>JARFJB010000673.1:442500-517500 GCA_036346205.1 Vesta saturnalis
GTCGTTTCCTAGATTGTGTTCGCAGGTGCTCATTTTGAACAGGTTTGGTAGTAATACACAAGTTAAACCTAATTAAAATAAACAGTTTTCCGTTTTGAATTGTAAATTATTTCAATAAATGATACCGATTCGAATGAAACATACTTGATTTAATTTCAAAAATATGTATAGCCACTATGAGCATTCACGCAACTAAAATAAATCATTGGTACCTTTAATTAATGCTTAATTATACTCAGATAACAATGATCCGTAATAAGGGGTGAAGTCGGTAACAACGATATGTTGCCCAGTTTTTTAGACTTTAACACCTAACATCAGGAGAAAATTTTGTCGTTCTTAATTTTAGCCTCATAGTTCACTAAAGAATCACGTAGTTATTACGTGCCATTAATAATATACCCTGTATTTTTGGGGAATCACAAACCTTTTTCTTGTTTTTCTTTATTGCCTTGCTACTACTCGGAACGTTTGTGGTCTAACAAATGTTATACTCTTGGTGACTTTCATCACTTGATTGTTGGCGGATTTGCGATTTCTCTTTTTATCCAAACATGCTGTTAGGTCATCTTTCTATTGATGCGAGCTAATTAAGGCTGTTTTTCTAGTCCGTGCACTGAGTTTCTTTGCCAAGATTTTTTAAAGAGATTTTATTTGCAGTGGGCTTATAGATTTGATAGAAGTCATTGGATGAGATCGTTATACTGAGGACCTTGATGAGCCCGTTCTACATCAGACGAACCCAATGAAGCTTCTGGACAAGATTGCTCCACTCCATGAGAATCTTTTGAGGTTAGTGGAGAAGAATTTGTGTATGGACTCCTCTTCTCCTTAAAAAATCATGATCCCGAAATACATGCTTGTTGAGGGGATATAGACCAGATTTTCTGAATGAGTTTACCGAAACCTCCAACGTATCTGCTCGCTTATAAGCTTCAGAAAATAATCGTGCAATAACAAACGCCATTACCATTCTACCAGGATCATTTCGCAACCAAATATCAATTTATTGAGCATAGTAGGTTTTTAACGGATTCATAAAGCCCACATCTAACTGTTGCATGCGATAAGTACTATGAGGTGGTAGGAAGCAATTGAAATATTGGCTCTTGCTTTATTTATTACTTCGATGTGACGCGTATGCAAGCAGTGACCATCGAGCACTAGTCACACGGGTTGAGATGCTCTCAGTAAACCTCACAAAATGATCAAGCCACTGTGTAAAATATGTCTGTATCTACCCTGATAGATGGAATGGTCCGCCACCGATTAGCTCGTCTTTAATGCTTTTTCTGGGCCAGATAATTATGGGGGTACTTAAGTGCCTATCGCATTCATACACGTAACCAGTGTAATTAAACCACCCCTCTCTGCTATAGTCAGAAATAATTTTATTGCTTTTATATTGCAGCACACTTGGTACAGCAGAATTTTCTGCACAGAGCCCGAAAGTGATGTGCCGGCTAGTCAGGAATGCAGAGCATCGGATGCGTGGGTGGAAACGGAAATACAGTAAAAAAAGGAAAAGGAAAAGTAGTAGAAGAAGAACATGTTGAGCGCCACAAACCTTAATGTAGCTCCCAAAGTTTGAAAGGGTACGAACAGTCAAACCCAAACAAGGGAAAAAAAATTAAATCGAGGATACTTGTATAATAAACCTCAATATAACGAAAAATAATTATGTCCTGTAACAAAATTTGTAACTGGGAATAATGAGTGAATGTAAAGCAAAAAATAATACCTATTAACAATTTTTAAACTAAAACGAACTTGATTGACATATAAAATTAAAGCCGATCCTCCCAGCGGGAGTTTCACTACCACTTTAATAAATTTAGTAACTACTAAAAAAAAAGGAGACGAAGAATCTCAATAGTGAATTAGTAAAGCAGTACTGCAATGCGGTGGTAGTGGTGTCGCGAATAAATTACCCCACAAACCCCAATTGAATTGGAGGACAATATGTAGTCCTACAATACTTACAAGGATTACCCAAAACACAACAAAAATATTATTATAATCCGAAACTCGGGTTAGAGCGCTAAACAAAAGTTATACTTTTGTTATACTTTTATCCCGCAACGCAACTAACAATTAAAAAATTACTTCTTACTTACTTTTGCGCGTCACTCCACAGTATAGAATTTGAAGAAATTTCAAGTTACTAATAAATTAGTAATAAAGAAAAGTAGTGGTGCGACTTTCTCCCTGAGGATAACAAATGAGTAAATGTAACTCTAAGAAAAAAAAGATTATACTAATTAATGGATGGAATTCAATGTTTAAATTATACAAAATTTACATTACACAAAAAAAAATATCTTATAGTAAGCAATAGTGAAATTTATATTACACAAAGAGAAACCTGTATATTAACATAACGTTCATGCGGTTAATGTGATACATATCAGTGTTGTTGTTTCAGGTAATTGTCCAATTCTAACACGAACTTGACAATTCACTAAGGTGCTTTATAGATTGAGTGTAAGTTCAAGAATGACCAAATGTACGAAGTAAGTTATTATACATCAGTAGTATGGAAAATAAATTGAAATGATCTGACCTTTTAGGTGTTCTTCGAGATGTTCGGAAGCTGAAGAAAGGTAGAATATTTGGTAAATCAATTCACAGGTGATCGTCAATGGAAGTTTTACTTGTTGAAGAAACAGCCCTTGTTACCACTCGATATGCTTTCTTTCTTTTGAAGCAAGAACGTTGGTGGTTAGCAACCAGAAAAAAAACCTAAAAGGAAACTGTTATATGTAAGAGGGCTAACAACGCAAGACGTAACGGTACCTGGGTACCTGAGATTTTGGTCGGTTTTAAGCGTGATTCATGTGTGCATCAACCCGGAGTCTTCGCATTACTTAGAAGATTATTTTGTAGTAAGCCACTAAATTGTTTAATTTTAGGTGAAGCAGAGTATCCCAAATAAGGCTTGTTAGGAGTTAAAAACTCAGAAAATGTGCTTCTACCATTCACACATGCACACGCAAGCGAACAGGAAAATTCTTTTACAGTGTGTGAAATTCTATTTCCTGGTTACATTTAGTTGCGCCGCGAAAAAT
This sequence comes from Vesta saturnalis, assembly GCA_036346205.1. Lineage (NCBI taxonomy): Eukaryota > Metazoa > Arthropoda > Insecta > Coleoptera > Lampyridae > Vesta > Vesta saturnalis. The sequence continues at coordinate 445,569 of JARFJB010000673.1, forward strand.
CACAAAAGGGTTTTTAAATTAAAAGGAAGTGTAAACAAAATGAAGTTAGCTACCACCTTAATATTGCAATAATTTAAACATAATAGATCCAACTTGACGTCACATGTAAAGTGTGTTTCCTATCTATCATTGTAAAGTTTTAGCTACTTGGTTAGTATTTAAATAGATGAAATTTAAACGTTACACACTAAGTCTCGTCTCGTCAACGTTGTACAGCAAGTGTGGTTCAAAATTAATTTTCTGTAACTCCTTTTTATATAGCTAAAAAAATTCAGCAACGTTGTCTTTGTTGAAACCTCGTGTTGGGGAACTAGACATCCCTTGAGGTGATCTGACTGACAAGTTAGGATAGATGTCGTATGTTATTAGGTATTCCTATATCGAAAGCCATACGTTTTATAACATAACTTTCGCAAACCAAAAAATCGATTATTCATATTAAGACAATACTGATCTACTTCAGCCTCTATCTCTTTGTTTTACGTAGATTTTCTACCAGAGCTTCCACTCACCACATCCTCCGCAGTTAGGTTAGTTCGTTTCACATTATGTTCAAGGATTCCTTTTCGTACACCGAAATGCTTTGATGTTGTTTTATACCCCATGTCGTGTTACCTAACTGCTTTAATTGCCAACAGTATTCCAAGTTTTTCGCCTTTTGGATGATTCCGCCTGAAAAATAGTTAAAAAGAAATAATAGATCAAAAAACTTATCAGCTTGTGAGGATTCTTAATAAGAGATCCTCTTCATAATAGGAACCCTCAAGGGTCCCTTATTGGGGAACATAATAAACAAAATATGTTTTCAGGGTAAGCAGCTTTGAATTAGCACTGTTAAATATGCATTACAAGCATTATATAAGGGAATTTTAAGAAAATATCTTGTACTTACCATTTCGAAAATACAATTTCCTGTAACTCAATACTATACAAATTATATCAAATATGTTTCACAAATTTAACCCTCTTATGTTTGCTTTAACTAACGACTGATCGACATACTATGTAATAAGTAACTCTAAAATCAGTTGGTTTATTTGTCCACTGCAAAATAAGCTGGATCGCAAGGAGTCTTTTATGGGGGAGGGGGGGGGGTTACTTCATATTAGGCTTCTTCGCCTCACAAGTTTCAAAAGCTTCGACACCGTTAATACTTTTCCCACAATAACAGCTCCAAAGTTTATGATGGTCAAACCCAGCAAAAAATTAGTTTAAATATAAAAATTATAATACTGTTATAAGTAATTGCATGGGCTCAGGCCATATTTTCAACTTCGACAATAATAAGGGAAAAAAAATTGCTATATACAGATATTTTTAGAGATGTTTTATATCCAAAATGACTCCAAATAATCCGTCGATTAAATTCTTACATGAAGAACTTGTGTAGAATACTGATAACACAAACACGTAGCACTAACACACATCCTTCAAGTAACAAAAACGTAAATGATTAGTCTATTTCTTTTTCTTATTGATAGTATTAAGTAATTCAAAACATGCAAAGCAGATATTTAAAACAGACCAAGGTGTCGGGTAAAAGGATAAATCAAACGTTATTTACGTTTTGCACAAATTTAAGGTGCACTGAATGGTTCGTCGTAGCGTTTCCAGAAAAAAAGTAGCATTTTATTTGGATTAAAGTATTCAGTGATACTTTTAGTTCTTTGGCAGAATATACAGTTTTCTTTGTGAAATCTTCAATATTAGCATTTTGAATGGGTTTATGATACCTAAACGCTATTTTGAGCAAAGTTTAATAATACTTCATTTGCATACTTGTTTTGTATCATAAAATCACTTTATCATTTATGTTTGATGGAATAAAACTATAAGCACACCTAAAAAAAGAAACAATTTTACATATTTAGCACATTAACAAAAATACGTACGTTGCTTATGATCAACATAAAATTAAATTGTTTACATGGATTCAAAAGTTATAGCCCATATGAAAAGCGCAATTGAGATAACTCAGAACATATATTGTAAAATTTACTGGTAACATTTAATAGAACTGTAAATTAAAACCTTTTACTTGCATGATAAACATAGAAAGTGCCCTTACAGACATATATATCCATAAAACGAGATCGTGTCAATATAATAAAAACTACAAAAGACCAGTTTATGAATAAAATTGATAACGGACTAGTTCATATAACAATAGCAGCAACTTCTGAATAAAAAAGTTCAAGTATATAAAGCTTTATTACAAATAAAAAGAAAAATACGCTTAGTTCTAGTATCTACTAGGTAATATAGTTACTACCCTTGTCTGGATACACTGCTTTTTGTGAATTCTCATTATGCTTGGTTCAATTTATATCTATTTAAGCTGAATTTTCATAGAATCTAAAACTAATTTAAACGTTTAAATAGACTACGCCAACGACCGTAGTTGATGCTGCATCAAATTCGAATTTGTAAATAATTAATTATTTTAAAATAGTAATGATTTAGTTATATTTTAGTTTTGCAGTCATAAACAAATATATTTAATACCTAAACGTTTTTATCTTCCTCAAAAATATCAATAACAGTACAAACGGTATACTATGACTGTACTTTTCGGCATTTATATTTTGATAAAAAAAAAATTGGTCCAATTATTCGCCTTTTCGACATGGCAAATCCAAACTCCAGTTTGAACTTGATGTAATGGAGTTTCAATAAATACATGGGGATGTTCCGTTGACCAGGTTCGGTAATTTTGGGAATTTATATAGCGCTTGGATGAAACCATGTCTCGTCACTGAAAAATGTTATATCCAAAACATGATTGTTATTCAGTTTCTGGTTAAACCAGGTACAGTACGATCGACGCTTTTCTAAATTAGTTGGCAGCAAATTTATGTAATACAGACATTTTGTGCGGGTGCATTTTCAGTTTTTACGAAACCCCTACTATTACAATTAATAGATAATCAACATTTAGTAATAAAACTAATTTTACTCAATTGCCACTTTGAGCAGACAATCGTCTTAAGGATTTATTGGGACTAGCCCTCAATCGTCCCCGAATATCTTCTAAGCCTTCTTCGTCAAGTACAGGTCTTCTGCCAAGAGATTTACAATTGGATACAGAACCGGTGTCATGAAAACGTTGAACAATTCGGCGAACATGTTGTATGAATGTTTCGTAGGTAGCGTCAACGTTGACGAATCATTGTTGGAATTCCTCGAAGCAAGAAACTTGCGAATATTTCCAGACACCACCTTCATCTCGTGGTAATACCATTTTTCAAAATGACAAGAAGTTAAGTTGACGCCGTTGTGTTGTGTAGCATATTTAAGTAACGCAAATGATGATCAAGCCACGTAAGAAACTTAAATCACCTTTTCGTGCGCACATTAAGTATTTATTTGGTTTTAGGTTTCACAGCGAACTATCCAAGAGATCATAACGGCAAGACCATAAAATCTAAAATCAACATATTGTGGTAAACGTGGAAAAACTGAGTTTTAGGATTTCACCTTTCGAAATGAATTACAGTGACTAATGTGATAATTTAAGTTGAAAAATGGATATTTTACTTTGGACAAATTGTGTCATAACGTTAAACAAATTTCGATTTTGATGAGGGTCGAAAGACATTACTTAGAATTTTGAAATCAGTGGGTTACAAACACAAACATGTCAATTGGCCAGAAAATTTTTTCGATTGAAAATATCCCACCTGTTATTATAGCATTACGAGAATCCGATTGAGATTCAGATAATGATATGATCTTGACCGTGAAAACGAATATCATCAATTTCGCTACGACTTAAATATATACCTTTCCGGTTATTTACTTTCATGTGTACGTAACAGTCAAGTAAAGAACAACATAGCAGGTTTCATCATGAAAGCAAAGCTTCGCATGGATTACTTATAAAAAAGCACTGTCGATTTCCTGGACAGGTTAAATTAAATTAATACGTGTTGATGCTCTGGTTACCTATTGACTTTACGACCGATGATCTAAGTTTGCATATAAACATACCTCTACATCGTGTTTAATAGTCAACAAAAGAAAGAAAAAAATGAAGTAGGTGAATGTTGTCACGAATGCATGTCTTCAGATTTGATTACTTACGAAAAAGCCCTTTGAATTTTTTCCCTGTTTTTTAAAAAGAGTAAGACAAGGATAAGGAATTCTTATTAATTTTTACGTAGCTTCGGTTAACAAGACACCTCATTATATTAGATTTATGACTAATTAAAAGAATGTACAATTTCCTTGTTATGCAGGTAATAAACGTTCAAAGTGGGATCACTATAATGTACTTTTTATTAAATAGGTGACTCGAGATTCAATGATTTTCGTGCAAACAAAGTCTAGATAGCTTGAAAAACTATGTTGAAACGCTGCAATAGTTTCATTTTAAAACTAAAACCTACGATTTTCAAATGACAAACTACGGTAGGTAGTAGCTTTTTGTTCTTTTCACAGCATTACCACACCTTCCCTAGATTCCCATGGCCTATTCCAATGCAAAATAAGCTGGAACAGAGTATATGTACCACAAGCATTGAAGGATAATACAGAAGAGCGCCACAAAAGTCAATGAGTATGTAAACTTTCTCATAACGTAAAAGAAAAGAAACGACTTGAACGTAAAGTAGCCCTCCAAAGAAACCACATTAGAGTTTTTTTAACGTGTAAGCGCTGATAATCAAAAGAATATTTTTGAAATTTCTTAAACTAAATGCAAGGGATTAGTGAGATTCTTATCTAACTGGACATATATGTATAAATCATTTCTATAAATAACTGTTCACTCATATATCAACTTATTTCATTCTCTTTTTATTATCGATGTTGAAATAATGACCTGAGCTGGTTTAGGACAGTATTATAACTTTTAGATTTAAATTATAAATTATATACTTCTATAGTGGAGGTATTAAATAAAAACAATTTTTTCCTTAACTTTCAGGAGCTGTAACTTCGAGGTAAAGTTTTGCACAAAAATTTATATGAAATACCCTCCTTCATTTTTGCTGAAATATCATCCTTTATAATATTTAGAAGCAACCTGTATCATTTAAAAAAAAGGAAGAAGTCAACAAGGACATAATTTCCTTTCTGCAGTTAAATCCCATCTGATAGTAACTTTCGTGGCTACGCTCATCAAATCTGATACGTTATTCTTATTGTTAAAACAATATTGATTATTCTGTAACATATGATGTAAATAGATTTACTTAAAAGACCACATACACTTTTATTTCAAGTACCTGTTATTGGCAAAAGAAAGGGAAGTTAATCCAAGATACCATGAAAATGTAAAATTTCACCATTATTACACAGCTTTAAAATACTTAGCTTTCCTGGGTTTTCCATGAAGTAACTTTGGGGTTTGGGACACTTAATCAGGCGACACATTTTAACACATAGAGATTTAAGCACTGAGACATATAATCGAATGAACATATATACACATTTTTGAAAAAGAATACTAATTTAAAATAAATGTAAGTATAGTAGTGCTATGCCACTTAATTAATTAACACATGTTTGAAGTGAATTCTTTCGTACTCACTAAATATTAACGTTAAGGTACTTAACTTAATGTTACCTAAGAATTTGTAAAGGGTAATGACCATTAAGCATTAATAAAAAATTATTATTAATTTGATTAAATTTTATTAAGTACATAACAAAAATTAAGCATTAATGTATAATTACGCCCCTATTAACTAATTAAGAATTCTTTTTGAAGATGTACAAGTATATATGGTTCAAAATTTTCTATTGATATCAGTACCTGTTTGATACAGTTACAGTGTTTAACATGGAATTCAAATTTGGAGAAAGTACAAAAGGAAAACCAACAGTAATGTATTATAATAACGAGTATTACGGCTACGCAAATAAGTTCCGGCAATGTTCACTGGAGATGCAAAGTGTTTCAGAGTGCGAAATGCAATAGTGTCATTCATACAAATGAAAGCACAATTGTATAATATCCGAGTGACCTCAACCATGACACACATCCTTTTCGTGTAAGTACTTTAAACTTGCTTTGCGTTTTCAGATTACCTTGTTATTCGTTTAACACATTGATCCTAATACCTAATGTTTCCTTAGATTGAAGCTCGTAATGCTGTTACATGTTGGAGCAACTCCAAAAACTGTTGCCCACAAAGTCTTGGAAACCTTACCAGGCACTGTGAAGTGCGTACTTCCCAAGAGACCTATGTTGTAGAAAGCACTTCAGTGTGCTAAAGGAAAACAAAACATTCAAGCACCTAATCCAGGAGCAAAAAATTTTGAAATAAGTTCAGAATACGGAAATTATTTATTACATGACTCCGGTTGGGAGGACGAACACATAATATTAATATTTGGTCACGCAGATTTTCTCCGTTTATTGTAATCAAGTTCTTCATGGACAGTGGATGGGACATATCAAGCCGCACCAGAGCTCTTTTTTCAATTATGCAGCATTCACGTACAATAAGCTGAGTTCTAACCCGATTTTTTCAAAGTTTGGCCAACACAATAGACCTTACAATCATATTCTAAACCCATAATAACGAATAAGAAACGACTTACTAATTAGTTTTGCGAGTCACTTCGTAGTAAGGAATTTAATCCCACGTACAAATTAAAGAAATGGTTCAAATTCATAACAAAAAGTAGCTATAATAGCTATACTAGTAGTTCCAAGAAAAAAACATGTTCATATGGTGAAATATCTCATGAAGCACAAGTGACCGGACTTGAGGGAAGGCAATATTACAGATTATTAATTTGTTATGTATAGTAATTAAGGTCATACATAGATTCGCTTTCCGTTAAAGTTCGAACGCATGACCGGCATAAGTAATTATACTGCAGAACTGAGTTAACAGGTAATAATCCGTGGATAATTCCAAGTCTTCTAAACCCTCATTATTAGTTAGAGTAGTCTAAACTATTTTGATGGTGACGAGAAAGTAGAATGTTTTGTTAACTGTCAAGGTATTACTTATCCTCACAGCAGACGTATAGTTTATGAAAGTTTTACAAGGTCAGTCAAACTCGATGCCCTACCCTTTTTATTCGAAATTGGTTGTCCAAAAACACTTTCTTTTCAGTATTAAATGAGACGCTCAACTTTTTTGTTTTCTCAAAAATACACTTTTTTTCTTTTTTAAACTTAACAGCTAATAATATTCTGAACATTTTTGTATCTAACAGTTTAAATGTTCCAGCTAATTAATTGTAGCCGCGACTTTTATAAAGGAGTAATGCCCATCGCTTGATTAAATCAAGGAGGACATGACTATTTTCTTTTTGGTTTGTTTGAATAGTTCTGTTTTTTTTATTTTTATTATGTTACTGATGGTCAAAATTAATTTTAACCATATAAATCAATTTAAAGTATTTACAAGAGCTATCACCCGTTTGTGCGTTAAATCTATGTCTTTAATATGTTCGTTAAAAAATGATTTCAAAATATCTATTTATGCTTTAAATAACAAGTCATATAAACTTGAAAAATTATAAAAATATAAAAAATATAAAATCAAATTAAAATTAGACAATAGTGAAAAACAACTTAATTCAATATGAAAATTAATTATTTTACTTATGTTTGTTTAATAGATGAAAAATTAAATGGATTTAATAGCATTATTTGTAATCTCCTCCCGAACAGCGGAAGCAATAATTAACGAAAAATTTTAGATATTTAAAACAAAGGATTTTAGTAAAAGTGAATTCTACTGTGCAGGAATTTTATTGATTTGTTTTGAAAGTTCCTATGTTTAGTTTCATGTAGTAGTAGTACACGGACACTAATTTCACTCTTTGACCTTGGGGATTCCCAAGGCCGCCTACGTGTAGGACGTATTTTTGACCTTGAGAACGACCTCAGGTTTGATTTTTGGAGGTAGTCTAAGGGTTGACCCCGGAGTTGATCTTGAGCTGAAAATTGTATTCTAATAAAGGACTCTAGTCTTGTAAGACGGGAACCTATTCTAGGACTTCGCCCCTTTCATAAAAATTGTATTCTAATAATGGGGAAGAAGAATTAATAGATAAGATATGTAAAGATGATGACAAGCGTTTTCATAACAAAAAGATGTTGTTTAATCTGTTATTAATATTTATTAGGGTTGTTTTGATTTTTATCAAGGACATCAAGACCTAGTCCGTAAACTATTATGCTCTATGCAATCTTTAAGACAGCATTTACGGACTAGCTCAAATGTTTTCAATATCCGAGGTTAGCATATTATATTTGTGACTATTAATTTCTATCTGAGGTTTAAATGTCATTCTGATCTATATAATTTCTTTGCAATGTAATAGGGTTTATTATAAAGGAGACTGCATAATTGTTATTAAGATTATTATTACATTTCTTTAAGATCTATTTTATTTTACAATATATTTATTTTGCCATGAGAAAGTCACCTTTAACATTATACATAATTAAAAATGACGAAATAAGTTGTCATGTTTTAAACCATTTCTACCCTTTAAGGTAAGACGTATGCATCTGGGCCTCAACCAACCGACCAACCTCGATCAAACCATACGAGGACTTCGCCCCTTGTCCTAGCCCCTTGGCGGTAAATTTGAGTTTGTATTCTAATAAGGGGTTCTAATGCTAACTTGTAACACAACAAATAAAGTTTTCCGCGAATACGATTTGAACCTACGGCTATTCTAGTAAGGGGGCCTAACACTAACTTATAAGACAGTTATAGGGATTCACAACTTCGAGAGCAAGTTGTGAAGCCCTATGTCTGTCTTATAAGTTTTCATTAGGCCCCTTATTAGAACACAAGTTCAAATTTCTCGCAATAAACAATCAGTATGTAAACACTTAAATACAAATTCAAATTTCCCACCAAGGGCGCGAAGCCCCCAAAGCAAGTTATGAAGCTTTATACCTGTCTTATAAGTTAGCGTTAGGCCCCTGTTATTAGAATACAACTTCAAATTTTCCCTGATAGATGGCGCCATAAACATATTAAATTTTTTTTGGTCAAGGGGCGAAGTCCTGAGAGTAAGTTGCTAAGCCCTACATCTGTCTTACAAGTTAGCATTAAGCCCCTTAGTACAATACAAATACATATTTCCAGCCATAACCTGCAGAGACGTAAATACAAATCCGAATTTACGCTAATGGGTCCTCGACAAAGGGCAGAGCCCCAAGAGCGAGTTACACGAAAGCCCACGACAAGGGGCGATGACCCGAGAACAGATTGCGACGCCGTACACCTGTCTTACAATCTCGGTTATGTTCGGATAGGGTTGTAGTGGGGGTCACCGAAACAGCCTTCGCCAAAAGCATCGCGTCGAAAAATTTTACCTATATGAAGAAGTTTATCGCTTTTCTTAAAAACAACTGTGAATGCTTTCAGATGCGACTGTCGTCGTTTTAAGAACTCATATCCAAATCCTGCTGCTAAACATCCCGATAGCCGCTTGTATGTAGCTGTATCTATTACTGTGATTACTTAAAAAACACATATCACAAAGATCAGTCCACCATAATTCGAAAAAAAGTGTTAATCGAAATGTGAATGCCTCGAGTAAATTTCTCGCTGGAGATTTATGCGTGGTGTACACTTCTCTATTTTCTGTAGCACCACTCTCTCCTGGGTGTACATTTTATAAATCTAAATCCTTTTTGGACAGTTCAACCCGTATCTGAAGCGATCTTATGTGATAGCATTGCATGGCAGACCCTTATCGGTAAAAATTTGAGGATTAAAGAGATAGTGTTCTAATAAGAGGCTGGTATACTTAATTTGATTATAACCCCTTTTTGACAGAGGTAATTCAGCTAGAATAGATTGTATGCTGTATAGAGGCAAAATCTAGCTTAAAGAAGAAGACAAGAAATTTTTTGGTGTATACACCGCTATCTTGTGTATTAGAAAACATGCTACTGATCAGGGACTGGATAATCTCAAGAAAGATGTATGCAGTACAGCTCCAGGAGTGAAGAAGAATTGAAGACCTATGTAGCATTTCAAGATGGGGTGGGGGAATTAGCTAATTTTAAGAATAAACCCATATATGTGTAATAATAATAGTGGCAAATAAAGAATGTATATTATCCGCTGCATGTGTTCATGTATTTTTAAAGCATAATTACAATCGAATGAATATTATTGTGAAGCAGTATCAGGGTATTAGCTGTTTTACTTGTTAATAAGATACATAACCGCTGAAGATGAAAACGGTGAAGTTTATGGTAGTAGTGATGTTCTCAATGAAGATCCAGATAGGTTAATTTACACTGCCCTTAATTTTGAACGTAAGGGGAAGTGCAACCATCCCAAAAAGTCTTGACTGCCGAAAATGTCTTCACACTAGTATTTAACATAGGAGATTATGGATTACCTAGATTTGAGGATGTTTTGATAATTTACTTTTAGACGTACCACCTTTTTGCGACCCTGATCTATATAAATAAAGAGTAGCTGATCTGGATTATAAGCTTTATGCCTATGAATATATTTTACTGTTTTTTTTAAAGAAAGTATGACACCCCATATCAATAATCAATTTTACGTAATTAATCTAGGTGTTAAAAGTAATGCAATTGATTTTAAAAAAGTCATCCTTAAACTAAAATACACAATGAAGCGTAAAACAAACAACTGTAATGCATATGTGTAACCATTTAATGAATTTATTATTTGCTTAGACCTTGTACACAATTTTAACTGTCAACCTTCAATATTTACTTTTAATTAATATGTGTATTTAATGCAATTTTATTTTCCACTTAAGCCTTGATCATATAATTTAGCAGTCGACCTTCAATATTTTACTTTTAATTGATAGAACTATTAACGGGATGACACAATGAAGCGTAAAGCAGACTATAATGCATATGTGTAACTATTTATCGTATTATGCATTTTATTTCTGCTTAGACCTTGTACACATAATTTAATGTTCTCAAGGTAGAAATCGTTGAAGACATGGCAACTTAATTACTTATTTTTAATTATGTATAATATTGAAGGTGACTTTCTCATGGCAAAATAAATATATTGTAAAATAAAATAGATCTTAAAGAAATGTAATAATAATTTTAATCACATTTATGCAGTCTCCTTCATAATAAACCCTATTACGAAAACACATTGTAAAACAATTATCTAGATCAGAATGATATTTAAACCTCAGATAGAAATTAATAGTCAGAAATACAATATGCTAACCACAGATATTGAAAAATTTGAGGTAGTGTGTAAATGCAGTCTTAAGGATTGCATAGAACATAATCGTTTAAGGATTAGGTTTTTATATCCTTGATAAAAATCAAAACAACCCTAATAAATATTAACAACAGATTAAACAATATTTTTTTATTATGAAAAGGCTTGTCATCATCTTTACATATCTTATCTATTAATTCTTCTTCCACATTATTAGAATACAATTTTTACGAAAGGGACGAAGTCTTAGAACAAGTTTCCGTCTTACAAGACTAGGGTCCTTTATTAGAATACAATTTTCAGCTCAAGGCCAACTCCGGGGTCAACCCCTAGACTACCTCCAAAAACGAAACCCGAGGTCGATCTCAAGGTCAAAAATAAGTCCTACACGTAGGTGGCCTTGGGAATCCCCAAGGTCAAAAGGTGAAAGTAGTATCCCTGTACTACTTATAATTTTTATGAAGTTTTTGTTACATCAAATAGTTTTCTGTTTAACGTAAAAAAGCAGAGAATTTTGAATGACGTTTGTTTAGCTTATGTCTAATTATTTTATTTTGAGTTCAAATGATGATAGAATTTTTTTGATGATTAGTATTTGAATTTTGACTTCGGAATAATTAAGCAAAATATTTAGGGTTGTTTTGTTTGTGTGTGTTTACAAGCGTTGTGGGTAACGTAACGTAAAATTAGGTTAAGAAAAGGCATTGAACCCCAACAGCTGATTTGCTCGCAGGCTTCATTATTATTTTAGGACGTATGAATATTTTGAGATTTGTTTTATAGCTAGTTCACATAGGACCACTTCGTGCATGTGGAAGTAGCCAACGGAAAGTTAAGTGAAACCTCGCGTCTGGGGGCTGATTTATCCACGCGTGTCCAGATGTATTCTTACCGATTTTGTCTTATCAACAGACTGGCGCCCATTACACGACTTTTCGCCAACTTCGACTCACCCATATTGATGATTTTAGACAATACGACGATCCACCTTTAATATTTTAAATCCAAAAATACGCCCACGGCCATCTGTCTCACCGAGGTAGCCCGATGCACTTTAATTATCTGTTACCTTCCCTGCTAATTTCATTTTCGACCGTAACAAAGACCGAGCCCTAATGTCACGTATTTCACTGCTTATTTACTTAGAATTCGTGTATTATGATAAATCTATTTGGTATTATCAACTTTTTGTAGAATTGTCATGTTCCGTTTATGGCAGTTTGAAATGAGCCGTTGCTAAAAATGTATTATTTTAATTTCTTTTAAATGGTAGTTTATGTCATTTACCCGGAAACAATATTCTATTATCTTATAATTCCGAGCTTGAACTGTCTATAATAATCGTATGGAGCGAAATAGATAGCTGTAATAGAAATGAAGTTCTTACATATACAATTTCTATTATAAAATCCGTAGATCTAAGTATCAGGATTAGAGAGGGAATAAATCGTATACATTTGCGACGGTTTTATTAGAATATATGAATATGTCTATTTCAGAAAAAAAAAAGATTTAAGTGAATTGTACATGTTTCATAATAATAGTTTCGCATCTGTAATTAGTTGTACTAAAGTTGTGCAGTTGTTAAAGACTTAACAGTAAGATTATTAAACATGAACACTTTGAAGCTGTTTCCCTGAAATGTGAGGTAAGACAGGTCCCTAAAGGAACGACCTTTGCATTAAGTGTTAGTTTAACGAGGTCATAATGGCAAGATATGTAAAAGCACGTACAAGGAATCCTTAGTGACTAGAATCTGGATAATTTTAAGTAAGTTATAGTTAACAAAATTGCATTAATAGTAACAGAAGTTTAGTTATAAATCAAACCAGTGGGATAACAAAATATATTAAAGTTGCAAGAAATCGTTATTAGGTTTTTAAGACAGTTAAACTATTATGTGCGATGAAGTGGGAATAACTTAAAGTCTATACGTGTTTGCTTCCGGAAGTAAAGGAAATTGCGGTTTCATAGTCTGGTATAATATCCTGAAGCGGTCATGCTAGTATCTATAATAAGGCAGGTATTACATATAAACGCCAGATGAAATAGCAATTTGCAATGATAGTCTAATTTATAAAACGTTGCCTTGATATTAAACAGTAACTTTACTTGCAAATAAAAACTAAAGTTAAAAAATGTATATTTTTCAGTGCATAAATATAATTTAATTTCATCTGATTACTATTAATGTACACCCGATAAACGTAAACCTAATATGTTGTGGTTTTCTTATCGGTAGATTGAAACAGCGGTGTTTAGTTAAAGCCAACATTCTCAATTCCAAAGCTTTACTTACATTCTCCTGGGAGCATAACTTGTTTGTAGGCTTAAAGGTAAAGTACCAGGTTCGCATAATACAATTTTTGTGATATTGTATAATGCAAAATAATACATCTAAAATCCCAGAAACCTTAATCTTACTTGTTGAGTAACTGTGCTAAATTTCAAACTTAAAGTTTGAAGCTTTCACGCAATTAATCTACTGTAGAGAAAGCAGCTTTCACTCAAACTTTACTAAATGGGAATTGATCGGTTTCAAAATAAAATTTTGCCTATGATAAACATCGTTAAACCTGAAAAAAAAGTAGCTGTTTGAAATGCAATGTTTACATTTTCAACGCAAACCAAATCACAATTTTTGCAACTTTAGCAACTTTGCTAGAAAGTATTTCATTATAATAAGATGTCCACTCTATCCAGTGGATGTGGATTATTATACTACTTAAGATGAAATTTGTAGAACCTAGAATACACAGTTAGTGAAGAACGAGATGGTTGTGTTTCAGATTTGTGGTTTAAAAATAACGAAATGGAGATTTCATTATCACCTTCACTACAAACGGGGATTGCATTGACAATGGAATAACGCGACGATTTAAGGTTATTAAGCAAATGGGTTAATATTTATGATTATCTTTCTATTGACCAACTCAAGAGACATTAAAATGTACGTAATAAAACCAACATCTTCAGCCGGCGTATCATAGCAGCAATGGTAAATCTAATACAAATATCTGGAGTGGAACACCACACGACCTGCCAACCTACAAAATGGAAATTAAAAGAAATGAAATAATTCCACAAAAATTTTCTTAAGGATAATAAGTTAATTACGAAAATATACAACAGAAACAATAATCTATGTCAAACAGACGTTTAAAACTTCATGTCTGATAGAGATACATAGACACAAATACATGTTAACGTAAAAAAACTTTCAAAGCCGCCAGTTTCTATAAAAATATCGATAATATAGCTTTAGCATTTTCACTCATATTTATTTAATTTTTACATTTATTTCGCTTTACATTAGAAACTTTACAAAGAAAATTTATGTAAAATCAAATTTTCTTTGAAAAGTAAGTCTACACTTTTTCTTATACAATTAATCGTTATTCAGGTAATGAAAAAATTTAAACTAACACTTCAATTCTACCTTAGGAATTTTTGTGCCGCTAAATTCCGCCTCATATCAAAATATTGCATAGAACATAATTAATCCATATGTTCAAGGTCTATATCGGGCTATTTTTATATCTTTGAAATATACTGCTGTTTTAGAAATTTTGATAAAAACCAAAAACTGCCCCTAATAAACACACTCTCTCCGCCGCTAGATTTCTCCCAACATCTCTAAGCCAAATGAAAACAAGCTTAAATGCAAAATATTAAGTACGTAGGTGTTCTCGTTCTGGAGTTACCGTGGATACTAGCATACATACATACACACACACATACACTCCCAGACACACACACGCACACGCACACGCGCACGCACACGCACACGCACACGCACACGCCCAAGCGCACGCGCACGCACCACCACCGCACCCTGCACCGCACCGCACACCGCACCGCACCCGCACCCGCACCGCACCTGCACCCCACCCGCACCGCACCCTCACCGCACCGCACCCACCCGCACCGCACCCCACACCCACCGCACCGCACCCGCACCGCACCGCACCGCA
Organism: Vesta saturnalis; assembly: GCA_036346205.1. Taxonomy (NCBI): domain Eukaryota; kingdom Metazoa; phylum Arthropoda; class Insecta; order Coleoptera; family Lampyridae; genus Vesta; species Vesta saturnalis. Next base: position 460,711 of record JARFJB010000673.1, read on the forward strand.
CACCGCACCGCACCGCACACCGCACACACGCACACACGCACACACGCACACACAGCACACACGCACACACGCACACACGACACACGCACACACACACAGCACACAGCACACACGCACACAGCACACACCACACACGCACACACACGCACACACACGCACACACGCACACACGCACACACACACACGCACACACAGCACACACGCACACACCACACACACACACGCACACACGCACACACGCACACACGCACACACTCACACACGCACACACGCACACACGCACACACGCACACACGCACACACGCACACACGCACACACGACACACACACACGCACACACGACACACACACAGCACACACACCACGCACACCACACACGCACACGACACACGCACACACGACACGCACACACACACACGTACACACGCACACACGCACACACGCACACACGCACACACGCACACACTCACACACGCACACACGCACACACGCTCACACACGCACACGCACACACGCAGAGTTATCTTAGTTCAACTATAAAATGTAATTTGCATAAATACATTCGACTTTTAATATGATCTAATAAGTAATTATTTTATTACACAGTGTATAAGGATTTACTGCAACGTAGCAGGGCATAATCACATATAAGCGTCGAGTTTTCAGTACCTGGCAGCTTCTATTAGAAGATGCCAAATTAAAATTGATAAATTGATTTTTTCTTTGTAATACCACTATGTGAGAGTAGTGGTTGGAACTTTTAGAGTACACAGATTAATAGGTGATGTGCAATTGATGGAATTAGGAGTTTGAGCTCCTTTTAAATGTCTGTGGCAAAATAAATGAGATCTACCAATCACAACTTGTATAAATTCAAGTGTACAGATATTATACAGCCTTCCGCACATAACTCAAAGTTGTCAACCAGATAAATGCAGAGGTGTTTAAGATCTTAAACCGACGGGAAGCTGATGGGAATGGTAGAAATCTGCAAGTTGGCTAGAAGACAAATCCAGTTTATCAATCACCCCTTGTGAGATTATTTTGGCGCACTGGATAGATGCCATCACGTGCACAGAGTTTGCACGAGAAAAATTGTTGTGTACAGAATAAATTAGGATAAATCCTATGCCACTGGGATTGTAGTAAAACGTGTACCATGTAAAAGGGTATTTAAATGTTGTATGTAGATTTTTGAGTTGAAAGTATTAAATTTGATTGAGAATTAATGTTTGGTATAACCCCTATTGAGAAGACAGTGGTTAAATGCTACCGGAATTTGCCACTGTGTAATGTAAAATGCGGCATTAAAGTTGTAAACGTGTGAATGAATGAGTTCATGATGTGTTTATATTGTATTAAAATGTATATATATATATATATATATATATATATATATGTGTGTGTGTGTGTGTGTGTGTGTGTGTGCGTGCGTGTGTATGTGTGTTTTCTTCTATGAATGTAATATTGCGTAATAGAGGAATTGAATGCATGCACAAGGACAAATGGTGCTAGAATTTACTAAATCGTTGAGTAGAAAAAATCGCGCGTATGCAAAAACTTCATAAAAATTTGAGTATAGATCTGGACAGTATGTGGAGTGAACTAGGGCCTTTTCGAAGAATGGTGAGGATGTTTGTAAAGATCTTCAAGGTGGCTGAGATTTTCACGTACCGGCTGTTAGTTCCCTACCACTCGGCGAAGAGGCGCACTGGAAAGCTCCTTTGGGATAGGTAGATTGTGGTTTAAGCGAGAAAAATATGATGACGTTGGGCAAAATTCATGACTGCATACTGCATACTGAATGTTTTCCACATTATTGCTTTAACAGTGCGATTTACACGTACAACTATTGTAACAACCCATTTTGAGTTGTATTAAAATATATCGTAATTTATCGTCATTCGTTTAGTTGTAAATATAAGAAAATTTAGAGAAACCTTGCATACTGAATGTTTTCCACATTATTGCTTTAAGAGTGCGATTTACACATTTACACTTTTTTAAATTCAGCATTATAAAATTCCGTTCCCATGTCAGTTTGTATATGTGTAGGCGTCCTTTGCAAACCAGACAAAAGTTTATTCATGACATCTGCGACTAGCTTACCTTTCTTGCGATTGATAGGAAAAGCCCAGACATATTTAGAGAAAGCATCTATTATCACTAAAATGTATCGAAATCCTTTATTCACCCGAGCGTAACGTATCATTTCCACTAAATCAGCTTGAAAGAGACCATTTAAACCTTTTAGTACTACACAACGCCGCGGAAAATTTCTCCTTGCTGGTTTGCGCAGTTCTTCAACAATATCAACTTTACTCATTTTATAGTTTTCTATTTTAGTAGAATCTCTAAGATGAATGGTTGTTCTTTCGTAATTTTGACACCGTCTGGTATTATAGGTTGAATCACAGCTTGCTTACGTATAGTTTGACTAATTAGAAACATCGGTGTCGTATATAGTAGATCATCCACTTGATGAAGACTCGAGGTTACCACATACAATACACTATTGTACACTCTGTATAAGGAAACAAATATTTGCCATCTGTACCCAATGGAATATCTACTGTCTTCGTATGCAATAAACCCTGTAAGGTAAAATAAGTTTTGTAATATATATCACCTTGTTTCGTGGCATCAGTGTGATGGTTGTAGCAATGAAATGAAATGAATATAGTAATAGGTTTATAACCAGAGATCCTACTTTATTACTTTCGCTTTACGTAATTGGTCAATTATATATATATATATATATATATATATATATATATATATATATATATATATATATATATATATATATATATATATATATACTATTTCGTTGTGATTGATAGTATTTCCTGCCGACGATCCCAATAACTCCCGCAACCAATCCACTAATTTATTCGGATCATTCCAAGATACAAACTCAATCGCTTTGTTATTATATCGTAATAGTTGCATTCCACTCCCTCTTTTGGAGATAGAAGTTGTGCGAGATCTTGTAGCAGGAGGTGCAATAGCTGATGTAGCGGGTCGTTTTTTAGGGTGAAGTAATGGTTTAATGATCAAAATGTATTTCCTGCTATTAGTTCCTTGGATTTGGTCATCTGGGTTATAATTACATCGAGCAGCATTTGTGCGGCGCAAAATGTCATTGTATTGCTACAGATCACTCTTTTTGTATCCCGTAGGAGCTTTTTTAAATAGTAGCTCATATAATACCGGTGTTCCATCATAGTCTACTGATGATCCCTCAGGAAGAGCGATACGAAAATTACCTCCAACAAAGTCTAGTTCAGCATCACCAATAAAAAAATTCTCTTTTTCGGGAAGAAAGTGTACACCGTATGTTAAATCATACTCGTCTTCGGGATCTCTAAATATACCTTCAACATAATATTTCGCTAATCCTTCATACTGACTAAGGTACTCTTCAAAGGCCGGTTGAGATCCAGCAGCTAACAGTTCTGATTTCAATTGTTCTAAAGTAGGAATCTCCCTCTCGTCATCATGTGTGGTATCAACAATCACAGTTTCCTCTAAAACTTGTGGAATAGCGTCAGGAACAAAAATTCGTGGTGCCTTCCGAATTCCAGATGTTTTAGGCGTATGATGTAAAAAAACTTCCTTTTCATGTGCAACAGGCTCAGTTTTTCCAAATTCTGATGTAAATGGTTCAGCTTTGACGAGAGAACCATCTTGTTTAGTAAACAATTGTTTCAATGATTGTGTTATAGGTTTAAAGTGCGCCTCCATTGCACGATCTGTAAGTGCAGTGTCTTCCTTTAAACTAGCATATTTTTGTTGCACACTCTTACGAGCACGCAAAATTTATTGTAACAAGCGCTCCCCCATTACTACTGCATGTCACTCTCTGTGAATATATTATCCCATAATGAAGATATGAACATGTATAACCATACATGTTAATATGTATAATGTCGATACACCATTCCAGGTCGGCTACTTAATGGAAGTAACCTTTTAATGGAATACATACTATTATTATGTCATAATTCCTTATCGAGGAAATATATACAGAATGTACTCATATTGTTTGATATATAAAAGAAATAAGCAAAATATATATTTACAATTTTTATTTAAAAAAGGTGTACAAGCTTTACTACATTACATAAGTAGCGTACAGATGGTATACATTAGACAGAGCGCAGTGACATAATGATTCACAATGGTAACAAACTAGTTGCAAAGCAGGAAGAGTAGGATGTTCCTCAAGTTCCATAACGGGTTGTGTAAACAATTTTCTGATGTAATCCGCTTTCTCTCTACCCTTAACGTAGACAGTATATGTAGGTTGAATCAAGCGACTGAGAATTTTTCGAAATTGGTATGGTGATGTATGCCCCTCTACCCATTTTATACAGTGTTGATTATGTATTAACCAGGTAGCTTGACAGCAACTCTCCGCATCTAACGTATGCTATGGATACGGACATTTAAGAATGTAGTGGGTGACTTGTGTTCCATTAAAAATTCTTTCGGTATAAAAACATTTGAAATTTTAAACCCTTGTACGTCGACTATGACAGGCATCGTATTACAGCTGCCTTACTGCTTTGGTCAACGCATTATACGTAAGTAAGCGATCATGGAGTATAACACAATATGCTGTCGTATTCGCGAGTATGTTGACTGCTGTTTCAAATTCTACACGAAGTACCACTGCTTCAGACCATCTCTTTGATAATAAGACATTTTGAATTTAGCAAACATTTCATACAATGTGGCAAAGCAATTATTATCGTAATTTACGTTTAAATTGTCATACGGATAACTATCCGTGTTAAGGAATACCCTAATATTCTTTAGTGAACATTTATCGAATCTGCTCATATCTTGAGAAACATTATTTTCTCGCCCCGTTTGAAATCCTATAATAACGTATCTAGGTGTTTCTATACCAGTCGGTGTGTTGATTGCCCATGTATATTTATCTGTTGTGGGAACTGCTGGATATATGTGTTTCCCAACTTCTAAGTGCTACTAGAGTATTCACATTTTTATCAACGTACTTCGTTAACGCCAATTCCTCCGCTAATGCTGGAATGATTTGCGGAACTTTTCAATATATTTTATCTATGTTAAATTTTAGTGCTTCATCTGCAACAGTTGAAATTACCACATCGGTATCAATGTACTACGAATTAAAACCAATTCTTGTCTGATGTTCAAAATCACTTTATTGTAGTCTTCCGCAAAGCGAAGTAGCATTCGCAAAGGGACACAAACATTAAAATACATTAACGCATTTGTTAGTATGCTATTTGAGGTAGGAAACCAATCTGCGTTTTCATGACGAGCGAGGTCATTAGGTGTCAATGATACCAATCCTTTCATTGTAGACGTTAATCCAACCTTCGTCACGGAAACCACCACTATTCCATTCATTTCGTGTCTACTTTCACTGAATAAAAATGCAATGCCATTATTAACAAAGCGAGCGGTGTTAAAGATGGCACCATCCTCCCTCAGAAATCTTCCCTCTACGTGGACATAACTTTCTAATGGTAAAGTGCACATGTCTTCCTGAATGGGTATTCAGATTTCATTATTTTTTCCAAATCTCGTAGTATATGGTTGATGGGTGTGAAGTTCAGAACTTAATATGGCATCATCAACAACAACTTTTTGGTTTACGTTTAATGTACTCATTGTATTACCATGAAACCAAGACTTTGCAAGTATCCTCTATTCTGCGCTGTCAATGCTTTGAGGGTTGACCGCTTACTGACTCTCGCACTTCCACACTTCGATCCTTTATAGTTCACCTTGTGATTAAACAGACATGTGTTACACCGCGTTACCATCTTTGCTTCAAATGTAATCCTATCGTTATGACTTCACCGTTGAAATTGACGAGGTCTCCGTCTTGGTCTACTATTTTAAGTGCTATGGTTGAAATTGTTGATAGGTCAATAGATGACATGTAGAGGGGATTCAATTATTTTGTATCCCGCTGGTACACTGGGAAAAAATTGATGAGTAATATGCTAGTTTAAAGGAATATACTACACTGACAGATCGTGCAATGGAGGCGCACTTTAAACCTATAACACAACCATTGGAACAATTGATTACTAAACAAGATGGTTCTCTCGTCAAAGCTGAACCACTTACATCAGAATTCGGAAAAGCTGAGCCTGTTGCACATGAAAAGGAAATTTTTTATATCATACGCCTAAATCACCTGGAATTCGGAAGGCACCATGTGTTCTTGTTCCTGACGCCATTCCACAAGTTTTAGAGGAAACTGATTGCTGACACCACACATGATGACGAGAGGGAGATTCCTACTTTACAACAATTGAAATCAGAACTACTAGCTGCTGGATCTCAACCGGCCTTTGAAGAGTACCTTAGTCAGTATGAAGGATTAGCGAAATATTTTGTGGAAGGTATATATAGAGATCCCGAAGACGAGTACGATTTAACATACGGTGTACACTTTCTTCCCGAAAAAGAGAAATTTTTTATTGGTGATGCTGAACTAGACTTTATTGGAGAGAATTTTCGTATCGCTCTTCCTGATGGATCATTATAGATTTTATACCATCATTAGATCTGTCCTGCAGGTACAAAAAGTGATCTGCAGCAATACGACATTTTGCGCCACACAAATGCTGCTCGATGTAATTATAACCCAGGTGACCAAATCCAAGAAACTAATAGTAGGAAATACATTGAGATCACTAAACCATTACTTCACCTGAAAACGACATCATCAGCTATTGCACATCCTGCCACAAGATCTCGCACAATTTCTATCTCCAAAGAGTGGAATGCAACTATTACGATATAATAACAAAGCGATTGAGTTTGTACTTGGAATGATCCGAATAAATTAGTAGATTGGTTCGACGTTATTATCAATATCGGCAGGAAATACTAGCAATCACAACGAAATAATTATATGTATATATTATATATATATATATATATATATATATATATATGTATATATATATATATATATACAGGTTATTACAAATGATGTTCATTGTCAATTATAAATATTCACTGGATTAACCTGTTTTAAGACCATTTCAGTTGGTACCACTGGAAAGAAAAACTCAAAAAGTTTTGTTTACATTGATTTAAGTACGTATCAGCTATTTGTTAAAGTCACAGAAATCTACTGTTAAATGCAGTAGACAGCTTGGTATACCACAGTCAACAGTTTGGAAAATTTTACGTAAACGTATAAATTTCAAGCCTTACAACCTTCAGCTTGTTCAAGCATGAAAAGCAAACGACAAAGTTCTAAGACTTTCTTTTTGTGAGAACATGTAAGCCTTGATGAAAAATTAAAACTGTGTAAAATGTTTAGTCTTTAGTGATGAAGCCACATCCCACTTGTGTGGTAACGTGAACAGACATGTCATAATATGGGGCTTGGAGAACCCACACGCCTACATCGAGCACTTACACTCCGAAAGTTAATCTGTCTTGTACTATCATTTACAACAAAGTGTACGGACCTTTTTTCTTTATGGGACAAACAATAAATGGAATAAATCTTGGACATGATGACGGAATGGCTTCTACCGAAATTAGAACAAGAATCGCTAAACTTCATTCTGGACTTCAAAATCGGCTGCCTGGTAGATGAAAAGGTCCAAGTGATGGTGCACTCTTGAACTGCCCTACAAGATCTCCGGACATCACTGTGATTTTTCTTGTGAGGATACATCAAACATAAAGTGTACACACCAGAAAGCATACCTGAGATCCTAACAACGATTACCAGAGCCATCAAAGTATGGCAAAAGCTTGATTACACGCTTAACATCTGTCGTATCACAAGGGTTTATATAGAACATTTCTAATTCTTGGCATCTAGTTGAAACTTCCTGAGTTTTCTTGAAATATAACTATTTTATTTTTTTGTATGATAAATAAAACTAGATTTATGTATACTTGAAATCATGAACATCATTTGTAATAACCCTGTATATATAATTGACGAATTACATAAAGGGAAAGTAATAAAGTAGGATCTCTGGTTATAAACCTATTACTATATTCATTTCATTTCATTGTTACGACCATACTACTACATACCCAGCACTGATGTCAACAGATAAATTTGGTGGACACCATCATCATCAAATGACAATGGATAAATTTGGTAAACATAATACTTATCATCACAGTGATGCCACGAAACAAGGTAATATATACTACGAAACTTATTTTACCTTGCAAGGTTTATTGCATAAGAAAACAGTAGTGCATTGTATAGAGTCACCCCCAGTTCTTCATCTTCAAGTGGATGATCTATCATATACGACACCGATGTTTCCAGTTAGTCAAACTATACGTAAGGAAGCTGTGATCCAACCTATCATACCAGACGGTATCAAATTTACGAAAGAACAACCATTCATCATAGAGATTCTACTAAAATCGAAAGCGATAAAATGAGTAAAGCTGATATTGTTGAAGAACTGCACAAACCAGCAAGGAGAAATTTTCCGCGGCGTTATGTAGTACCAAAAGATTTAAATGGTCTCTTTCAAGCTGATTTAGTGGAAAGGACTCCTTACGCTCGGGTGAATACAGGATTTCGATAAATGTTAGTGATAATAAATGCTTTGTCTAAATATGTCTGGGCTTTTCCCATCAAATGCAAGAAAGGTAAACTAGTCATGTAATGAATAAACTTTTGTCTGGGTTTCAAATTATAATGATGAATTTAAAAAAATTATGAAAAAATGTAATATTAATCATTACAGTGGTTATTTCAACTTGTAAAGTAGCATAGTATAATGTTGGTGGTATAATTGGTAATCGTAATAATATAATAAATTGGTTGTAAATAAATGAATAAAGAAATAAGAGTAAAAAGTTCTCCAAAAACAAATCGTTAAACTAACTGGAGATACTAACCAGTCACCACAAATAATGCCTTTGACTGAAATCGGTAGATTAACATAGGGTGGTTCGTTCTTTCGATTTGCTTAAATACCACAAATTCTGCTCGATTACTTCCACTGAACATAAATAATAAAAATGAAATATAACACTAATAAAATTGATCTCGGACGCCAAGTTATTCTCAATAATGCTCGGAATAACTAAACCGAGGTTTACAAAAAAATTTTATCAAAATGTAAAAATTAAAAAATATACAGACTATGTTTATTAACAGTTAAATTAGGGTTATATGAAATATATCTTAAAATTCTAGTCTTATACTAATAATCATTAAAAACAAATACCTGTTTGTAAAATTTTAGTACACAAATTTTTTAATAACCTCTGGTATCTAAATGATTACGGAAATTTCAATTAAGGTGATGTCATCTTTGCATAAATATTGCGCAATATCTTGTAATATTCTTATAAATTTTCTTCATGAAATGGAATAATCCGTTTATTGCATTATCTTGTAATTTTCCAATAAAAATTGCAATGATAAAATGAAAGCGTACGAAAGAGTAAAATTAAATGCGTATTTAAAATGTAATCAAAGTAAAAATAAAAGAAAGGAAAGTAAAAAAAAAGTAAAAGTGCATGAAAAGAGCAAATGTTTTAATTTTTAGTATTACGAGTTAAAAGATATCTTACCATCTAATTAATGGTACTTGCACAAAATTTAGGTGAAAAACCCAAAAAAGCTTTCTGCTTCTCATAACCTACATCAGGAAATGAAAAAAAAATGGAGGCTTTGAATTTAGACGAGGTAGTCGTGAGCGAAAGGATTTGCGCATAGAATTAAGTCACGATGACGTAATGCGCGAATAAAATGATCAGAAGAATTATTTGAAGTGGGACTATAAACCTTTAAGAAATATATACCCTTAAGAAGATACGCACTTAAGTTACACCAAAATGCAAATTAAGTTGCCTACCTCATTTCTATAATGCGAATATAATTAAAATTTTTCTGAACGAATGAAGACGGTATATTTTAATACAACTCAAAATGGGTTGTTACAATAGTTGTACGTGTAAATCGCACTGTTAAAGCAATAACGTGGAAAACATTCAGTGTGCAAGGTTCCCATAAATGGTTACCAATATTGCCTCAAATTGCTGTGGATTATAATTCAAGAAAGCGTAGAACCACCGGATACAAACCTATAGAAGTAACGGAAAGGAATGCTACCTCTATTTTGAAACATTTAAAATGTCATAAAGTTCTTGACCGTAAGACACCTAAATTTAAAGTGGGGGATTATATACGTATTAGAAAATACAGAAGTATATTCTCTAAGGGTTACTGACCTAATTGGAGTTACGAAGTCTTTCAAATATCAGCAGTGAAACGTTCCAGTCTAATTGAAGATGAAGAGATACAATGACGTTTCTATGAGCCAGAACTTCAAAGTGTTAAATATCCTGACATTCACCTAGTTGAACGTGTAATACAACGTCGAGGAAATATGTCTCTCGTTAAATAGTTAGGATTTGATAATTCTCACAATTCATGGATTTCTAATAAAGACATTATATAATACGCTCTGTACGATTCCTTTTATGTATTGTAATATTATGATGTAATAAATAACTCTTTTTTTTAATTTTTTTATTTATTATTAATACATACAATACTATACAATACTAAAGCGTTTCATAAATACGTAATCACGATGTTGCTTTTCTAGGACAGCTGAAAGCATTTGACTACACTCTTCTATTCTTTTCTTAAAGCATGCAGTCTCTTGCTAACTGTTTCCATTCTCCTTTTCGCTCCCATTCTACTACATCGTGAACTACGTTTTTGAGCTCATTAATACAGACCTCCTTCACTTGTCGTGTTGTCATCTATTGAAATATAATGCGGTAAATGACATTATATTGCATGCACAGATTGTTCCACAGATATTTCTCTAAGGTCTTCTCCACTACCATACTTATAAACTAGATTATCTAAATAATCATCACCAAACGTACCCCATCCATACACTTTTTCATGTTCAGCATAAAATGCTAATGATTGAAATTGGCATATTAGTCTTTACACTGCACTAACACAATCCACAGCCTTGGGCCACGACTCTGCACTATAACACATCCACATATTGACTAAACTTTATTATAACCCCTATTCTCGCTTTGGTCGTTACCCACACTTATTACTTAATAGCTTTCGCAACTTCTACGGTAATATCAATTTTCTCCTTGGCAAATTGTACAATTCCCGTAACACATGTTACATAGAGATCAAATATATCTTGTAATGGAACTATTAACCTGTGTATGTCAACATCAGGCATATCCGCTGCCGGACGTATTATTTTATTATAAAATACAGGAAATTCAATAGGTACTAAATCTTAAGAAGTCTCCATAACTGTTCTATAGACTCCCATCCTAAATAGATTTCTGATTCTTCACAATCAGAGATGCGTATAATTTTCTTATTGTTAATAGTTTCATACGATATCGTTTTCGAACCCATCTTAGTAGGTAACCATGTCCTTTCAGGTGCTTATCAAACACCACTCCATTACTCTTAGATCCACCAAGTTCCACGGCTGGTTCAAAATTGAATTGGGGTGACAGACCGACACTAAAATACTTCGATTTACTTTTACTTAAAAAATACTGCACATTGTAAATTAAAATATCACGACATCCACTTGATTGAATTCATAACACTCACAATCTTCGCCTTTTCTACCGCTTGGCATTATATACAATATTGGTTTCACATGTACTACCTCTGCATTTATATCCTAATTTCCCCACTATTTCTACCGACAAGGTTACCTTCTTCACCTTGATCGCCACACTGCAGGTTACTCCACAATCCTACCGTTTTAAGGCCTTAATTCACGGCGATTCTGCAAGATTGGCGGGATCTCACGAATCACTTCCAGGATGTCTCCTTCACTTTTCTGGCCCCCACATTTTCAAGGTCTCCCATTATCCAGGTTCATGTCATTCTTCAAGGTTAACTATACATATGTTTTTCAAGGTCTTTCCTTTCTTTAAAAGTAGGGATAACTACACATATAGTATCGTGTTACTTCCACCAGTGTCAGTATGTCTGCTAGCCCAGTACAGAACAATTGGGATTATAGGGTGTGCTACCAACCATTATCACATTTTAATCTCAGTGTGCGGCGAGCATGTGAACTAATTCCCAACTGGGTGCAATTTGTAAAAAAAAGGCCGAACTGCCTTCTACGACATAAGAAGCATTAAAGAATACGTATGAAGATGTGCAATGGAACACTGAATGGTTTGCCAACCTAGATAAAAGAATTCGCTACTTCTGCCATCATGCCTTCATGGGTAACTTGAGATATTATTCACACACATTTGCTCTTCATACTCGTTATCATCTTGCTGGCCATACGCATTTATGCTATGACTGCTACAAAGCATAGCAACCAAGTGAATACCGAGTTATTGACCATCATACACATATGGATAGATGGGTTGGAATTTACCACATGTCATATCAAGAATACTGGTGCTCAGCGTGTAAAGCGCCCCTAACAATGCTGCATGAGGTATATGAAGATGAGTCATGCATATTCTGCGGAGAAGTGTGTTATTTGGATAATTAGTTTTTTTTGTAATGTATATATTGTATATAATAAATTATTTCCTGTTAGTATCTTATTGTGTTCTACGGTGAGAAGATGTGCGACGTGACACCAACCTTTTATTATCCTCAGTATTACAATTGTTTCGATAAACGTTTACTTACGTATCGAATATGGTCTGGAGTTCACTCACCTACATCGCTTGCAGCAGCAGGGTTCATTTCCATACCTTCAGACGATACGGTTGAATGCTTCATGTGTGGAGTTCGAATAAACCAATGGCGGTCATCTGACACTCCGCTACAGGGCACCACACTGCACGTACGCACAATTATTTGCACCACATCATCGCAGGGGTAACGATACAGAAGTGGAAAGGACCTTTTGCACTTGTACTAAATCAAAATGTTTTATTCCTAGAGAAAATCATATATCTGAATAATACACTGATTACATTTGTACATACAACGAATAAATATATTAGCATATCATTACCTTTTTTTAATTTGGTTCTCAGTGTGGTATCAAAAAAGTGTAAAAATTACATGAGCAAGCCGTGAAAAAGGGAGATGCCTATCTGAGTAGGTAGGGTGAGCAAATAGCCTTGAGAATGTGTTGATTGCTAGTAATTTTTTACACCTTACAGTGTGTGCAAACATGACCTACTTATTGCGTAATCTTGGGCAGGCGGGAGCTTGAAGTTGTGGTAACCTTGGAAATGTGGGACCTTGGAAATGTGGGACCTTGGAAATGTGGCGTGTTCCAAAAGTCTCCAATCTTACCTACTGTTGTGTGTATTATCGCGCGCTCTGAGAAGAAACTAGTCCTGTAAGTAACAAAGTAGAGGGGTGCAAGCATTCATGAATTAAGTTAAACAGCATTGGACATTATTGATATTGATTTAAGTATATGTGTATTATGAAAGCAGGTCGACTGTCTAAAAACGTTTCACAATTTTGATGTTCAAGTACGAGTAAATATATTTTGTGCCTAACATGTGTTTTTCGAAAAAGACATATTGTAAATCAGGTTGCCCCATTTTGTTTTACGCATTGGACATTTGAGTTAGCGAATGGTGCGACGATCAAATTACGTAAATATTATGGACGTGTGCCAGTGACAAGTGTGGGTACATATTAAGGATTAATAAGAATAAATCAACCCCATGGGATACCACATTATACTGGATTAAGGACTGCATTTATGTAAGAATAATTATAGATTTTTGAATAGTAAAAGTTTGATTATCTTCAAAGGTGCCATTGTTTCATTTCAGGCAATAAGGATAATGAATCTACACTACCATTATTATATGTTTAGGGATTTTTAATATATAAGCAATACCCGTAAAAATTTGGAAATATTGGTAATACAAATCCATTAATTAACTTATTTTTTCATTTGTTTAAACTGTGATTCTAAGGGTTAAAAGCGTACCAATAAAATAAGAGTTCATTGTTTCTTTGTGTGAAATTACATAATGGGGCTATACCGTTTAAGAGTGATCAATTGATATTTTGGACTTAATGATTGATCTGATAATTGTTTATTTTGAGTCAGATCGATCACAAAATTTACTTATTTTGCTTTCATTGACAGTCAGTAAATACAAAATACTGATAACAAGATACTTATTAAGCAGAGATTTCAGATTTGAATTATTACAATTCATTCATGCTGGTGAATACTTAAATACATTTTAAAGATAAAAGTATTCAAATAATATTTTATGAAAATATAAGATTCATGACCGACGCACTGATCGTTACGTGTTTAAGATTTTTAATACTAATTAATGTTTGTGTGGTTAAAAATTAATAGACCGAAGTATTATTTTTCTAAACAGGGTGATATTTATTTCAAATTTTTATGACAGTTATAAGTATTAATCTATTAGTATACGAGCGTAAATTAGAAAGTAACCAGTTGACGTTTTATTACTTTGATTTCATGAATATACAGGGTGCGATCAATAAATTTACGATGATCCGTATGCTTCAAAATTTTATTAGGCGTTAGATAAATTTATTTTTAAGGGTAATTAAACTTAAAGATTTTCAAAGTTGTATCGACGTCCATTAAGTTTTCTGAGACGAAGTTTAACGTGCTCTGTTAAAATTAATGTGTGATTGAAGTAGAGTTTGTATAGTTTTATTGAGTAAGCTACAACTCTATCTACCACAGTCAGGTAGGATTAAGTTAACACCTCGCCTAGGACTATTTATTTTAGAAAAATTTAATATCGTAGAGACAACTTTTCCTGGATTGAGTGTTATTATTTCTTGATTTCTGGGAAACGTAAGGTGTTTGAGTCTAAAATTCAATCATTTTAGGTCTCATATCGACCCCGCCCGTTTCCACTGAGGTTCGCTTGGTAACCCGCCTACCTCGGTAGCCCTGTACGACGCCTAGTGCGGTTTTATTGTGTAAAATCCTTGTATAGGCGGACAAAAATATCTTTACTCATATAATAAAGTAAAGAATACTCTTAATGAGCATGCACATGGATGAACGTTGTAGTTGGCGAAGGTCTACAATTATTACGATTCGAATACACAAACAATAAAAATTTCAATTTATTATAGTTTTTAGTCTTGCGCGAATTTATTATAAACTTAATATCCACTGTACTTAAAACATAAAAGGAGTAACAAATATTATTTTAGTAGCATCGGATATACTTATCTAGCAACCAAAGATATGTGTATAAAAACGTAGTTACGTTAAAAAATTTATAAAACATTTAGCAAATTACATTTTCTGTAATACGTTTAAAGCAAACTTCTGGTGTTGACAGTTGCAAAACTAATTCAAATTATCGGCAAAGGTTCGTAAACCTGTTGAATCTTTAACAAGAAATTAGGATAGAAGCTCGTAAATCAAGTTAAATGGTGAAAATTAAAGATAATGCACGATGTAATGCACATTTTAAACATTTACACGAATTAGTTTAACGGAGTTGCTTTAAATTAAACTTGCTTTCTTTGTCTTCTTTAACCTGCTGTAAAATTTGTAGGGTAAATATGCAAATATTTAACACGATTTTGAGTATCTTCTCTATTTACATGTTAACACTTGTTAAAATTGTTACAAACTAGTACGCTAATCTTAAGTACATGTTAAATAAATAGAGTACTTTTCATTAACTTTTATGTCTTTTGCATAAGCATTACGTTCAGTTCAGTATATTATTAAAAAGAATTTATTTCTTTCATTAATTTTAATCCGAATTTTAAGTGTGATCTAGTTGTTTTTATAAACACAATGCACGCGTTTAGCAACTATTTATTAAGACGCCCCCCCCCCCACCATCTTACATATGTTTAACATATATTTTTCGTATAAATTCAAAAGAATCAATATCAACTAACACTAAATATTCTTATGTTGTGTTATGTTAGACGACACACAACGCAACTACGAAACTTTCGAAATAGATTACAGTTTCAGAAATTATTTTGAATGAAAACGAACAACTGAACATTATTTATGTAGCGTCCACCAGGTACCCTATCTTGAAAAGTGTAATTTGAACTTATTTGAAATAATGCAAATTCAAGAATAAAACAATCGCTAAGTGATTTATCTTGACTTTACTGACAATAATGCTACTATTACTCAAATTAATTGCTTGCCTTACTTTGACTTTTCTGGCAATAATCAAACATTAGAATTTATTTACAAGTCTGATATTTAATTACTCGCAAACCTGAAATTTGATTAAACGAAGCTGCCGTTTAGTGATAGGTACGTTAGTGCTATTTGACTGAAATAGGCTGGGTGAGGTAATTGTTGCATGTGGGGCAGGTAAACAATGAAACTACTCAAATTAAAATTAACGAGCTCTGCGCAATGGTGGTTCAACCCGTTAATGTACTATTGTGGGAAAGAACCACCAATAAAACCCACTTTATTCATAAATAAGTAATTCCACAAGTACATTAATAAATCAAATAACACAAAAAAACAATGAAATGGCTAATTATATAACAAAACACCATTAAAACAAGTTAAAGTGCGTACAAAATTATAACATTACCACAAAAATGAATAAAAAGCAGTTTAGTTACATATAAACACAATAAAAAAAGCCCATGTAGTCACACCCACAATTGTGTCATAAATAAATAATTAGAATAAAAATAGTAATACCAAACATGTGGCCCATTAAAACCAATCATGCCGGTCTTTAAATAAATAAGCATATAAAACAATAAGGTACATATAAAATACCACAACAGTAAAATTGCACTTAAATCATAACATCAACACCGACGTATAAGTTGGAATGAGTTAGAAAACTACGGCGCCCCCTTCTCAGGTTACACATTCATCTATACAACAAAAAACAATAAAAATAAAGTGCGAGGTATTTAATGGACATCTGGACCCGGTGGTATGTATCCACGCGGCAATTGCACATTTGAATTAATAATCAGAGAGGTACCCTGTACCAGTTCGCCCACGCCTCACCGCTACACAAATATAATATAAACAACAAACAACAATGCTGATTCGCAGAAATACAAGAGTGAGGGAGCCCTGTACTGTCTTTTATTTTAGCGAATTTCAGCTTAATGAGCCCGTGTGCGAATGAGATACCTTTTACGCTATATACGATTGTAAAATTATTTGCTGTCAGCCTTAATTTATATAAAAATAACTACTTACACTTGAATATATATGTTCCTTTAATTGATCACAGACACAAATCGTTAACTTACGCGGTTTAACTTCAAAAAGGGTGGCTGTTATTTATAGATTAATATCTAAAAAACACATTAAAAAGAACACCCGAAGGAATACACAAATTAGCGTTGGCTAATTCAAAACAAAATGTACACGCAACAATTATTTTAAAAACAAACTGTTTACAATTAAGGTATTTAATTAACCCTATCGATCTGGCTCCGTCGACACTAACTGTCACCCCTTCCCCTCTGACTACCCTGACTACTAACCATGTCTACTCCCCAAAAATCAACCTCCGTCTTTCAAAAGTAATAAACAAGAAACATTAATTTACGTTGGTACAGTTTCATATTAATTATTGAAGGACATCTTAATTTTTAAAATATGTATTCGTCCGTAACAAGCGCTACGTTTGGGTCTCAAGTTCCCAAGTACCAATAAAGATATCTTTCGATTGCGGTGTGTATCGACACGATTTATTATTACATTTGTGAAGTTTTTACCTCAAGAATGTACATACAGCGACTTTCAAAGATTCGTTACACTACCTCAATAAAAGCAGTTCGAGCGAACACCTGTTTCTATCCCAACATGTGTTTTTTTTTTCAAGTCTTACTCAAATATCAATTACGTAAAATACAGAAAATAAAATATCCAGAACATATCAAATTACGACTTAATATATAATAAAATATGTCAAACACCTTTAACCTTTCTATCGCGGTAACAATTGCGATTGGAACATGTTTATTATAACAATAAAATTTTCGCGGTCCGCTACCTACAAATAAGTTTACCTCGAGTAGGATTTGAACCTACGACATGTGTGTACTCTGCTATAGTATCGCTCTAACCAACTGAGCTATCAAGATGCAAGCCCCTATCGAAGTAAATTTTGTATTTATGTATGTAGAACTGTTATTTATGCATTTAATAAAATTAATAATAACTTTTACTTACATAATATTTACTTTTCAACTTAATCGTTGTTACGGTAACTTTCGATGGCAACAAAATTTAAAATGCAAGGGATCGGTGGCTCAGTACCAGTAGGCAAATATTGGGGGTGGGCTAGTAAATCTAGAAGCAAAATGGGGTTAACTAAATTATAATGAACTTCAAAATAAATGGTAACATAAATATTTAATTCGACAAATAAGAGTACCAGTAGGGTAGATTGTAATACAAAGCTTAAGTTAAATATTGAGCTAATATAACAAGAATGATTGAATCCAATTTACCTTATATGAACTTTTAAGCAAAATGTGCAAAATCAGTTACGTTACCGTTCCAAAATATTCAGGATTCGGTTTAATCGAGGTGAGCAAGCGATTAAGTACATCAATAATCTTATCTGAATAACTATCCTTCGGTGTCGTTTCCTTGCGCAAGTAGCGTTGGCCGAAGCAATACGAGCTAGATGAAAAAACAATAACAAATCGGACCATAAGCAATATGTTGGTCCGAGAAATGAATACGTTAATTAATTAATGATTATCGACAGGTTCGAATACTGAAGTTAGTACAATAAATTATGTTTGAATAGGCAAGCAAGTAGTTCAAGGTAAATGTGATTTATAAATTTAGTAACAATTCAAGCTTAAGAATATGAATTTAGAATAGAAATAAATAGACAAATAGTTACAGTTAGGTTTTGAAATATAAATTGTGACTGTACAGTATAGATGGCGTAAAACGCAATCTTTGAACTTAAGGAAAATGAATAATTTCGGCGGGGCAAGTTACCTAATAGTTGAGTAGTAAATTATTAGCAATCTTGAGGTGAAAGGACTGCAGCTTTACTGGTTGTAGTTCGTTGAAATTGAATTTCTTCGATCGAAGCGTGAATCGATGGAAAATTAAAACGGCAGCGGCGTTGTTGGATGATGATGGCGTTTGATGACGTAGCGAAGTAGTAGAAAGTTAGATAAAAGACGTAGTAAAATGCTACGGAAGAGAATAGGACATTAGGTGACGAAATTATACAAAAAGGAGTACTGGCCTTGTATGCTGGTAGCCACAAGCGTTTAAGTAGATATTAAGAAAACAACACTCTTGAATGCTTTAAAGACATAAATATCACGTTAATTAAGTGACGAGAACTAGCATAAGGTTCAGGCACAAAACTATTTGGTCGTTGAACGATAAATCCGGAAATACCCGTTTTTATAGGAAAATCGTGATTCAAGTGGGTAGCAAATTAACAATTTTCTAGGCACACTAACGGGAGGAAATAAAAACAAAAAAAAAACGGAAACAAGGGTTCGAGACTAACGAACACAAATGCACCAATAGGAATAGTAAAATGTATTTGTACGCCATCCGACGGTAAAAATAAAGACGAATGATTCCATAGAATAGAGATTATAGAAATGTAACCAATTTATATAAGAGAACATAACATCGTTCATAGCAAAATTTATAATAATTTGCCTTAGTATGTTTATTTTGAATATTAATAAAATTGGAAGAAAAAATTTTGTATATTTTTTTAATATAGTCTATGCAGTAAACAATTGCCATAAAAAACATGATTCCGTCAAATTATATATTCTTAATGAAGCAAATTGTAGTTTGCAGACTAATCCATCTAACTAGCGCTAGTGTAATCTATCCCAACAATCTTTTTAATTCGTCAAATTGACAAAAACTTATTTTGAATGTGAACCTCTTTTACACACCTGTGGGTAAACCGATTGAGGTAGTTATAAAGAAAATAGTTACAAAAGATTTGAGGGTAATAAGAATTATTGTTTCATCAGAATTAAATGATAATAATATGATGCCTGTAATAGACACAATGTAGATAATTATACACAATAATGGTTATTTATGGTCCAAGGCTGTGCAGTTGAACGATTTAAATGAGTGTCGAAGTTAGTTGACGAGGTCCGCTATGGCGATTTATGATGATTACGTTCTAAAAAATAGGTATGGTGTTACACAGTGGCTCTATTACAAATATGTCAGACTTGCAAGTAAAAGGTCCCAAGTTAGAATAAGGGAGTGGTGAAGCGCTCAGTCTATCTCAGGACTATGCCTGATCACGGAACCTGTGTCCGCTTCTGAAATTCCGCGCTATAAGTACAAAAACTGTGGAAATAGGTCGATTAACTCAAATAATATAGTCTCAAATATCAACATGTCACTACAGTATACCAGAGATTTGACATAAACTGCGATAATACGCGAAATTGGTACAAAGAAATGTTGCAAACATCAAAATGTACAACTAAAAAATTAAATTAACCTTCACCACAATATACATACTACTAGTACTACTACAAACTGTAAACTATGTATGCAAATTTTGTTGAAACTTAATTGAAGGGTTAAACTAATGCTGGTTCTGGTTGTGTTCAGTTTGATGATATATTATTGTCTAATTAGTGACTTCGTCTTATGTTCAGAGCACAAAGAGGCAATAAATTGCTGACCTGATGCTGAGATCTCTTTTGGATTAGCGTCATTCTCTACAAATACAATCACTGCATCCTACAAGCTTAGTACACTTAATTTTCCCTTGTATAACGAGTGCCTCTGTAGAATTACAGCGGCATAAAACGTATGGGAAGAGTCTCATGTCGTTAGCCCGTGCAGATTCCTTGAATCCCGTAAGGCTCTAAGATGGTTGGCTGTTTCTCCTTTCCCTTGTCCACAATAACATTTTTTTGTAGAAATAAACTCAAGCTTTCTCAACGGCATCCTCATTTGACTGTTTTCTATTAAACTTTTTACATTCGTTACAACACTGTTATTGTTAACATTGTAATAAGCCATTTTTAAGGATCATTAGATAGAAACTATGCTTTGACATCGTATGAGACATTGCTTTATAGAACGTAACAACTGAGCTGCAGACATCTTCCTATATGCGCGATCACACTTAGCATATCTAAAAACAACCCATTTGAGAAACATTATCACCAAGCCCTCAATTTTAACCGCTGACTGTATACGTGGAAGGAATTACTATCCCTTCTACTCTTCTTACAATTTGACCATGGGTACAATATTCCGGTGGGAAGAATTTCCAATATCGATGCGTGGTAGTTTTGTATCTGTCGATTATTCCTGCCCTATACATGTAAAATTACTTACATGTGAAAGGATAAATGAAGTTATGCAAACTATTTCCTAGTTTCCTATAAATTTAGCAACCGACACTGATATTATCAACAAGAGAAAGTAATCACATACCCACAACTTCTTCATCGTAACATATGCTTACCCATGGGTAAGTACAGGGGATATCTAGAATGTTGCTTCATGATATATCCTGACGTACATGCTACAAATACGAAGCAAGTACCATGTGTAGAAACATATCACATTACCTCAATATACTTGTAACAACAATATTTCAACGAAATAACACATCCTAAATTTCCTGGTCACAGTTCCAAGTGCAGTCAATTCTAACGAATTCGTCCACGAATATCAGCTAAGTACGTACACGCTACACACGACGTCACGGTACACACACAGTCACACGTTCCCACTACACACGTACACACCTACACACGTACACACGTACACAGACAATGTCACACGTACACAACTACACGTACACAACACAGTACACATCGACAACGACATACGACATATCGTACCAACGTCACGATCACAACGTACACACGTACACAACGTACACAGTGATACGTGTCACATACACCAGTACACATACACACTGTACACGTACACACTACACACGTACACAGACACACGTACACACGTACACATACCACGTACGCTACAAGTACAACGTGAAGCGTACTCACATTGACTACAACGTCCACGTACAGTACGCGACACACGTACACGAGCACAAGCGTACACGCCACACGTACACACGTACACGTACACTACACACACGTACACACGTACACACGTACACACGTACACAGGTGCACACGTACACACGTACACAGTCACACGTACACCGTACACACGTACAGCGTACAAGCGTACTACGTGCTCGCGTACACGTGCACATACGCACACGCGTACACGAGCACAAGCATACACGCACACGCGTACGCGCGTACACACGTACACACGTATACACGTACACACGTACACACTACACACGTATACACCGTACACAGTGACACAGCGTCACACGTACACACGTACACGCGTACACACGTACACACGTACACTAACGTTCCTCACGTACACACACGTACACACACGTACACGTACACACGTACAAGTACCACGTACACAACGTACACAGTACACACGTACACACGACACAACACACACGTACACACTCACGTCAACACGCACTATACACGTACCGCGTAACGTACACGCACACGTCCACTACACGACGACACACGTACACGACAGTACACGAATACACACATACACACAGTGCACTACCGTACACACAGACACAGCACACGCACACGTACACACACGTCACACACGTACACACGTCACACTACGTACACACGTCACACACGCAATACAGTCAACGCACACGTACCACACGTACACCTACGGTACACACACACGTACACGTCAACGTACACGAGCGTACACAGACACCACGTACACACGTACACACGTACCCGACGTCACATCACTCGCACACGCGTACACGACGACACATGACACGTACACCGTACAGCGCGTACACACGTCACACACACGTACACACGTACACACAGTACACACGATACACACGTACACACGTACACCTACACACGTTCACAGGTACGCACACGTACACACGTACACGCGTACACACGTACACACGTACACACACGTACACACGTTACCCACGACGTACACGTACCTACACGTCACACGTACATCCGTACACCCGTACCACGTACAGACGTACACAGTACAGTGCACACGTACACAACGTACACAGTACACACGTGCACACACACCGCACACACGACCAAACACACCGCACAGCACGCACACACGCATATACGCACCAACGACACACGTATACACGCGCACACACGACACACACGTACACACGTGACAACGGACGCACGTACACACGTACACACGTACACACGTACACACGTACACACGTACACACGTACACACGTACACACGTACACACGTACACACGTACACACGTACACACGTACACACGTACACACGTAAACACGTACACACGTACATACGTACACACGTACGTTTTTAGTGGTAATAAAATCTTTTAGAAATGTTAGGATCTTCTACTTCTGTTATATAGGTAATTCTGCCTGTTTCTGTTGGATTTACATCTTTTTTATTTAACATTGTCGCACCATCTTTTGCATGGTCGGCCAACACTTCTTCTTCCTAGTGGTGATTTACTCCTTGCTATCATCACTACTCTATCGTCTGCCATTCTACTTATGTTATAGTTCCATTCGTTTTCCTATTGTGTCCTTTCATTTATTTCTTGCACGTTGCATTTCCTCCTGCTCGGTGCTTCCCATTCGATCTCGTAGTGTGTTTCCTGTTATTATTCTCAATACTCTCACCCCAGTTGTTTCAAACAGTCTTTGTGTTTTAGTTGTGTCTGGTCTGTTCTCTTATTCGTATGTCATTGTCGGTCTTATGGTCGCTTTATATATTCTTGATTTTGTTTCTGTGTTGATATGTTTATTTGTCCATGTTGTATTATTGGGATATTCCGCTACTTTATCGGCTTTTTGTATATGATCTTTGAGCTCTATTTCCACATCTCCGTAGCTGGATAATTTGAAGCCCAGGTAATTGATTTCCATGACTGCTCTATACTTACACCCTCGATTTCCAATTTCCATGTAATGGGTTCTTTGTTAATTACTACCATTTTTTTTTGTGTTGAGATAATCATGTTAAATCTCTTTGCTGTTGTGTTGAATTCGTGGACTAATCTTTCTAGATCATATTCATTTTGGGCTATTAACACTGTGTCATCTGCGTAACATAGTATCTTGACTTATTTGTTTTCCATCCTATATCCTCTTTCTTTGTTTACTTTCTTAATTATCTCATCCATTATTAAGTAAAATACTAAGGGGCTTAACGAATGTCCCTGTCTTATTCCATTGCTCATGTTTATAAGTTCGGTAAGTTGTCCATTTATTCTAGCTTTCATTTTGTTGTCTTTATGTATGTTATCGATTGTTTTGATAATATCTATGTCAATTTCTCTATTATACAGAAGGCGAATTACGTCCTCTAGTTTGACTCTGTCAGGTCGACCAAATATAGAAAGGCTGGTCTGTTATATTCAAATGATTTTTGTCTTTGTTAGATCTTGAAACAAAAAATTACAAAATACACTATTTAAAAACCCAAAAAGCGAAATGTTTTAAATATGTGCAATAATGGTGAGAGTTTACATTTTCATATGCTCTAGATAGAAAACGTGTAAATCCATTGTAAACTGACATCATAGATGTATCAAAAACAATACTTTACTTTTGGGTACTATAAAGTTTTTGGCATTTTTCAATAACGAATTTTTTTGAACTCGCGGCTTCAAAACGGATATATCGGGTCTCAATTCAATTTTTTGATTGATTGCGATAACTTTCCCTTTTGGTGAGAAAGTAAAAATTGTTATAAGTATAACTAAGTCCATTAGAGCGATGGGGGGTTGCACGTACAGTGTATAGGTGGCCATTGAACGCCATTTCTTAACAAACATTCAATAATGTCAGCAATGTTCAGGGCGAGTTTCATTTAAAACCAGTTTCAAATGTTATTAAGAAATAAAGCTGAAAGTAAATATCGTTATCTGTTTAAAACTGAATAAATTAATTACAACGCATATACAAGAAACAAAGAAGTTATTAGACATAAAAATGTAAGGTATTTAATTTGAGAAAAGAATTTTTATTTTTTGTTTTTCAGCTTAATTTATACGTTTGCAAATATTAGCCTCACTTCAAGTACAATGAAATACTTGATTACAAAGTTTAATAATAATAAAACGTTTAATTAATTTTATAAAATCTTTTAGAAAATCAGACTAATACAACTAAATGCTAAAAATTAAATTAAAATTTAAAAGCAGTTAATTATAGTTATATATACCTACCTCAAAGCACATTATGCGTACCTACATGTAATACCCGCCTTTATTATTTTAATACACAACTGGGACAAAACAAAACTGTTTAAAAATATGGTTATAATACAGAACATTACCCACCACTCTAAAGCACAAGCGACTTCGTTATTTTTTGCAAAAATAATTATGCCTCGCAGATTAGGATGATAGTTAAATTTTCGTTTGTATATTTCAGTTTATTGCTTAAATGTACTACAGTTGATGTTAACTCATAATAGCATTAAAACGTCAAAGATCATGTAACGTCCAAGTAGAATACAAAGTATGAATAAATGTAGACCCTTAGATGGAAAGTTGAAGTACTTAAAATAAATGTAGGGAATTCCTTCACATTCCATTCAATATAGAGGTAACATATGGAATGTATTTTAATATAAACATCCTTTTATATAATACTCAAAGGTCCCGGTCTATAACAATGCGGTATCGTAAAAAGGCATATGTTGTTTCATATATGGTCTGAAGTTTATTAGAGGTTTCAAACTTTTTCTTTTGTTGCAATTTTGTTACCGTATGCCATACTCGAGGGTGCTATAATCGCAAAATAAGTAATCCGTTGCTTATGCTTATAACAAAACCAACATCTTTAAGCGCATATAGTTAAATGTTACGCAGTAAAATGAAACGATAGTATTAAAACGTCTTTCAATAACCTTCTTGGTTTAATAAAGATAATTACAAATGCGTGCATTGGATAATATTTGGTACAAGGTAAATACATAGAATGAAACTTTCATGAAAAATAACTATAACTGTCTTTCATATATCTCGCCTGCCTTCGTAATATTTTGCGGTGCAGCCATGTGTAATCAAGTTCACAAAAGGAACGTACTAAAAAGCAACTCAATGTGAAAATGTTAAAGTAATATGTAGGTGACAGCTCGCAAAAAGGGTTTCTTGAAAATTCATATTTTCATTCTCATCTACAGAGAGAAAAAAGGATGTGCACCATAATAATAAATATTATAGAAGAAGGGATTGTCGTAATTACATTTTAATTTAGATAATCCACAAAATATTGGATTTTTTTCCCTATATAATTACATCGACCACGTTAACGACCACACACATGAATGGTGATACAAAGTAACCATAAAGTGTGTTTTTAGCGTGTGGACGTGTGACAACGCGATTGCCGCATTTTCAAAAGCCTTTCGTGCTTTATTGCTTTATCTGTTAAACAGCAAACGTTTAGATTTATTTTAACTGATAAATTGGTACGTGAATCAAGCATATGTACAACCTAGTTTTTGTCATTATTCTATTCTTTCTTTCTCGATATGGGTAACACATATACATTATTTTTATTGCTTATTATTACTATACTAAGTCATATACAAAACAAGCAAAAATCCCGAAGCACAGTAGTAATACGTCATTAACGGAACGTGTAGATTGTTTATTATAAATTTTGATCTATTACCTTATTTAAACATCAACAACAGCAGACGAAAATCTCGTTACGTTTAACCTTCGTCACTGCACCGTTTTACAAGAGATATTTTCAATTTTATTAGAACAGTCCTTAATTTAATATAATGAATTTCATTTATTTTTACCCAAGTGATTTATATGGCTCCTTATTGAAAGTAAACCTGGTAACAAATTTGATCTACGCCAATTAGACTTTTGGTCGTATCCATGTAAGGATAAACACAAATACTATTATTAAAAAAAAATAAATTATAGTAAAATACATACGAAAACGAAAATAAATTCAATTAAATTGGTTATTGTTTGGCTGGGGTTTGATGTTTAACAGGGGTACTATTATAATGCTTTCAAAAGTGACTGAAATCATAACAATAAAGAACTCACCCCACAGACAGTACAGCAGAAAGTGTTACGTCTTACCTGTAACAAAATAAAAACGTTAATATCATAAAACCAAATATGCACAGAAATACAGTTTGTTATTACGTTAAAGATACTAGGACGATTTTAAAAGTACGATTCAACCAACTAATATTTTTAATTTAATTTTTAAGAGATAATGTAAAGAATAAAGTTACTCCTTCATTTTCTAAAAACTGTATAATTAAATTATGAGGAGGTTTAATAAGTACTTAAAGCCATCCCCACAGTAAACTTATTAATGAGTTGAAAGAGATATTATCGACAGGAATGTCATCTTCAGATCTTACTTTAAATTCTTCAAATTCAAATTTAAATATTCCGAACACATAAATCGTAATTACAACACTTGAATTAGAACTAACGAAATAATACATGTTTTAGGGTCTTATGTAATCTCATTTGAAATACGAATATAACGAAAATAGTGCTGCCTCTAATCTTGTCAAGGTAACCGTTTTTCTAAAACGGGAGAAAAACCAAAGCACTCCTTTTTATAGAATCGGAAGTAAAACTGTAGGTCTCGTGACAATGCAATGGTTGGCACGTTAAAGATCCTTTATTAAAGGTGAACTTCCTATAGTAGGGCAAAATTCTAGTGACGGGTAGTGCTTGTGGTGCATAGAGATGACTGGAATTTCTTTTGTGTTTAGATCTCGGCCCACAAACACAAGAAAAAATAATGAAAACAGACAATATAGTAAAAACAATCATTATAATCTGTTAGATGGGCGTTTAAAACTTCACGTTAATGGACACATAGATGCTAACGCCGCCCGCTACCATAAAAATATCGTTTAAGTATTTTAAGTCTTATTTAATTAATCTCTATGGCTTATTTGGAATTGTATTAAGAAACTTTATACACATGAGTTGTATAAAATTGAATTATCTTAAAAAAATGTTTACATATTCTCGCATAAAATGTAAGCTACTACGGTAATTACTGTTTAATTAAATGTTTACTTTAATTTGCCTCGGTTTACCTCAACCGGCTTTTAATTATACACATATATATATACATATATATATATATATATATATATATATATATATATATATATATATATATATATATATATATATATATATATATATGTATATGAAACACTGTTGTTTATCCGGGCGTTGTCTCGCGTCTGCTGGTGATGTTTCTGACTCCTGCCAGTACAAAACGACGTTTCGGCAAAGTCTCATTTGCCATTTTCAAGTTTTCTCTTTCTCCAACTGATTTGTTCGGCTCCGTGTTACTCGAATCGAACTAAGGTCCTGCTGTCCTGTCTCCTGTTTATATTTGGTGTTGAGTACTTTCACGGCTTTCACTGTTTTCCCTGCTTTCACTTTCCCTTCTTTTTCTTTCTCGGTGTTGGATGGTGCTGTTGTGCATGATGGTATGGATGGTTCTGGTTCGGGTGATTGTTTCCTTGTGTGACGATGTTCTGCTAGTGTTATCTTCCATGTATTAGGCAGTCTTTGGGAATCGTCTCGTGTGTTAAGGTTCTGTTCCCGTTTCTCAATCTCGATCGCCTCTCGAATAGTTCTTTTTGCCGCATGAGTAATGCTGGCTATCATCTTTAATGTTTTCAAAAGCGATGTTGTGTGATGTTCTACTGGCGTGTTGGGCTAACGATGATGTAGCTATATTCTTCTCGACACCATTCTTGTTTCTCTCGTCGAACTTAGATCCTTATTTGTACCTATGTCACTTGTCACATGTCCCTAAGATGCTAGACTTGGTCCTCCAAGTCGATCTCGGTTATGGGAGCACTGATGATATTTTCTGTCCGTGTTTCCTCAGCAAGCACAACATAAAGACAACGTTCAACACGGACAGAAAATATCTCCAGTGTCCCAACACCATAAAACCAAAATCGACTTGGAGGACCAAGAGTCTACAGCATTACCTTGCGGGCATGTGACAAGTACAAGACAAACATAACAGACGGATCAACGTTCGACGAGAGGAAAAGAATCTCACCGTTAGCCCAACACGCCAGTAGAACATACACACAACATCGCTTTTGACAAACGCAAAGATCGATACCAGCATTACTGATGCGGCAAAAGAACTATTCGATGGCGATCGAGATTGAGAAGAACAGATACCAACACACAGACGTTTCCCAAAGATGCCTAATAAGGAAATAACACTAGCAGGAACATGTAACAAGTGAAACGATGCAACCAGAACCATCCATACCAACATCATGCACAGCAGCACCATCCAACACCGAGAAAGAAGGAAAGAAAGATGAAAACAGTGAAAGCAGTGAAAGTAAACACCAAATATAAACAGTGAATAAATGCAATTTTCTACCTCTAATTTTTATGAAATGGACTTTTATATTTCCTTTTACAAAATATAACATTTACGGTTTATTATTTACAAACGAAGATTGTAAAAGAAACTCACTACTTTGTACATGTTTTTGTTGACTAACGATCTATTTACACTAATTATTAGGGAATAATATATTTTTAATTATCCTTAGTAATTAACGGAAGTTTTGGTCAATCAGATTTGG
Source organism: Vesta saturnalis (assembly GCA_036346205.1). Lineage (NCBI taxonomy): Eukaryota > Metazoa > Arthropoda > Insecta > Coleoptera > Lampyridae > Vesta > Vesta saturnalis. The sequence continues at coordinate 490,383 of JARFJB010000673.1, forward strand.
TGGTGTTTACGAGTGACTAAACTCGTTGAAATTGAAAAATGAATACGTTCGTATTGTATTCGGGGTGCAGACTGCGGGCACTCTAGAGCGGCGGTCGATGAGTAGCTCCTTGTGCTTCTGGATGTGATATCGTAAAGAGTAGCTACCTGGGTAGCGCTAAGTCAGGAATGCGTTTAATAATGACAATTATAAGGTGTTTAAACCTCCTGATGCTTTAGTTTACTGATTTTCAGATACGGATAAACCGACTTGTTTCACAGGTACGGTAACTTGCATAAGGGTTTCTCCCTCAAGTCAGGTCGGATGCTTGGTCAGGACTTCCATTAAGCAGTATACTGGGCGCCTCGCAGTGGGCGAGCGGATATTATAGCTGGTTACGGAACTTCTATTAAGAATTCTTGTTAGAGAAAACTAGCTTGAAGCGGGTTATTACGTTTAGCGAGAACCAAATGTAATTACTCACTGTAACGTACGTAGTTAGTAATTTACGAAATTGAGTGGCCAAAATATGGTCTACTTGCGTTCAACCTGTCGGCTTCCTGCATTTCGATTTTAATTACTTTGCCTAGTGTAAGCGTATTGGTATGAGTCTGTGTGCGGTGTGTACGTGGAATATGAATTACAAGAATCTGGACAAAGACCCGTTGTGCTGTTTAATTGGTATCACTGAGGATGGGTAGAATTGAGGCTATAGCTTTTCTATCCAATAGAGTAAGTAAACGACTACATCGGGTGGTAGCTCGACGTGAAGCCGTTCACTGGTGTAAGTGTGGTGTTGTATATTTAACTTACATACAAGTGACAGCAGGAGGTTGAGACAGTAATAAACCCTTGTGTATCGGATGAGTTCAGGCTGACTGTGTCAAGCAATGTCGACTGAATGCAGGTGAACGGAACGGAATGAAGCAGAAAGATCGGCTGAAGCGGATAAGATAAGATAGTGTCTGGGCTCTCGAAAGAGACCTAGCGGAATGAGGGCATCTGTAGCGTATCCCGTGTTTTATTTAGCTCGAAGGACAGAGACGGCTTCTGGACGGGATGATAATGCGGTGGATATACTGACGTGGGCTCTGACGTCACAAAACTCTTAACGTTTTGTAAATTCACGGTGGAGTGGATATAAATTCGTTATTTAATGATTTCTGTAAGATTTGAATTAAACAGGATAATTAACAAATAAATAACTCGAAAAATTTGGTAAAGGCGGCTGGCTCTTTACAATGATGCATTGTTATTTAGATACTGTAAACTTTTTTTTGTTGTTACATCTCAAGAAAATATTAAGCTGTAGACTTAATATTAATAACTAGCTAAATAGACCAATAGTGTTCAAGGGACCCTATCCATAAAAGTGTAATTTGAAATTACTCTCAATAAAAAACTATGAAATCTTTAGGAGCGTAATGTTGAACTTATTCGCAATAAAGTAAATTCAAGAAAAAATCGCTAAAGGGTGTATCTTGACTTGACTGACAATAATGCTACTCTTATTTAAATTAACTGCTTACCTTAGATTGACTTCTCTGGCATTATTAGAATTTATTTACAAGTCTGATATTGAATTACTGGCAAAAATTGGCCGTCTAATGGTAATCTACGCCGTGTTATGTGAATGAGATAGGATTAGATGAGGTTAAGTGGTGCATCATACTGGGGCAGGTAAACAATGCAACTACTCAAATTAGAATTAACGAGCTTTGCTCAATAATGGTTCAAACTGCTAATTTGCTAAATTGGGAAAGAACCACTAAGAAAACCCAATTTATTAATGAATAAGTATTAGCTCAAGTACGTTAAAAATCAAAAACAAAAAAGTTCAATATATAACCAAACGCCATTAAATCAGGTTAAAGTGCGTGCAAAATTATAAACGTGAATAACAGAAAAAATAAAAAGCAGTTTAACTACACATAAACACAATAAAGAAACAAACAGTAAAATCACACGCACAATTGTCATAATCAGAATAAAAGTTTAATATCAAACATGTAGCTTTTATACAACCAATCATGCCGGTCTTTAAGTAAATGCTAAAGTAAAAAGGAAAATAATAATGCAGATTAAGGTCGACATAAAATACAACGGGTAGCAATAAGGTAAATACAATGCAGTTTAACTACACTTACACAAGGGTAAAACAATAGGCAAGGAACTTACACATACACAATTGCATAGTGAATAATAATAGCACCAAAATCCATACGTACAATTACGATAAAATATATATTTACGGAAAACTCAGTTCGTATACAAACAATTCTAAACCAGCTAGCTAATCAAAGACAAAAAAATCATTAAAACCAAGCCTTGCAAGGGTAAAGTGCAATTCAATCATAACAAAGTGACCGGTAACCTACCCGCAAGTAATAATCCGAAAGTTCGAGTGACCCACGTCTGTAAACCCTGGTATCTTTTGTAACCACTAACTTAGGTTTATCGTGTCACGTTTGTCCACGCATATATTCTCTACACGGGCGAAAATATTAGTAAACGGTCAACAATACCAATTTATACAAGCAATGAGGGACGCGATACAGTATTGTCTGACGCGGAGTTCTTTTAATTACCACCATTCGTTATCAAACGACGATTCTGTGAAATTCAATATCTCGTGGTAATTAAATAACAACTTCTTGCAACGCAATGGTTGAGCTTAATAGGTTACACAGGCTTGTTGAATTCCTTGCTGCGAGCTTTAATCTACATTTAAATACCTACTTACACTTGAATATAATCCTTTAGTTAACCTTAGACACAAGCACGATGGATTAAGATACGCGGTTTAAACACGACGCGGTGCCAATTATTTAGAGATATGTGTTTAAACGTCGCTTCGCGGATTAAATCCTCGAACCATGCGATTATTTAGCAATACTTTTGTTTACTCGACCCCTTTAATTTTGTGAAAAACTTAAAACCAACAAAACAAAAAATAGAAAGGCAAATTCGCATTTTAGTTTTACTAAAATGAACACGATAATATATTTATAGCCATAACGGTTTACAATGATGGTGCCCTGTTTTTACTCCCAAATCTACCCCGTTTTTAAAAGTTATAAAAACAAGAAATATTACATGGGAATATTTTCATATTTATTTCTGAAAGAAGTATTGATTTTTAAAATATGCATTCGTACGTAACTAACCTTATAGGTCTCAAATTTCCAAGCAACAAACGAAGACACCTTTTGATTTGCGGTATGTTCCGATGTGAATAATTACTAATGCGACGTTTTTAGAAAAATTCATGTATATAGCAACTTTCAACGATTCGCCACGGTCTTGCGGTAAAGGGAGTTTGGAGAGAACACCTGTTTTCTACCCCAACATATGTTTGTCTTTTTCTTTTTAACCCTCATGTCAAATATCACATAAAATACATGACATAAAATATCCCGAAAAACGTTATTAAATTACAACGTATTACCAAGATATTAAAACCCATTGATTATCTTTTATTTTCGCGGTAATAATTGCGATTTGAAAATTTTTATTACAATAATAAAATTTTCTCGGTGTCGCTACCTACAGACCTGTTCAAAGAATACGCATTTAAGTTTGACACATTAACATTTTGTCACACGTCTAACTCGTTATACAGCAGTAGTCTTTCTTGTGCATAAATTTACCTGCTTAAAGAAAATTGAAGTATCGTAGTGTTACGACTACAAAAATTTATAATTTTGAGTTACACTTGTAATTAGAAACACTTATTATTTATAGGTAAGACTGTCTATTTTTGAAAAATAATTACAAACCTTAACATTACAAGAATACTTGTTGCTACCCGCCATAGTAAAGATGAAAAACATTATTAGCAAACGTTGTTGTCAAACTATGCGTCCTGGTATTATTTGTTCAAGATGTTATTTAATTTATCGTAAAAAAATACATTCGCGGCAAATTAAACTAATGATTACGATCAAAAATAAAATTTTACAAGTTCCATTTGGAAACTAAGTAGCCATATTTCAGGTTTATTTGTAGGTAAGAAAAAGTGTATAGCTGAAAACTCCGTTGGATTTGAATACGTCTAAAAGAAATAAACCGCAATCTGTTGCGTGGGTTAGAGCAGCATTGATTCCATCGAAAGATAGACTAATAAAATATGAAAAAGGAGTGAAATTGAAAAACTTGTTTTACTCTTAATTCACACAAATTTGTTGTTTATTATTATTTACTCGTTTTCTTTTATATATCTTAAAGAGAGTAAAATTTGGTTTGGATTTATTTCACAATCTGGAGTTTATTTACATAGAAATGTATAAGATATAGGCAGCGTATAATACCATATTATGTTAAAACACAAACAAGAAATTATTAAACACAAACAAGTGTATATGTTTATCTTTAATAATTAAATGTTTCAAAACTACCTCTGATAATAATCCATAACTGATATGTTTGTTTTTCTTGTAGGTTTTTTATTGAATATTGTATGCACAAGCAAATAAATCGGTCGAAAGATAAGTTTTATTATTACAAACACTTTTCTCTAGCATCGAATTTTGGTCAAATTGACTATTTTATTATGCTAGTCAGGAGTTCCATTGCTCGTCCGCTTCGAAACATGACTTCTATAGAGCATATATGCAGCTCCATCCCTTCAGTCATGCCCACTTGACAACATGTATATGCGACGAATATAACAAGATCAGGGTATGAATCCACGATTTTCGTGAGCTATGAACATCGATGCCTTGAATGTAAAACGCGAATTTATTTTAAAACACAGACGAAAGGTAAAATTAAATCCGATAAAATTGCCAATAGTATAATGGAATGATAAAAATCCCTTTTCCTTTCAAATGCAATAAAGGCAATCAATTTACGCAAAAAGCTTTTATTGTAATGATAATGTTTAGTTATTTTGTTTTATTTTACATAAATAAATATTCAAGACCAGTTTCAACAATCCACTCTAGAAATAGTGTATTTAACGTACATTATACGTTCTTCTTTGCCCAAACAAAATGTCAACTAGCTGTAACGGATAATGCAAAATAACAAAAGGATGTCAGTTACAACATTCTCGTAGAGAAAACCGAAAATTCTCTCATGTGAAGAAATTCTCGCTAGAATATTTTTCATTTTAAACGTAAAAGACGAACATCTGAGCGAACACTTGAATTTGTAACTACAAGTGCAACGTATCTTCCGCAAGACACGACACGATACAAATACCTTGTATTTACAAACCACATACAGTAAAAAACTTCACAATTTTACTGGTTAAGAAATTAATCTTTTTATAGTTATTTGTCACTTTAAGCTGTGCTTTGGCAATTGAAATTTATGTGTACATACAAAATAACTGATGTCCCATATGAATAATAACGTGCTTTACGAATCTAAAGTCTATAACTTTAAAACGAAATTTAAATGGAAATGTGGTTTGAATTCGTTCTAGATTGAAGAGAGAAAGAGGTCACTAATAAAAGCACTTTAGAAGGTTCACTTTCGTAAGTTCCTTTGATTCTCCTAAATGCTTTCAAATATTTATAAACGCCTACTTCTCGTGCTGTGTAAAAATGCTATTTTCATATGCATAAGAATAGGTAACATTTTCAAAAGATGTGATGAAGCATCCATCTCTAATGTTGAATATATTTATAAATCCAGCTGTATAAAGTATCTCGTTGAATTGCGAAAATGTTTTATGTGATTGTGAAATTTTAGTTTTCACATAAAAAGAAACAAAATAAATTTAATATAAACAAAAAAAAACTGAAACTTTTTTATGATTTTATGTAGTTTATTTTTCCATGTAATTTTCAAACCTGTAAGAAATTATTAAAGTTCAAAATTTTGTATGAAAGTGCATTACATTTTACTTTTAACTTTTAAAACTCTTATACAGAAGTTACCAGCAATGTTTAACTAAGTACATCCTTTAAGGGTGTATATATTTTAATTTTTCAGACTTCCTCTTAGGTTAAGAAACTTATATTAATTTACACTTTTCAAATTTGAAGTATTGCAAAAATAGAAAAGCTATTTAACCTTTTAATGACATAAACAAATGCAGTTTTGGATTACATGTTTGAAAAATTTTGCGGCCTTCACCTGAGAGGTAAGGACATACTAAGTTCAAGTCCAATTTCAATAAAAGCTTCGAGGTAATTGTTAAATGTAAATTAGTTTGAGCAATACGCCATCGTAATATTCAAATGCTACACAAAGGGATTTTGCAGGTAACAGACTAGTATTGCAACAACATTTGTAGTATTCAAAGAGAAGTATTCAATAAATTATTATAAACCTTAAGTTGTTATTAAAATTAGATACAATTTACTGTCTACATGTATATCAGACCAAAAACATTGGTCCTTCGAGCCGGATAGTTAATAAAAAATGAACATTAGTTGGACAACAAAAGCAATAATTTCCGCCATTGGGAACGGGATTCAGTGGTCCAGTGCAACCCAGAAGTGTAATTAATCAGTAATGAATGCCAACTAACGGGTAAGCAATCCACTGGTTCAGTGCACATATAAAACACGCAAGAAATAATAAACAGTCAAATCATATACCTACATACCTTATTTTCCATTTCTTATCATTCAATTTGAGTAATGGCGGAAGACTTAAAACAAAAGCGTGGTCAAATCAAGGCCAGATTAACACGATTAAGAAATTATGTTGATTCGATCGATTTAATACATATTGACAATAAGATAGTCAGGCAACGTGAAAGCATTCATTCACAGTTAGAACTATATGCGTCATACCAGACTGACACAAACGAAAGGGAAAGTTTTGAAAATGATTATTTTGAAGTAATTGCAAAAATTAAAAATTTATGTTCACATTACGTCAATAATGCAACTAGTAGCGTATCACCATTAGCATCCGCGTGTAGCAGTGATCATATTCAAGTAAAATTACCAGCAAGTAAACTTTTTACCTTTAGCGGGCAGTGCTCTTAATTGGTTAGAATTTCAGGATTACTTCCAAGCTCTGGTTGAGAGTAATCAATCACTATCAAACAATAAAAAATTTTATTATTTGCGCTCCTCGTTACAAAAAGAGCCGTCAGAAATTATTAAATCTATAGAAGTTTCGTCAGAAAATTATCAAACTGCGTGACAGTTACTCATTGATAGGTACGAAAATGAAGAATTAATTATACATAACCACATTTTTGCCATTTTTGAAAGGAATGTCGCTATCAAATAAGAAGTATATTAGATAATATAAGAAAACATTTACGATCTCTTAATACATTAGGTGAAAAAACAGATAGTTGGGATAGATTAATCATATACATCTTAGCAAACAAATTTGATACTATAACTAGAAGGGAGTGGGAATCGTATGAATCAAAAAATAGAGTAAGGGATGTGAACGATATGTATAATTTCTTGAAATCAAGGTGCCACCTCTTAAAAAAAATAGAATTGAGCAAAAATGAAAAATCAGAAAACAATGTGTCACAAATACAAAGGAAATATTCAAATAGTCACGTTAGTAGTACAAATCAATATAATCCTAATTGCTTCTTTTGTCACAAATTGCATGCCATATACAATTGTCCATCTTTTCTAAGTTTATCAGGGGATCAAACAATTACTGAGGTAAAGAAAGTAAAGCTTTGCTTAAATTGTTTTCGTAAGAACCATCTGTCAATAAATTTCCATCTTAGTAAATGTAGAAAATTCGGTAAATCTAATACCTTATTGCATTTAGAGGTAAAGGCTAACAATAACCAATCCTCGGGACAGGATGGTGCAAATGCAAATCAGTCATCTTTAGTAAATTCTACTAATCCACACGTAACTGTGACAAATCACGCGGTGAACAATAAAGTAGCATCACAAGCTATGTTATCCACGGCACAAGTAAAAATATCAAATAACCTAGGAGTTGTACGTACATGTCGAGCCTTATTAGACAGTGGATCACAAAGTCATTTTATAACAAAAAGGTTATGTACAGGGTCAGGATTAAAATGTATGTCAGTAAATTGTACAATAAACGGAGTCGAGGAATCACTAGCAAGCGTCAATCAACAAACTAAAATTACAATATCTTCCTACGTAAATAATTTTAGTATAGAAATTAATTGTTTAGTTATGCCAGTTATTACTAATAAATTGCCATTAATCTCATTTAAAAAAGAAATACTAAAAATTCCAAACCATTTAGAACTTGCAGATCCCGACTTTAATAAGAAATAGATTTGTTAATAGGTTCCCGTATATTTTGGACATTAAATGCCGGCCAAATCAATCTTGGTTCAAATTTACCAATATTACAAGATACGAAATTGGGATGGACAGTGGGAGGCTTTGTAGGTAGTAATCACGATCAAAACATAGTTATGATCTGTCTTAGCAGTAACAAGGATTCTAGTGATAACGATGCATTAAGTAAATTTTGGGAATTAGAGGAGGTTTATGTTACGCGGAAATTATCTGCAGCGGAACAATTTTGTGAGTCGCATTTTAAAAATACGACTAAAACAGATCATTCAGGTAGTTTTATTGTAAATATACCGTTTAATAGTTACTTAAATAAGTTGGGTGATTCCAAGCAAACAGCGTTTAGTAGATTTAAATCATTAGTGCGTAAGTTAGTAAACAATAGTAAAATAAAGAAAGAATATGTTAAATTTATGAGAGAGAATGAGGCACTAGGACATATGACAGAAGTTAACGCAGGCATTTCAGAAACTGTATATCCAAGTTTCTATTTGCCTCATCACGCAGTTATAAAAAAAGAAAGCCATACAACAAAGCTATGTGTTGTCTTTGATGCTTCAGCAAAAGCAAGCAGCGGGATATCACCAAATTAAACGCAATACAGCGGTCCCACCATTCAAAATAATATTTTACCGATAATTTTGCGTTTTAGGGTCGATACGAATGTCATGATACCAGATATTTTAAAAATGTATAAGGAGATTTGGGTGGCGCAAGGTCAAAGACGATTTCAATAAATATTGTGGCGGTCAGATCCCAATTCAAATTTAAAATGTTATCAACTGAACACAATAATTAATGGCACAACCTCTACACCTTATCTAACAATCAGATGTTTATATAAATTAGCAGTGGATAGTAGACAACAATTTCCGTTACCGAGTAATGTTATTAAGAATGATTTCTATGTGGATGATCTAATTACACGACCGAACTCAATAGAACAACTTAAAAAGCTTCAAGGGCAGATCTCAGAAATATTAGGGAGTGGCAAAACACTTGGAATTCGTTGGATCGCGGAATCGGACTTGAGATCCAGTATTCCATTCGTGAATTTTCTATAACAAAGCAATCTACAAAACGGTCCATATTATAAACAATTTGTAAAATATACGACCCATTAGGGTTGCTAGGTCCAATTACGGTAATATCAAAACTAATAATGGAAGAATTATGGAAATTAAAGTTAAAATGGGACGAAGTGGTCCCTCAGTCTTTACAAATCAAATGGAATCAATTTAAAAACGCTGTACATTCGATGAGTACCTTAAAAATACTGCGACACGCGATAATTCCAAATCAAAATGCAATAGAATTGCATGGATTTTCGGATGCATCCCAAAGGGCGTACGGTGCTTGTATTTATATTAGATGCATAAATAACAATCCTAAATATAATTCCCGATTATTATGCGCCAAATCACGCATCGCACCCGTGAAACAATTAACTCTTCCGCGACTTGAACTGTGCGCGGCAGTGTTATTCACAAATTTAGTAAAAAATATTTTGGAATCAACAAAAATTAATTATATTTTTGGACGGATTCCACAATTACATTGGCGTGGATTAGAGGTCCGCCGAATAAATGGAAAACGTTCATAGGTAGTCGAGTAAGCGAAATTCTATCGATAAGCCACAGCACAAAACGGTATCATGTGAGTTCCCCCGATAACCGTGCAGATTTATTATCACGAGAAACAAACCCCAATATTTTAATAAATGCAGAGTTGTGGTGGCACGGTCCTCATTGGTTAATGAAAGATCAAGGTCAAGGGAAAGCTCACGAACCTGAAAATCTTAACAGTCAACAACGCGTTATTGTAAATACTGTAGTAATTTCCAATACATTAGAGTTAATAGAAAAGTTTTCAAAGCTGAAACGTTTACAAAGAATAGTAGCGTACATATAGATATTAAGGCTCAACGCGACCACCGTAAATGAAAAGAGACAATTTGGTCCATTAACCACATTGGAATTAAACAACGCATTCACATATTTAATTCGTATGGTGCAAAAGGAATGCCTACAATTCATTAACAAACAACAAACGTGTAAATAATGAAAGCAATATTTTATCTCTTAATCCATTCTTGCATACTAATCAAGTAATAAGGGTCGGATGTAGAATACAACGTTCTAGTGATACGTACGAAACACTATTATCTTACCTCGTAAAATACAATTAACAGAACTAATTTTGATAAACGAACATGAAAATTTATTACATTGTGGGGCACAAACCCTATTATATTCGATACGAGAAAGATTCTGGCCAATATCGGGTCGCAGTGCATCAAGAAAAGTAGTCAAAATGTATTACTTGTTTCAAAGAAAAACTAATACTAATACTTCGTATCTAATGGGTAATTTATCAAGTGCGAGTAAATCAGTTCTCACCTTTTGAGAATGTGGGGGTGGATTATGGCGGTCCTTTTGTAATAAAAGACAGAAAATTACGGAATTCAACATTCGAGATTGAGATTTCGATCTGAAAAGGTCAACTTATAAGTAAAAGACTGTTAGTCTAATTTAAAAAAAAAAACAACGTCGTTTTCACGATGTTTGAGCCGGGATACAACAGGCGCTGCTACAAGCAGTTCCTAGAGGAACAGGCAGCTAAGGGAGAGCTGTCACCGACGCCGTCCCGGAAGTTCCGGATACCGCCAGCTATAACGTGACTGCTCGATCTACCGTTCGACCGAGTGCGCAGCGACGCGCCACCTGCCGCCACGGCACAAAGGAGGAGGCGGCAAAAGAAGACGAGACTGCCACCGTTAGAAGGCGGCCACCTCCGCGCCGCAACCGCAACCGACAAATCCAGGAAGAGACCCGCCGCGGATCTACCAGCCCTGACGACTTCGTGGTACAGAAGTAAAAGCCAAGAAGACCCCGAATGTCCGCCTGCCTACGCCGCCACCCACGGACAAGGATCTTCAGGCCCTGGGACCCTTCACCGAAAGCCCTGCAGCGATGAAGCAGATGGCACAAAAGGACATCCGGAGAGAAAGTGCCTCCGGTAATCCTTCGTCAGAAGGAGAAATGGGTCGCGTTCTCCGAGAAATGGACCGACAACGGATCGCCTTCACGAGAGCCAAGGCCTTCAGCGAGGGAATCCGATTCAGTCTACCTCACTCCAGGACAGAGACAGGCTGATGAGTTATATGGATAAGTGTGGTATGGAGTACCGAAGAGGACGCCTTCTTCAACCCAGACCGGCGTCAATTACGCCCGAACGACAGCAGGCAAGATTGAGAAGTCGGAAGTACCGAGAACGGCTGCCGCCGCTATCGTTACCCCGCCTGGTCAACCCGCCTTAGGATTCGACGAGATATTGGGCTCCCTCGGAGGTCTCGATATGGAGAAGGCCCTACCTGTCATCCGCAAGTTGGCAGCGGCGCTCGCTCAGGCGAAAACTGCGGAGAGTGATCCTCACGCACGGTTCAGAGATAGTTGCCCCAGTATCGAGAATTTATTAATTCTGTTCTGTTACGATAATGTATTCACACATCTAACACATGGTTCTGTTTATTTCAGATACGCAGGGCATCAACAACATCAGCCACAACCGAGCACAATCCCAACGACCACGCAATTCACGCGCTGAAGAATCCCGTTTATTTGTTTGCATGTGTAGAATTAATATCATTATTAACAGGAGATACATTTATTGCTACATTAAAACGATTCATTGCTAGGCGGAGAAAGCCCACAAATATTTATTCAGGCAGTGGTTCAAACTTTAGATGCAAATAATAAATCAAGCAAGTAATCGCGTTTGTCAAATCAAAATCTGATAGTATTGCTAATTATCTCTCGGGTAACAATATAAATTGGCATTTTATTCCCGCACGCTCACCTCATCTTGGAGGAATATGGGAAGCTGGAACATAGGGTACTAAATATTACTTAAAGAGGGTAGTAGGTGAAACAAAGCTGACGTTTGAAGAATTTATAACCACTTTATCTCAAATTGAATATATCCTAAACTCCAGACCCCTATGTCCCCTTTCCTCAGATCCAGAAGATGTATCAGCATTAACGCCTGCACATTTTTAAATTGGGAAATCATTAATCGCATTACGTGAACCAAATATTATTAACGTACCAACCAATCGTTTAAATAAATTCTAAGTGATCGAATCAATACGTCAACATATCCGGAAACGTTACGTTGGCATAAGGAAGTATTGTCCGAGATGCAAGTACGTACAAAGTGGAAGAAAAACTGTACACTACTGCTGGAAGTGGGTACGCTTGTCTTAGTTAAAGAAAGCAATGAATATCCAATAACCATGGGAAGAGTGGTACAACTTCATCCTGGCGCAGACAGCATCACAAGAGTTGTCAGCATGAAGACTTCAAGTGGTATGATTAAACGTGCGATAACGAGAGATTGTGCATTACCGTTAGAGTGTTAGGTTGTAAAAAGAGTTTTCATACAAATAATGTAATTAGGAGGTTGCAGTAACTTAAGAAGTTCATCATAATCGATACGTATGTAACCACTTCATACACATTAGTTCAATATTATGTTATACGCTAAGCAATAATGTTGTAATACAAATATTGAAAATGTTAATTCCAAGGCGGGCAGTATGTTAAATGTAAATTAGTTTGAGCAGTCCGCCATCGTAATATTCAAATGCTACACAAAGGGATTTTGCAGGTAAGAGAATATAAGAGAAAGGTGGTCGACACAACAGACCAATAAAATTAAATACAATATACAGTCCACATGTAAATCAGACCAAGAACTGTAATTTCTATTGAAGGTAGCTGTGGAAGATACAAAAAAAAACTATCACACATATTAGAGAATAATATTATTTACCTTTTGTAAAGTAACTTATTGTAGTACTCCATACGTTATCGATAACAAATTAATTTCAAACAAAATTTGCCTGTTTTCCATAAATGTTTGCTGTATGTACAGGGTGGTCAAATTTCGATGTTTTAACAGGGAATCTCGTAAACTATAGTTCGTAAGAAAAAATGAACCTTGCATTCTGGATCTCTTTTTTGAGAACTAACTCAATAGTGGACTGAAATCTCCCTAACATCTTTTGTTATCGGGTTATGGCCAAAAATTCAGATTTTCGAGTTTTAATTTTATGGTCATATCTCGCTTATTTATGAAAATTGAAAAAAATAATGTCTACGTTCTTAGGCACTTTTTTGATAAGAATGCAGTGGTGTAGTTTAATTCTTTAAGAATATTCTTGAAATTCGAGTTATAATATAAAGTTGTATTTAATTTATATAGCACGCGTAGTTCGCTATGGCATCAAAAAAGTATTAATTTTTTTCAGATTCCAACGATATAACGGGTGGGCGAATTTGCATTACAGAGCCGTTAACTTCGCAAATATCAAGATATTTACATTTGATAATCAGTACTTGTAAGTAATTCTTTGTGCTCTTTTCAACTCTCTGATTAAAACCCTCTCATTAAAAAAAAACAGCAGCGACATGTAGAGTGAATTTTATTTTATACATTGAGACCTATGAAATTCTGAACATGATACCATTTTTATTTTTATTTTAAAGTGATAAATAAGTTAGTTAGAAACAATAAAAGAAATTATCGTAGTACGCCATCCAGTGCACAATTGAAACAAAATAAATTTTTTAAGAAATGAAAACAAATGACAAAAATAAATAATATCACTAATAACAAATAAACTATTCACATTACTTGCTCAAAATTTACACCATTCCAACTTAGCATGCATTGATTGTCAATTTTTTAACTTTATTATATTCCTGGTTTACTTGTTTTTCCATAAAACGGTGCGCGGTTGTGCTGAAACCATATTTGATTCAGAACATGTAAAGCGATAGTGTCTAAGTATTCTTGAAGTTCATTTTGAAGAAAATTTAAGTAACTATGTTGATTAAGTGTTTCATTATAAAAATATTACCAACTACACCTTTCCACACGTTTGTAGAAAAATGAACTTGATTTCTTGTCTCGTGAACTCTCTGAGGATTCAAATCATCCCAAAAATGAGTATCATGTTTATTGAAAACACCATTGCGATGAAACTTGCACTCCTCGGTCTATAAAATAAAAGGCAAATACTATCTATCTTCATTTAACACCCAATTGCAAAAGTTGAGTCGATTTTTGAAATCACCTGGTTGTAGATTTTGAACAAGTTGCGACTTTAAAGGCTACATTTCATTTATCGTTCATGCTTTCCGTATTCTATATCTTGAAATTTGTTGTTCCCTAGTTGCATCTCGTGTAGAAGAGGTCGGAAAAGCTCTAAAGTAAGCTAACGTATTTATTTCGTCTTCATCATTGTTATCTACACTACTAGTTCTTAAATTACTTGGTTTTGTAAAACTCCCAAATATTGTTAATGAGATGTGCAAATTTAAAAATGTTCTGTAATGTGGTCGTCTTCTATTGGGATACTGATTGCTGTAAAGATATGCAGCTTGTGGGCAGTTATCATTTGATAAATAAAACCAGTGTAACATATCTGTTTTTTCTAAACTTGTACATGCCATTTTTTGTTGCTTTGTTAATTAACACTAATACATTAACAACTAACACTAACAAAATTAATTTCTGCCAATTTTGAGATCCGATTGGCCTTTGTCTTTAGTCTTTGATTTTCAAATATCACAAGCATAGCCTACTACCGACCATTACAACTTACCGAAGCAAACGAAATAGTCGGAAAATATGTGAACAAAAAGAATTTGATTGAAAATATTTGAAGCGGTGAGAAATTTAGCCAATCGCATAAAAATATTTATTTTAGTACATTCACAAATCAAGTTTATCCTGACAGTATCGTTTGTAGCTGTGTATTAATTCCTTTCTTATTCTTATTCTACGGTTAGTAAAATATGTTTTTTTCAAGGCAATGTTGCTATAAATAGTTGTATTTGTAAAAAACGGTATGTGTAATCTTATTTTTAATAAATTGTCTTTTAAGTTAGAAATATTGATCCTAAATAGAAGAAAAGTATTCATTCCGAAGTTGAAAAATTGATCATCACAATTCTTACGTTGACACAAACTCCGATGAAGAAGTTTCGGACAGTGCATAAAATTTTAAATTTATAATCTTTGCCTTGCATTTTGTAATAACATACATAATTTTCGATTTTCTTATTTTGTAATAACATGTTATGCATTTAACTTTCTTAGCTCCTAACTACGACAAGCCCCATACAGACCCAAAATTAACGCTACTTTAATCACAAGAAAGGTATCGTCAGGCGCTTCGGTCAAAAATGTTGACACATCACCTAAGAATTTTTAATTTTTTGCTCCATATCCCTCATTTTGGCGGTTTAAGTATAACTCTAACTTTCAATAATTCGATATATCGACGTTTTCTTTTACTTTCAACGTACTTTTTAACATGAAACAGCGTGAAAGATTTCAGTCTTTCAGCCTGTAATTAAACATAAAGGTAAAACTAAATAAACAAATGTATTCAGCAACACTAACCTTTCCATGAAAAAAAGCAATCATAACTTCTTCGTCGATATCCCTTATATTCTTTGAGGTCCTCCAAGAATTGAAAATATTGTAGGTCTTCTCATATTTATCTCGCTAATGCCGATATTTCAGGATGATTTTCATTATTTATTTCCATTTTCACGCGATAACACTTGACAAAATTTTTGTTTACCTATTTTTGATTAGTTGCTGCATTGATGGAAACGGCAATTTGATTATCGCGTTTGTCATATATTTTTTATATAATTTCTTATAAAATGTAATCCATTTCCATTTAGTGTTCGAAAAAATTGTATGTATTATTCTTAAAGAAAAGTAGGTTCTTCTTTACTCATCGCATTTCTAATCTCGGCTGCGACTCGATTAGAAAGATCGCGATTCGTAAATAAAAACAATACTTTACTTATAATACAAATAACTATCACAAAAATTGTGCCATATTCAGAATTTTATAGGGTTTCAATTTATAAAATAAAATTCAGGTTGTTACATTTAAAAAATCACTCTCATGTCGCTGCTCTTTTGTTTTTTTAATGCGAGGGTTTTTAATCAGTGAGTTGAAAAGAGCACAAAGAATTACTTAGAAGTACTTATTATCAAATGTAAATATCTTGATATTAACGAAGTTAGCGGCTGTGTAATGCAAATTCGCCCACACTGTATATGATGTGGGGTCAAAGTATTAATTTTTTCTGCTTTTTAGCAAAAAATTATTTTTTTGGGACAAAAATTTCATGTTTGGGGAAAAATAGTTTTTTAATATAAGTAAACTTGTATCATTTACAATCTTCCTGATTAAACGAAGTAGTTACCTATCTGCCATTGCGTTATTACAAAACTGGCAATTTAATAACATTTGATTGTTTATTATCACCATAAAAGTGCGAAATATGGGTTTTGAAAATAATGAAAAGTTTGATATATTAGAATGTTTTATTCAAAGTAATACTAATTTTTAAGTTGCAAGTGAAATATATTTTAGTCGATACCCGGAAAGAATAGTAATTCTATTTCCAAGCGATTAAAAGAAAATCTCATACATCATGGAACTTTTAACTAAGCAAGAACAAAAAATTATAATATTGAACTAGCTGAGGAAGTGCCCGTCAATGTTATCGTAATAGTAGCCGTCCAATTAAAGCCGAGTTTGCTACATGACGTCGAGCATTGTCAGTTCTAAAAAGATACAAATTGAAATCATATAAAATAAGAAAACATCTTTAACCACGCCCAAAATTTTGTAATTGGTATCTTCAGCAAATAGGGCCAAATGCACCATTCTCAATAAATATTGTTTGAGCGGATGAAGCATATATTAGTAATGCCGGGATTTTCAATGAACAAAACAGGCACTGGTGGTCCGACATTGATCCGCACCGTACCGTTGACGTACAAAATCAGGGACGCTTTGGTTTTAGTGTTTGGTGTGCCCTATTCGGGCAAATCGAATTTTAACCTATCACATTTATGAAAGAAAACTGAATGGTCAACGATATTCTGAAATTTTAAGCCAACATATAGTCCATGATTTTTTAGATGACTCACCGTTGAACATTAGACAAAACTGATATCTTCAACAAGATGGGCCCTCTCACAATAGTAGGAACGTCTCTGAATTGTTAGACAATTCCACGTGGCCACCACGTTCACCCGATTTAACGCCCCTACATTTTTTCTTTTGAGGACATATTCAAGACAATCTATATAATAATAATATAAACGAATTAAGACAAAATCTTATACAGTGTGTTAATTTCGTTTCGAATATTCATATTTCAACGCAATTCGGAATACTTAAAAGCGATGTGAACTATATGTTGCACGTAATGAACATCTGTTTGAAAATTTAATTCTAGTGGCTTTATATATAATCATTAACTGTTTTGTAGTTTAACAGCATCTGGAATATTATAGTTATTTGTTCCTGGTTTGTGAAAAGTCACATAATTAATGAGTTTTTTTTTTAATAAGAAATATGTTTTGCTAAAAAGTAGTAAAAATGAAATTTTTGACCCCACGTTATATGTTGTTGGAATCAGAAGAAAATTAGAAAATTTTTGATGCCATAGCCAACTACGCGTCCATATAAAACAAAACGTTATGCTATAACTCGAATTTCAAGAATATTTTTAAAGAATTGACTACACCACTGCATTCTTATTAAAGAAGAATGCAGAAATTATTGTTTTCTATTTTCATAAATAAGCGAGATATGGCCACAAAATGAAAACTCGAAAATCATTTTTGGCCATACCTCGAACACAAAAACCATTAGCTAAATTTGAGTTTTTCTCAAAAAAAGATATACAGTGTGTTCACATGGAACACATATTTAATTTCACGTTTTTTGTCATGTAGAACATGGGTTGAAATGTCATGGTCTTGATAGCCAGTCTGCTTTTCTGTCATTTCAATAGTAAAAATTCCTGCATTTGGTAGGAAAAAGGAATAGACTCTCGTATTAACGTAACTGATCAACATTGGTAATGTGCTATACAGGGTGATTATTATAACCTTCCAAATTCGCACATTTTCGAATGAAGAAATGTCAATTCTTTTAGATGGCACAACCTGTGTATTTGTAATCCGTTGGATTAAAATACTTTTCATTTTTGGTATATTCACTTACGCTGAAATCATACGTTCGTATATCTAAGGTAACCGCATAAATTAAAAAACCCTTAGTTTAAAGGGCCATTGTAGGCTGCTGTCAATGGTAAAATTGCGTTTTCTTCAGATGACAAATAGAATAGAGCGAATAAATCTTTTTTTTGCATTATTATCTCGTAAACGGTTTAGCAACTTTTCGTTTTATCCAAAGATTAAAAATAATTTCAAAAAAGAGGTTTTCGTTAAAGCAATTTGTACGGAATTAAAGGAAATGGTGGTAAATGCCTTCTTAGAAGGAAACAGTGTAACTGCGATATCCAGGCAGCTTCTTTTGCCCAAATATAGTGTGCTCAAAAACAATTTCGCGATAAAATGGAAAGGGACATGTAAAAAACGTATTGGATGGACAGACGATTCAAAAGGATGGTTCAAAGCGATCCGTGGTTGTCCGGGCCAAGAACAATTGGTGATATTCCTAAATGGAAGTCAGTGCAAGGACTGTTCAAAGACGATTGGTTGTTGCAAAACTTTTCATTAGACGTCCACCCAATACACCACTGGTTTCTGAAAAAAATCGTCGCACCAGGCTTGGTTTTGCACGATAACATGTGAATTGGACAGTTCAAGGCTGGGGAAAAGTATTATTTAGCGATCAAACTAGATACAAAGTTTTTAATTCAGATGCAATGGAACGTGTAAGACGTCCGGTTAATATTCGGTTCAATCCAACGTACGTTACACCAACAATGCATCACGGACAGGGAAGTTTATTATTATGGAGTTATTTCATCATCAAGCCGCGTCATTATCAAATAGTGATAGCCAATAATGGACATTTGATTAATTAATAAGTTCCTACAATATTTTATCGTTCTTTGTGTTGTTAAATAGAATAAAACCTTATTTCCATTAAAATTGCTTTACCTTTGTCGCGCTAGTAATATCTCCTGCTTAAATAAACTAATTTTTGCTTGCCTATTTATAATTTGAAAACAAATTCACTTTACCTGCGGCAGTAGTCTAATATCACCCTTGACAATAAACGATTATTAATTTATGCCATTTTATCTTAAGTATATAAAAATTTGACTTTATCATAAAAATTGCGTTACTTTTCTCCAATAGTGTATGTCATACTTATCTTCAATAGTTATCCAGAATTTCTATTTTTCCAAACAGCTACTTATTACTACCTCAACATGAACCCAGTTGAAAATCAAGTAATACTGTTTTGAAGTTAATATGGCTAAATGAAACGCATAATAATACTTATGAACCGAAGGACTTTATGAAGTGAAGTTACCTGAACGCTGAACACCCACTGATAACGATTTATAAAACGTGAGGGAGAGATTCTATTCCAGGGGTTTTAAATGGGCCACCCTGTATATTTCCTCATATTTAGATTCCTCTTATAATCTCTGTTGTTATAATATGAGGTTGTACATAACCATACACAATATTTAAAGAGTTATGATCATTTTTATATCAAAATTACTATGAAATACACACTATGTATGAGGAGAAATAATAAATACATAATTGTTTATTTTACATAAGCAGGTAAACAATATGTTTTAGTATTTAAACTAGCTGTAGCCATCTACGAATATCTGTATACAAGGTGAGCCAAAAAAGAAAATTACGATTTCTCGTTTTTGAAATGCACCCCCCTATATTTTATTCTCTAAGAATTGCATTTTTTATACCCTTTCATTTTTATGAAGCATTCCTTATACCTAGATACATTACCTTCCGAAACATTTTTTAATTTCTTCAAATTTTAGGAGTACCTTAAACTTGTGTGACAAAATAATTTAATCTTCGATAATACTGTAACAAAATTATTTTTATACAATAAACAATTAAAACATGACATAAACCATAACAATATGCAATGAAGGTAGGAAATTTCTACAATTTTAAGAAAGCAAAACAGGTAGGCTTTGAAAGAAATGGCAGTTCTTATACCTTCATAACCAGTGCGTTTTTTGTGTATAAGCTTTAAAAATAAATTTGTATGTAGAAGAACCAATAGATATGATTTGGGAATTAGGAGAAAGTTCTTACAAAAACGTTTGAAAGATTAATGGATCGTTTTCTTCGTACTGGATCAATCGTATGTGACAACATGAAAGGAATAAAAACGTTATAACCGAATAAAAAGAATATGATGTACTGCTAGCCATTCTGAGGATCCCCACATTTGACGTCAACAATTAGACCTCGGTAAACATACTTCACAAACATAAAATGCATCCCTACTACATACAATTACATGAACTGACAGACGATAATTATCCTCGCAGATGTTTTTTTGTGAATGGGTTCAGCAGAAAATTCGTGGTGACCGATTTTTTTCGATTTTGTGCTTTTTGAGGATGAGGTCACATTTCACAAAAATGGAACAATTTGGGGTGGTATTGTTGGGGACTATGTAATTGGCCCACATTTTTGTGACGGCCATGTGACTGGTGGTGTATATCTAGATGATGTCAATAATCATTTGCAATATTTACTACACCATGTTCCACTGAATTTTCGACAAAAAATGCGGATTTACGTGGTGGTGCTCCAGTTAATCACACTGCCGCAATTCAAAACCATTAAATTATTTTTAGTCACACGAATTTAAGGTATTCCTAAAAGGAGGAAAATTAATAATTTCTCGGAAAGTAATGAATTTAGGTAAAGGGGATGCTTCATAAAAATGAAATACAATATTTTGAAAAAATAAAACATAAGGAGTGCATTTAAAAAATGTGAGAAAACCGTAATTTTCTTTTTTGCTCACCTTGCATGACTTTTTTACAGTTATTTTTAATATTAGAACACATTGTTTACCTTATTATGTAAAGCAAACAATTATTTATTTATTACTTCTTCATATACATAGTGTTCATTTCATATCGATTTCGATATAAAAAGGGTAATAACTCTTTAAATTCTTGGTGTGGTTATGTACAACATCATATTGTAAGAACAAGGATTATAAGAGGAATCTAAATATGAGGAAAAATGCAGGGTGTCCCATTCAAAAAATTGTATGTCTGGGTTACCACGCATGAATCACCCTGTAGAGATCCGCATAATTTTTCAAATAACTAGCATATCGTTGCCTACTATTTTTGTAAATAACTTTTTTTGATGTACTCTGTCATAACGGAGTACCAATCCCACACTAAATGCTCACCCTATATATATATATATATATATATATATATATATATATATATATATATATATATATATATCAAGCTTCATAAAGAATTGCAAGGGGAATTCGATAGACGTATCCAATTTTGCAACGGAAGTTCTAAATGAAGGACATTGGGCAGTGAGTGAGTGGTGTAGAATTCTTCACAATCAAATTAGTGGACCCTACGTTTTCTCTGAGCAGCTATTAACCCATTAATTCCCAACAGTAGTAAACATAGCATTTTCAAGGTGTAATTATTTATTCTGTACAAAAATACATATACGTGAGTAGTTATAACAAGAAAAATGAAAATAGATTGCCGTAACGGCCGTGGTACAATGTTGCGTATACGAAACTTTGGGATTTCTGGGGTACATAAATGATTAGGTTGTGTGAAAGTTTTTGAAGCAGTCTATATCTAGATGTACCTGACACTTTTTACACATGTAGATTGTATTGCTCTTACACTGTCTACATCTTCTCCTTGCCTTATTTTCCTGTCCGACTATCACGTAACTTTTGACTCAGTAGATCCTGCTACCTCCTCATTTTCTTGAGTTCAGGTGTCCTCTGCTTTCATAAGAGTAACTGCTATATACGACTTGAATTCTATATGTGACATTTTTTGCTTATTCGCGGTATTATATACTTTCCAAGCATTTACTATGACACTGTCTAGTAAGTTTATCAAAAGTGCCCACCTCCATTTCTCGCCTCTTACTTGAATTCGATAGTTGGCGATCCCGTTATCATCTACTCCTCCCATGTGGCTATTATAATCGCCTATTACTTTTGGATGTGGGATAGTGGCCACCTTTCTTTCTTTTCTGCTTTATCGTTTAGCAGTTATCAAAGGTTCGTTGCTGCAGTTATTTGTGGTAATAGTGACAACAGAATTATCATTTCATTTTACTAACAAAATGTCATTTTCATCATCAAAACAAATTTTTTTGGCTTTACTTTTACTAGCCGTTTTAGTAGTAGTGTTCATCTTCTTGGAATTTGATTGACTTGGGAGCTGTTCATCCACAATTTCATCAGGAGCAGTTGCATGAATCTCATATGTTCCAGCTATGTCCGGTAAAACGTTTCCATTTTCACTTATACGATCATCAATTTCTTCTTCATCCGTAAGTTCGGCGACCGGTGGTGGTATATACACCGCATCAATATTTACAGCTTGCTGTAAATCATCATCCTCTTCCAATAATGCTACTAGCTCCGCACTTGACAATGGTCTTTTATATTCCCAAGACATATCTAAAAACTATACTTTCAATTAGCATCAAAACATCTGTGCATTTATTATCACTGGAGTTAGGAAAGTTGATGCTGCAGTAAAGCATGGTTTTCTTGACGGTTCAGGTTATATCCCAAATAATTTTTTATAGATGCGCCACTAGATTATCATACTGCATTTGGTACATGCGACTTGCGCATCAAGTACCTCCATATGTTTGCAAAATACATAAACAATGTCTCTGTATGGCATTAAATTTTCCTATCTCTATTATAACTTGTCATAATACTCATAAATACTTACTTGAATCCCAATTCTTGAAATTTTACTTCATTTACCAATTACTAGAAAATCCAACACAAATGTTTCTAAGAAACACAACTTATCTCTTATAACTTCATAAATGAACTAACCAAACTGACAACATCAGGGATACAGACATGCGCAGACATGCGCGCGCGCCCAGCATGTGGCCCGGAACTTTTGAATATTATTATACCGTGTAATCCCAATGTTTCGTAAACGCAACATTATTTTGAGCCTTGTATTTTGTGAAAACTAATAAAACTTTTGCTATTAGGAAAATGTTCGATTAGAAATGAGTACTATGTAAAGTTGTTTCAATAAGTTAGAAGGGCATTTTGTATTGTTTACATAATTTTTTTTGGGTTGTCAAATTGTATATCACTAAATAGCGTATTTAGTTATAATACGACTGAGCAAAAGGTAGGTTTTCGATATGTAATCAAATAAAAGTTCTCATGAAGATATAAAAGATTATGTCCTTTGAAGCATAGACTTGTTCAAAATTATTTTACTATGGTAATGAAAAATATATACATGTATTTGCAAAATGTTGCGTTTATGCAACGTTGGGAACTGATGAGTTAACTGGACGCAGCTATTTGAATTTCTTACGTAAATACTTGCATCAACTGCTTGAAAATGTTAATTTTGAATTTAAGGCAAAACATTTCTATAGTGAGGTCCGATAAGGCGTGGAGGTTTTATTTCGTGGCCAACAAGATCTTGCGTTTTAACGTATGTAATCTATTTGCTCTGGAGATTTATAAAAAACCGAGTATATATCAATACAACGACCACTAGAAAAGACATAAAGAACAGAATTCGATAAACTTGTTGAAAAGTTACACCTCATTCATAAACGAATTGGTATGTGTACAGAACAAGGGCTGCAATCTATTTGAATATTTATTAACATTTAGTTGAATAGGTGATGGTTAAATTCAACTGATGCTTTTATGTTATGGATGTAATATTATTGAAATAATTCTAACCATAACATCTGAGATCCAATGAGAACGATACTTCTACATACGTTTCCTTTATCCGGAATACTTCAATAACCAATTAAGATAGGTATACGACATGCATACCAAAAATGATAGGTTTTTAATCGTTATTAAAACGAAATAGATATAAATGTGGCTGTTATTTAAATAGAACTGAATTTTTTTATTCCAATACATAAGGATTTGGAAGGTTATAATGATCACTAATATTAAGCAAGCACTAAGTTAATGTAGGATTAATTCCTTTTACCGGAAAATGCAGGAATTTTTAATACACGTATTCACATGTCAGAGGAACTGCTTACTTATCAAGGAGTTTCTAAGGACCAATAGAAACTATCAATTTCAGTCATGTGCGTATGTTTTACCCAATCAAAACATTATAGTGGGAATAATCTACCTACATTATTACCGCGAGAATAATTTAGGTATTTGTTTTTATTGAATGACAGCGTAATTTTTGATTTGCTTCTGTCATCAATTTGAAAGTTTAGAAACCTTGATTTGTTAAAATAAAAATACAATATTGAAAACGTACTTCTTATTGTAAAACGTCAAAAATAATCCAACGAATACCACACGACAATTCGATAAATTAGAAAATAATTCTCCATATTTTCTCAACCCTGTTGCCATTCGATAATAGCCACTCGAGCCCTACGGGCTCTCGTATCTATTGTTTGGCAACAGGTTTTCGAAAATCTGTCAAATTATTTTCAATTTATTCTCAGTCTCTTGTGAAAAAAATGTTATTAAAATTATTTTATTTCTTTTAGTTTACATTTTGTAATGGTATTCCACACCAGATATGTATTCTATGTAGCAAGTGTGGCAGAATTTTAAACACCATGGTGACAATTGAAAACCAAGGAACAACAAAATCAGCAACTAAATGATAAAAGCGCCTTTCTTTTCTCTCACCTCCTAACAATTATAAAAATTGACGAAGACTGCTGTTACTGTAGGAAGTCTAAAAGCAAATCATGAAGCTTTTTCATAAGAAATTGCCAGAGATGTCGGTGTTTCCAGAACTAAAGCACTAAAAATTTTACAGTAGTACAACTGTAAATCGTATAAGAACCAACATTTGAGACCTTAATATTTTCCCTTAAAGCGCGAGTTTTTCATTGTTTTTGAGGAGTCCAATATTTTAGCGATTACGTTATTTTAGGTGCCATAATTTTTTAATAGACAAAATAACCGCTATTCAGCAAACGGAAATCAGCAAAACTGGGCATGACCAAGGAGAATTTGTGTGGTATTCCCTAAAACAGAATCGTTTATTATGTTATGTTTTTAGAAGAACCCTTACTTCTGATAAATATATCCACGGTTCGTAATGCGTTAGTTGTTAAATTAATTAAGTAAGGTTCTTCTTAATAACTGTCTGGGAACAGAGTGACAACAGTAGAACAATTACACGAATATGTAGATAGAGTGTTTGAATTAATTCAACAACATAAATTTTGTATGAAGCAACATCTTTGAGAAGGTGGTGCTTCTTTTGTTAAATTTCTGTGGGTTCCTTGTTTCGTTCAAGCCATGGATGAATCCACTCTCACTAAAAAAATTAACATTGAGTTACAGCGAGGTTATACAGGTAACTAGACGAAAATGACTGCCAGCATTGAATCATACGTAAAAGTACCTGTACAAAGTTAAAACCTCGAAAGTAACGCACGTTACGGTAAATTGAAGGAGTTGGCCACCATTCCCTTATTCCCCCTAAGATTAGTAATCATAGTTTGCAGTACCTTCTTCCTTCCTTCGTGTATATTACTAAATTTACATTATTATTGGTAATTTCGGCATTATATTTATACCTTAATGGGACACATGAATGACACAATGTAGTCTCTATGTAAATATTTTCAGATTGATTGCAGAACTGCATAAAGGGGCATATAGTAGTTGACACAAACTGTGTTTGTGCAATTCAATAAGCAATTTTAACAAAGCTACAATTTCAGTCCCTCGTAGGGTTCAGTTATACACAATTTAGATATGACTTTCAGTGACAACTGGAAAAGCAATATATACACTAAAACGACTGTCATAATGGAAACCCTAAACTCTCAAACACACACACACCCACGTACGCACGCACGCACTCACACACTCACACTCTCACACTCTCAAACATTCACACACTCACACACTCACACTCTCACACTCACAAACTCACACACTCACACCCTCACACACTCACACACTCACACACTCACACACACTCACACACTCACACACCCACACACTCACACACGCACACACTCACACACACACACACATACACACACACACTCACGCACTCACGCGCTCACACGCTCACACTCTCACACATTCACTCTCTCTCACACATACACACACACCCACACATTCGCACACCCACACACTCACACACCCACACACTCTCACACTCACACCACACACTCATACACTCACACACTCAAACACTCACACACTCAAACACTCACACACATATACCATACTCACACACTCACACACCCACACTCACACACACCATCACACACTCACACACTCACACACTCACACACTCACCACACACACCACACATACACTACACACTCACACACACACACCACACACTCACACACTCACACACTCACACACTCACACACTCACACTCACACACACACACACACACAAACAAACACAAACACCAACACAAACACAAAACACAAACACAAACACAAACACAAACAAACAAACACAAACACAAAACACAAACACAAACACAAACACAAACACAAACACAAACACAAACACAAACACAAACACAAACACAAACACAAACACAAACACAAACACAAACACAAACACAAACACAAACACAAACACAAAAAACAAACAACAAACACAAACACAAACACAAACAAACACAAACACAAACACAAACATAAACACAATCAAAACACAAACACATACACAAACACAAACACAAACACAAACACAAACACAAACACAAACACAAACACAAACACAAACACAAAACACAAACAAACAAACACAAACACAAACACAAACACAAACACAAACACAAACACAA
>JARFJB010000673.1:520000-612500 GCA_036346205.1 Vesta saturnalis
TTTATACCAAATGTCTATTCATGAGATAATGCCTATAAATAAGAATGGAGAAATTTTAGCTGGAAATTCCTGTTTCTACCACTTTTATATAAAATTAGTCGCATAAATAACATAATTGTTGATGACAAAAATCGCACTTTAATTACTACCGATAACAGTTAATTTAATTAACCTTAGCTGTAATGAATTTTAAAATTGAGCGGTATAACATATGTTAAATGATTTTTGACAATGGAAACCGTTATCTTCTTATGCCACAAAGCTACCGACATATTCCTATTCCAGTTAAAATTTTGATGAACTAAATCACATTTCAATTGGTGAAAGTTTCAATTCTTATTTCATCAACTAGTTTAATCACATGTTACAAAAAGGGGCCACTCTTTTCTTAATATAGAATACTTGTTTCTATGGAAATGTTTAGGCGTTTAGACAAATTATTAAGTTTTAATTAAAATACTTTTACGTATTAAATTGTGTATTTTTTTGTCCTTTATCTAAATTTAAATATTTCGATAATAGTCATTTTGATCAGTACATGCTAATAGCTCTCAAAAATTAATTGAGATGCCAAAATAAATTTATAGGATATAAAAAGTTTACATTTTCATAATTGAGTTTTAAATGTAAAAAAAAAGTTTCTTTACATGATACGATTGGTTTTGATGTTTCAAATATTAATTGCGTATTAGTATTCGCATGAGACGATGCCAATTATTTTAAAAACATCTTCACGTAGCCCAAGAAAATGTGAACCGTTAATTTACTACCTTCAATATAAAACTTAATTTCTATTATCTCGATTACTAAAATATAACTATTTGTTGATTTTAATGATTATATTATCACGAGTTTGATAGAATTCACTTCTCAGTATCAGTTTACTGCTAAACGTATGATCTCTATAGTATTTACATTACATTTACAAGGTTCAGTGAAAGACCAAACACTTGTATGGTGATTTAAGCTCCGCCTTGAGATTATTTCTCTTTATTTTTATTCTTCCGTTTTATAATAATAAAGCTGCATTGTTATCATTTTTAATTTAAACAAACTATAAAGCTACTGAGCGTAGCGGTGATTTAGATTTCCGATCTTGTTACGGGCAAAAATTGCAGTAGATCGGAAGTAACAGATAAGGAAAGGGCCTGCAGCTCAGTGGAAAAAGCCCGTAATACGTGAGATACAGTAAGGGTAAGTCATCAAAAACGTGTCACAAAGGCGCCACCTCTTAAACAAATTTATAGCGGGAAAACGTCATGAACTAGACAAATAATGGCATAACAGGAAACCACAATGTTCACTCTAAGAAAAAAACACTCACTTTTACCTGAAAATTCCCCTTCAAAATAAATACGCAAAACTCACACTTACACTTAAATAAAATCTTAAGCTTCATATAAAATCCGCAAACATTGCGATAACCAAATTCAAAATTCGTTATTCATCATTTAAAAGTTTCTATTATTTAATAAACGTCACTTACAATTCATCTAAACAAATCATCAAAATTTACGTTACATTTCTGAATGTCAATAGCTTTAGTTTCGGTAACTTAAGATTTGTCGCTAACGACAAGGTGAAGTAATATCGAATTACTTCTTCCTACGTAAGCGTCACCAAACACACACACACACACACACACACACACACACACACACGCACCCACACACACACACACACACGCACACACACACACACACACACACACACACACACACACACACACACTATATATATATATATATATATATATATATATATATATATATATATATATATATATATATATCAATCTTTTAAAACTTATGTACAGCAGGTGCGAAATTCCGATTTATCACAATTCAATTTAAATCCAACTTTATTATTGCAAAAAAAACAAAAAACTTTCTTAAAATCAAAACCTTAAAACCACAATTACATCGGAATTTCCACTGCAACATTGAATAATTAAATCTTTAATTACCAAACATATTAATATACAAAGCAAGAAAACAATTTTATCAGCATCTTTAACAAAAGTAGGCACATTCTGTTAAATAACCTTATATAAATTCTTCAACACATAATAAATTCCTTTTTCACTTTCACCAAAAAAGTATAGCACGTGATGCTAGTTTCTTTAACAGAAAATCATAAAATTCGCTACACCCCTCGGCGCCAACGTCGGTTATAGGATAAGAAACCGCTTTTCCGTCAGATCAACACAAGTCTAAATTTGGAATTCTTCAATTAAACTCTGAACTCCCGATAAAACAACAAATTTGTAGGGATGTACTTGTCCCTCAAAACCCACATAAAGCGAATTGCTAATATAGCAACGATATTGTACTGTCCCAATCAAATTATAAAGCGCTTCACTTAACCATAACGACCCAACGGAGAAAGCGCCGATGGCCCACAACCACACTATAGTTCGATCGAAACCTAAACTCCGACTAACCAACGAAAAAAAAAACTCCCTTTTTTATCACAAAATCAAGTCATCCGTTTTAACCATCGCATAAAAAGAAAAAATCTTGATATCTAGAATTAAGTCACGCTCATACATCCTGTTTTTCAATAAGAAACCCTGTTATTCAAATAATTTTTCTATACTTCCACCAACGTATATAACTAACTTGGTGAACTTGAAATAAATACCAAGCTAGTAAAGTATTGGTGACACGACCTGCTTAGCATTGGGAAGGTCACGGGTTCGATTCCCGTAATCATCTACTTTGTATGAGGTTCTTTCAGGGGGGTTTCCTCATACACATTTCATTTGAAATTTTATGCTTTCACATAATCACCTTTTTTGGCCAATACTCGCTCGGGAGGAAGTTTTGAGTTTGATTAAAACAAGTGTTATGAATTTTATGGCTACTATTTAACCAGTCATTCACATTACCGTGTTTTAGTTTTATGTAACCGTGCAATTTTATTTTATTGAATGAGCGTGTATTTATTCAACTTCATTTCTACTAAATACCGTCAATATATAGCACTGTTTTAGGCAATTTAAGAGTGGGTCTAACAGAAAATAATTGTATTCTTGGTACCATCCCTATACTTTTCTCCCCTACAAATTATTCTGCAACTCTGGGGATTCAGTCTACAGCCCCTTACTAGGACCCGATATGAAACCGAGGTCGCCCGAGAGTGATCAAGAAACACTCCTAGATCCCACCAGATGTTTACAATTTTATTATTATTTAACCTACTTAATTTTATAGGATTTACGTTCAATTCACCGTACTTAAACTTTCTATACATTTGAGGCCGGCGAGCACGTACTAAAAAATTAACCGCAATAATAGTAGCTAATTGATCTGAAAATTATGAAGTACGATGTGATAAAACAGGACATTACCGCTCACAATGTAGAAACCGGCATAATTTATCTTGTTACTACTGTAATAAATCAGGAGGACCGTTTAAAATGAAAAACATCTACGAGAAGTTCCCACATAACAAGGCGGAACTATAAAGATTAGGAGCAAAACACTCTACATTGAACGGTAATTCTCCCCTGTATGTGCGGGACCTGTCCCCTTATACCTTCGTCGTGTGGGTTTAGTTGCGGTATATGGGCTATACCTGTGGTTGTTTTGTGATTCTGGGAGATGTATCTTGTTTGAACGTCTCCGAGTCTTGTCCCCTTTTGTGTTGGGTGATGTGGGCCGCTCTGTTGATTTCGGCATTGTTTTTCTTCTTGTGGTGAATTTAATTTGATTTTTCGGCGCGTAGAGCCTTTACGACTCTCATGACCAGCACGAAGTCGTCGTCGTCTCTGATGTTTGAGTTATTTTCGGTCTGCCTGCTGTTACTTGCGCGTAGCTAGTGTCATCGGTTTTCCTTGTTGGTGGTCTTATGTCGGTCCTTTGTGTTTCCGTGGTTTTGTTGTGCCTCGGGTGAGCGGGAAATCCTCTGTAGTTTGCGGTATGCGAACCGTTGCAATTGCAGCATGTTGGTCTTCCGTTCTCATATGTGAGACGGCAGTTGCGAGTGTGATGCGGTTCAGCGCACTTTACGGACCTCAGGGAATCGTGACAACTGTTGGCAATTGTGGCATTGCCCCGTGCCATTTTTCTTGTGTGCTGCCTCGATTTTACCCTGAGGTATCTGATTGACGTGACGTTGTATATTTCGCTTGCAGTTTCATTTCGCTCGAGGTGAACTAGGAGCATGGAAGTTTTTTTTCGTTCTGGTCCTGCATGTATTCCTGTCATCTCCTGTATTACGTACCCCATGTCTTGTAGGTCGGTTTCTACCATTTGCGCCGTGACATCGTCCTGCGGGATCCCCTTAGTTACTATCTTTAGGGGTTTGGCGACTTCGAGCATATATACGTTGAATTGTAGATTTTCATCGTCGAAGGCTTTTGTAGCTGCTCTATATTCATCATCTGAGTTTAGTAGGATTTTTACACCGCTTCTCATGGTGCTTGTTGCTTTGGGACATATTCCTAAACCGCATAGAGTGGTCATCGCCTTTGAATAATCTTCTTCTCGGTTTAGTATATGCGGGGAATCTTTTCTTTTCTTCCTTACACGTCCGGGATTCTTGCTTCCGCTTCCACCCATTGACGTTTGACACCGCCTTTTTTCGTCCTCTTCGGGTTTTGTATTTTCGGCTTCTTGTTCGGAAGGCGTCGTGCCGGTTTCCATGTTTTCTTCTACCGGGGTTTGCTTGTCTTCTTTATTGTTTGTTTTTGCACTCCGATTCTTCTTCTTTTTCTTTTGCGGGGGATCTCCATTGTTGTAATCTTCTGCGGGTTCCGCAGTGTCGAGTGTTGCCTCCGGTGGGGCTGTCTTCAGGGCCTAGAGTTGCCGATTTATGTCTTTGACAATTTTCTGCATGTCCTGAATTTCGGATTATTGTTGCTGCAAACGGATTGTGCTCTTGTGGCTCTCAATTTGCAGCATGAGAGCCTCGTTCTGCAACTTTAGCACTTCTACCAAGTTTATCTCCATGTTGGATACCGGATCTATGTAGTAAAAACTACACAAGTCCGGTTTACTGTAGATTATAAAGTGGAGACCACTTTATGCTCGCGTCGAGTTCTTTTACGTCTCCAAAGAGCGCGTACACGAATTTACGTTTCTATGTAGGGTTCTCGTTCTTAACGACCGTCTGGATTGAGATCTAGCATAGAAGTCAAAGCACCCTTCGATCTTCGTTGATTTATAGGCGTTGTAATGTGGACTGGAGTAGCAAATATGTTGTCATAAGGATTAATAGTTTTACTTTTTTATTTTATTACGAATTTAATTTAGTTTTCTGCCACCGTTGGCTAAACATAAGTATAATCCAAGAGTTTAATTTTGGATTATAATTCTAATCATTGGAATTGTCATTTTCAATCTATAGCCGGTTTAGGCAAACGACATTTTTTAGTTATAATTTTGTTTTCGAATTCAGTTTTAGTTTTTTGCGCTGTTGGCAATTATTTATTTTCTTGATTTTGAGTTTATTATCTTGATCACTGGAATTGTTAATTTTGTTTTGGCTAATGTAGTTTTTTTAGACTGATTAACTGATTGTGGTATACAAAAGGTAATTACCACGTAATTATATATCGTTTGCTCTTACCGTATTGAATGGGTTTCTATTTATGGTTTGGTATATATATTTTTTTCAGGAATTTAGGTTAATCTTTCTGTCACCGTTATAATAATAATTAGTTTGTTAATTGACATCGCCAAGCGCTAGAGTGCGCGTTTTTTTCTTACAGCTGCCTTAATAAGTTAGAGACGGAGTCCTCGCACCGTAACCACCCATTCTGTTGAGTGATTTTTTTGTCCGAGAAAAATTGATTTAATTGTTCCATTTATCTGCGATAACAATTTATTTTTCTGAAACTGAGACCGAGAGTTTGACTTATATTTTTGTCGTTTGATTTATTACTGTATTCCCTAATTTACCACGTATACAATTTTTTTATTATTGTATTGTCCTATCTCTGTACCAGGAGTTATAATTTTTTTGTAACCGAATTATTTTTTTAATCCATACTACCAGCACCGCGCATTTCCGACTCAACAACGACAGAAGTCTTAAATACAGGCACCGATCTAAATCTTCAGAACGCTGGTAAAGCGACGTCTTCACTGACGCTAGTTGGACCGCTTTTACCCCTTTAATTCCCGGCGAAGAGGAATCTAGGCATCTTATATCACCGCTTACCTAGAATGGCGCTAGAGTAACCCAATTATAGCAATAGCGATAGTCCAATCCGCAGTCCACCTCTTAAATAATTCTACTAACGATGACCGACCACCGAAGGTAAAAGTGTTATAGATGTCGTAATTTTCCTAGATATAGCCTATTAGGATTATGAGTATACTTCTACTAACTCTGATGTCTCTATCGAAACATTTTGTCAAGTCATTGTATTTACGCATAGTTTTTTATATTACCATTTTGAGCCCGTTACTGTTTTATTTATTTTACTTTTTAAGCACATTTCTACTGTGACTATTGAATTATTCAGTAACCGTCTGACCGAATACAATTTAGTCAGCTTACTCTACTATCGTTACAATTTCTAGTATGTTTTGTAAGCACATAGTACACGGAATTGTGAAAATCGTTTAACCTTCTTGTCGTACCATGCGTTAATAAAAAATCTCCTTTAATGTTTAATCTCGTCGCCCGAAAAGCAATACACAATTTCTTGTATGTTTTGTAAGCACATAGTACACGGAATTGTGTATGAGTTGAATTTTTCTTGATACCTAAAGATAAACTAACGTGTACCAAATTAGTAAATAACTGTTGCCAACGTCATACAGTTGATAATTATTGCTATCGATAATTGTATATGAAATAGACCTTTTAAATACAAAGTGTGAAACAAATTAAATCGTATAGCGGTATCGCTAACACTTTAGACGTCTTTCAAAATATTATCCAATAATTGAATTCCAAAGTGTAGTATAATTTCTAGTTAATTTACGTCACTGGACGAATTGATGCAATTGTGAAATAAATTCTCCTTATTTTAATGCAAAGGGGTGCGTATGAAACTAGACATGAAATCTTTACACGACCTAGTTTAACAAAAGATTTAAATTTGATATTGCATTGAGAGTTTGCAGAGTCAGAATTAGTAAAACGATTAAATCATTACCTACTAACGTGCTTATTCATCAAAACTAAACAAACATTTTTGGGTAAACAATCATGAAGTTATTTAATTAATTACAAATCACATACATGTTCCCAAGAATAATGCAACGATCACCTTAGAAAGTGAAATGAATTTCCGTACAGCTGTTTCCTAAATTATACCTAATACCTCCATATTTATAAAACAAAGTAAGGTTGAGAACTAATGTTCACGATTTAAATTCAACCCCAAGATTTACTCAACTCTTGCTTAAAACTATATGTAGAAATGTGTTCTTGTCAAACAAATTTTATTAAAATGTATCCTTTAGGAGAGGTTTATACATTATCTGTATTTCTGTTCATGTATGTTTTTAGCAACCACGCTTTTACAAAAATGTGCACACAATTAATTACCAAAATTCTCAGTATTTATTTCTTGCCCTAATAGCAAGGTACAGTGTTAAAACTATATATTCTAGATTTTGTTTTAATAAATTCTATTAACGTATGTATGTATTACATTCCAAGCAAAAGTATTTAGGTAAGCTTAAAACAGGTGTGTAATAATAAATTCTTAGCTTAAGTTAGTACAAATACTTTAAGTACATAAATTGAACAGAAAGACCTTAATAAATTAGAGAAGGGTTATTCAGTTATTCTGTGGATTTAGAGAAAGCCAAGCAAGTGTCTGGCTGAGGTAAATGCAGACTCTTTATAAAGCGCATTTGATTTAATGCGAAGCATATTACAACTCGACCACTAAACATTGTCGACATTAAATAAAATTTCTAGGAATGTTGGTATTTTCTATTTGTTATTAATTATAGTAATTACACACTATATCACGCTACTCTACTTCATTTAATGTATTAAATTTAATTATGCTCTCTTGGCAGACTTTCCTGAACTGTTTGGATATACTTTTCTGTTTTGGCAAGTTCTTTAAGTGTAGTGTATTACATTTTCTGGTTAAATTATATTTAATGAAATTTAAGAGTATGCATTCTAAGCATACAATTGAA
Organism: Vesta saturnalis; assembly: GCA_036346205.1. Lineage (NCBI taxonomy): Eukaryota > Metazoa > Arthropoda > Insecta > Coleoptera > Lampyridae > Vesta > Vesta saturnalis. The sequence continues at coordinate 528,118 of JARFJB010000673.1, forward strand.
ATAAATTCTTTGATGTGACGTCTTGCGTATGATTACATGAAATGGAACATTTACTGGAAAAGTAATAAACTTAACTTTGTTGTGGCATGCGGTTTATCATAACCAAACATCGGTTAATTCAAGTTTTAACAGTGGTATATTTTAAATTTAACTCTGGCTCTTTATACATTGTTTGTCAAATAATCCTTGAGTGTTTCGTGTCAAAAACCTAAAAGCTTTCCTTACATTTAGTTAATAATTAAATATTAGATATTTACATCAACATAAATTCAGGTTTAATGCATATTATAGTGTTTGCTGGCTTTTATATTTCATAATGTCATCTTGGCCTTTTACCTAAATTTTGAAAATACTTAAAGGAATTCAGTGGTAGGCAATTTCCCAATTTTTCAAATAAAATTGATGAAAAGCCTTTTTGTGTTTTTTCTAGTTACTGTTTCCGGTTATTAACCAATATTGATATTTGTTTTTTACGTTAACTTAATTCTTACAAAATCTTCGTCATGAAAAGAAAATATAGATTTAGTAAACTGAACATTTAATTAAGTAATTAAGTAAGAATAAGAAACTTTACCTTCCAACCTACATGCATATATAGATGTAGAGGGTTATGCAATCGTCTTCTTTTTCGCTAACGCTAAATCGACTTATCACCTCATTTTACAACGTTTGACAACGATCGATCATGATGTCTATGTGTTTGTGTGTGTGAGTGTGTGCGTGCGTGCGTGTGAGCGGGAGTGTATGTCTGTGTGTCTGTGGGGAGGGGATGAGTGTGCCTATGCACGTACGTGCGCGTGATGTGTGCGTGAGGATATACGTATCCACGATAACCCCAGAACGACAACACGTACGTACTTAAGGCCTCTCTAGATGGCTTGACGAAATATAAATCGATCGCAGCGCTCCCTAGTGTAGCGGAGTAAAAGTTTTTCAAAGTTTTATCTGAATACTTATCTGTCACAAGTAAGATGAGGGATTAAATCAACATTCGGAATAATTTATGCAAATCCCTTCATTATTTTTTCACTAATTTACTGAAGACATGAATGCTAAAGTAACTTACAATAAAATTTAATTTTTTTAATTTTTTATAAACATTTTATTTTATAATATGTAGGTACCTCAACTCCATCCTTTTCTTTAATTACAGGTAAGCAACATAAAGCTTTATTTAAATAAATTGTATAACAACAAATTCCTATTACTTTCTAATTAGTTCATTGCCCAATGTCAAATTTAAAGATATATAGGTAATATAATTAGGTGTAGAAAATGGCTAAATAACTTTCCCTTTAATTAACGCTAAGTATATCGCGTAATTACGTATTGATTATTGTTATTCCTCAAATTCTCTAATACAATGTAGACAATTATGGGATTATTGCTACACATATTACCAAACGAGTCAAATGCTACTTTACTGTCTATACTGCAACAGGAATCCATGTTGAAGAAATTGAAAGGTACGTAGGAACAATAAATGCTTTGAACATTAAAATGAAACAATATGTTTTGTTTTTTATAGGGATGATACATTTTGGGAGGATCATATGGTAAAAAAATTAGAAGAATTTTACTATAAGTCTTTATTACCGAAATTAGTGGATCCATTAAATTTTAAATTGTTTTGTTTGTTCACCTCTGTAATTTGTTTACAGTATTTTAGAAAACTTTTTTTTTTTGATGCAAAATGCGGTACTCTAGCAAAGTACAGGTCGTAGGTTCTAGGATTTGAACCTACGACCTGTACTATGTTAATAATGCTATCAAGGTTCAAGCCCCAATCGACGTAAATTTTTCATTATGTATGTAGAACTGATGTAAATTCTAAATATAATGAGATTACAATCAAATTACTTATATTAATGGAATGTGAGCCATATTTACAATTTACATCAGTTCTACATACATAAAGACAAAATTTACATCGATTGGGACTTGAACCTTGATGGCGCAGTTGGTTAGCGCGTTACTCTAGCAAAGTCGTAAAGTCGTAGGTTCAAATCCTACACGAGGTAAACTTTATATATATATATATATATATATATTTTAAAATTAATAATAATTTTTAATTACATATTTACCTTTGAACTTATTCGTTCATAACAAAAACTTATAGTAAATAGTAGTAAATATGCAATTAAAAATTATGATAATAATAATTCTTAATAGAATAATTAATTGTTTTATTTTAATTTTTACCGATACGAATACATTATAATTTAATAAGGTGCATACATAAAGTACATACCATTTTCGTTATTTTAATTTAAATAATAGTTTGAAGCATTCAAAGGTAATCCGATTACGTTTGTGTTTCAATAGAAATAGGTACTTGCCAAGGAATGCCTGAAGATCCTTGTGCCCCCGGGCCATTTAATGAGCAGACCATGTTGCTATATAATGGAATTTCTACCTTATTGCCATAAGAACTTTTATCGTTTTTATAATGTTTTAAATAGTAAATCATAAATCTACAGTTTTTTTCAAAATCTAGCAGTTCGTATTTCGAAAAACCCATGTCTAAATATATGGCTTTTGTTAAAAATATTATGAATTATAAAAATATTCCAATTTACTCATTACTGGGAAGAAAATTCAATAAAAAATTATAGAAAATAAAATTTAAAAAAACCCTATATTCCAACATTTAGGAAGGTTTCGGGACTATTTTTACGTCTTAGACGTTTCTCTAATGTTTCAGATAACTTCATAATAATATAAAAAGTTAGAACGTTTTTAACATTGCTCTTATGGGGGTTTGATGCGTTGCCTAACTATTATTTCTACTGAAGTTGATTAGGTTTTGGGAGAAATTCATCGTTGGAGAGGGGGTTTGTTAGGAGCAGTTTTTGATGTTTATTAAATATTTCTGAAACATATGTGTATTTCAAAGATATAAAAATACCAACATATAGACGTTAAACATATCCATTAATTATGTTCTTTGCAATCTTTTGCTATGACGCGTAATTCGTCGGTATACAATTTCTAAAATAGAATTTAAATTTAATTTAAAATCTGAATAACGATCAACTTTACAGGAAAATGTGTACATACATTTTTTGAAGAAGCTTTAATTCTTCCTTACAAAGTTTCTTAATATACTAATATATTCCTTTTAATTTCCTCTTTGTGGATTGGAAGATCGTATGTTGTTCCCCACGAGATGTTTTACAATTGTATTCATAGTACTTAATAAGCCTTTCTTCCTTATACGTAGTAGAGTATTTATTTTTAAAGCATGTACATTTCAAATACATTTAAAGACACAGATTTCAGTTTCCGTACAATAATAATCTCTGATTAGATAGAACTGTAATATTAGTTAACTTCCTCAGTAACATGTATTCTATCAGTTTAAACTTAAAATAGGTATATGTGGGTTAACAATCACTGCTACGAAGCCTAACAAGAATGAAACACTATGTAGTTGTTGAGTAGTAGATTAAAATTCTACCAGCTTCAAACGTAACTAAAGTCTATATATGTGGAAATTCGCGAAAGAACATTACACGTTTAGCCACTTCTGATGATTGCTGGGTATGTAATTCTTACATACATACCCATCACACCATTCCCTACGGGATAGGTAGAAACCGTATTCTGCCTCCTAAATTTACTTACCATAACAAATTTTTCTTCATATCCTCTTAACGTTACTTCAGTCTTTCCCTCCCGAATGAGTTCATCATTGTTTCTAACACCTCCTTTTACTCCTAAAACTCCTTATCTTTTATTAATCGTGCTTTCTGCTGCATTCAACCACCACACTCCACTCATTCATTATCTAGTCGTTACCCACTCTATCCATTCTCGTTTTACCATCTTAATTCCCCAAGGTATTCATGCGTACAGCATTTTTTCTGTCTTCTCTGACATACCCAATCCTCAGTTCCGTACGGTACTGACGGAGTTAGCACACTATTTTAAAGGGTCTTTCAATAGGAGTGATACTATTTCTAATGCAGATTTCTCGGTTTCTAAAATATTTTTTTTCTAGGTGACAAAATATTTAGTACAGTGTGTAGTTTCATGATGCAGCGTTTGACGCCTGTTGAACGGTTAGAAGTAATAAAAAAATATTACCAAAGTAATAGCTCAGTTGTGAGTACTCAACGTTTATCGTCTCGAGAATTGGGTAGCCGTCATCTGTTCTCTGCGCAGATCATACGTCGCACTGTGCAAAAGTTTGAACGTGAGTTGACTTTACAAGTAAATAAGTCACTAAGAAAACAACGAAGGGTGCGAGGTGATGAGGATATCGCAGCAGCAGGGGCTAGTGTTGCCGTTGAGCCAAATTTGTCAATTTCACGACAATTACAACAACTGGGGGTTTCTCAGACGGCAACAATGAAAATTTAAGGTCTTGGGCTTACATCCTTATAAACTCGCATTGACTGAAGAATTTCACCCAAACGATCACAGATTGCATCAGGAGTTTATTAACTGGGCCCTTGAGAAACTGGAATATGATACTCTTTTGGGCCAAAAGAGCATCTTCTCAGACGAAGCACTTTTTTGGTTAAGTGGCTTTGTTAATAAACAAAATTCCTGATGCAACCCAGAAGTGTTTCATAAAATGCCGTTGCATTTTGAAAAATCACTGTGTGGTGCAATTTATGGCATGGCGGCATAATGGGACCTTATTTCTTCCCAAATGAGGATGTAACAACCGGAACAGTCAATGGCGACCACTATAGGACCATGGTATGCGAATTTCTATGGCCAGAACTTGAGAACGTCAATATTAAAGACGATTTTAAGTGCCATACAGCTAATACCACACTCCATTTGCTGAGGGAAAGGTATGGCGGTTAGATCATCCCATGACAAGGATTTGTGAATTGGCCGCCAAGGTCATGTGATTTGACACCTATGGATTATTTTCTTTGGGGCTACCTCAAAGTATGAGTGTATGATAAGAAGCCACAGACTTTGGAACATTTGGGAGCCAATATTCGTCAAGTTATTGACGAAATACAGCCAGCAATTATTGGACAAATCATAGGAATTGTTCTGAACATAACTGTATTGTCTGTGCTTCAAAATACTCTGTTAACAACTTCCCTTCCTGCATTGAGACGTCGCTCATGTTTACCATCTATTCTACTATTTGCAGTGAACATTTTACGCAAACACGGATACTCATCGCAACTTATCTACAATCTTTATTGCAGGGTAAAGCGTGACCCCATTCTTGATATTCACGACTAAACTTCGTTTTTGCCTACGTTTACCTTTATATTTTATCAAACTCCATCATGTAGCTCTCTCGCATTTTTGATATGTAAAACTTCCAGCTACATTCATCAGATCACGTACAATCACGTCACTAACGATTAAAGCAATCTCATTAGTACATACTTGCCTAACACATTTATCCATGAACACATTAAATAGCTACAATGACATCACACAGTGTTTCCAACTCCTTGCACTTTAAAATAATCACTCAATCCCCCTTTAAACCCGGCACATGCCCAACTCCCGTCATATACTTCTCTTATTCCCTTTAATACACATTCACTTGAAATATCCGAGAGCTTCTCCATATTTACTCGATCATAGGTTTTCTCCAAATACACAAACGCACAGTACACCCTTTCCTTTAAACACATGTGAAGCCACATTGAATTTCCCATGTCTTACATGCTATTGCACGCACTGCACGAATCAAAACCCTTTTATGTACCTTACCAAGTACACTTTTACTCCCGTTACCCTTACGCATTGTTTCATTAACAGAAATTTTTCTCGAGATATACACATTCTTAGTTCTTCCATACCAGCAGCTTTACAATTTTTCAACTTTCGTACAGTTTTTTGACCTCCTTCAGCCAAATGTCATATTCAATTTCTTATCTCCCCCACTTTCTCCTTGTTTAACTATTCAGTCAGATTACTCTCGTGTTCATACAACTCTTCAAAATAGTCCTGTCAATATTTCTTTAATCGGTGCTGACGTTATGATAGCTTGTTCATACTATTGAGCACTACTATTGCGTCCTACTTTCTACATTTCTTACCCACTACCAAAATTTTTTTAATTTCTTTAAAAATCGTTCTGAACTTCCTTACCTTCTGCCCTAATCAAGTCCTCTTCACTCATCCTTACCGTTTCGTTTAGTCGATTCTTTATCTCTGTAGATTCAATATAACTGCTTTCTCCATACCTTTTGCAAGATAATTGTCATCTACGCGTGTTTTCTCTTGCGTACTGACTTTCTTTCAGATTCATATTGCCATAAGTTCAAATGCTATCCAATAATCACTATATTCATGTAGCACTTACAATTCTTTGCACATCCATGCACCGTCATTCATTCATTATTCCTTGATTTAATTCAAAATTTTCTACTTTAATTCTGGACATTCATATGTTAAACTACTAACATTTTTCGTCAACACCTAAACCGATCTTTCCTATTCCAGATAACATCCCTAACATTTGCAGTTGCCTTCACTATAAACGGTGAAGTAGTAGTAGTGGTAGTAAATCAATCATGCTTTTAGATGAACCTCTACCATGTATACACTTTCATGTTTAAACCATGTGTTATATACAGATTAGTTTTACACAAATATTCTCCAGGCGTTTACCGCTTTTATTTTACTCTTGAATCTCCAAGCTTTCCTAAAACCCGTTCCATATGTTCTCCATGTACACCCTCCCATAAGTTCAAATCACCCAATAAAATCACTCTTTCACTTGACTTACATACATTCATTGCATCCTCCACACCGTCCAAACATTCTTACATCCTTGATTTTTCAAAATTGTAATCTACGTTACCCGATGGGATACCAATTCATATTGTTTGACTAACATTTTCGCTTTCGCTTACAATCACTCTAGATCGGTTTGCATGATGAATTTCCATTCCAACCCCTAACCATAGCACCAAATTATCAGGTCTGTCCGTTTCAAATCAGACCACCCTAAAAGAAGAAGAGGTCCGAGGAACTAGCTTTATAAGTAACTAGACAGCAAGTGGACCTCTACTAACTGTACTGTCCTTATATCGATTAGTGCTGGCATAAGTTCATCTACCTTCCATAAACACGGCCTAACCATAGCACCAAATTAGCAGGTCTGTCTGTTTCAAATCAGACCACCCTAAAAGAAGAAGAGGTCCGAGGAACTAGCTTTATAAGTAACTAGACAGCAAGTGGACCTCTACTAACGGTACTGTCCTTATATGGTACCTCAGACATTCCCAATGTAATTCTATATAGGGTAGGATCACATTCCAGGAGATATAAGCTTACATGCTTGTAAATAATTGTCCGTATTACTATCATGAGGAAACCTATGCGGTACGCAGACATACCTGAAGTATGTAAGTCTTATAGCTTTAAATTTTTGATCTTCAGATTCATTGAACGAGGACAGAAATATGATAATCAAATAATAGTTATTAAAATACTGTTTAAATAACACGACTGTAATGTGACCCATCTCCGCATAACGAACATTCACATAACATTCGTAATTGCGTTCAAAAAACTTTTTAGCTGTCTAATATGCAAAAATTTTACACTATACATTTTTACATTAAATTTTGTAAATCTCATTATTACTAATTCAACAACAAAATTTTGGGTAGGTTCGTGGAAAATCTAGCCATCTATAACAATTTCAAGTGAATGCGCAATTTGAGTGCGTAAGACATGTAAAAATTTAAACCTCCTGCACCTAACTATTACAAATACTCGCCGATAGTTTCTACCTTAAATACATATTTAATTTTAACGTTTGAATTTTTATAAACTGAAACAATTAATTTACTATGTTTTGTTATGAACGAATAAGTTCAAAGGTAAATATGTAATTAAAAATTATTATTAATTGTATTAAATACATAAATAAAAAGTTCTACATACATAAAGACAAAATTTACATCGACTGGGGCTTGAATCTCGATAGCACAGTTGGTTAGCGCGGTACTCTAGCAAAGTACAGGTCGTAGGTTCAAATCCTACTCGGCTAAACTTTTTATTTATGTATTTAATAAAATTAATAATAATTCTTAATTGAAACAATTAATGTTGCCTCCAGTACAATTTTAAGATACTACACAAAAAAAAAGTATGTTTTACATTAAGTTGTTAAATCTAATACGTCATATATTTAAACATGCAGAGAAAGGCCAATTTGTTGTGTACAAATGGTGAGTGACAAAATACGATTAAATATATGTACTTGATCTATGAAATGTAATAGACGCAAACCACAGTTAATATAAAATTTGGTAGGACGAGGACGGTTTTCATAGCATTTGCTAACCGTTCGTTATTATGAGGTATATTACCAGCAGTTTATGGACGCAAAATAAACAACCATTTGGATAATGGAGATAAAATGTATTCTTTATACCAGTACTAGTACTAGTACTAGTTGCTATGGTAGTGGTAATCAGCTATTTTTTATAGAAAAACTTGACAGTACAGAATAGAGAAAAGGAAGGAAACCTGTATACAAAATGGTTAGTACATATAAGCATGAGTGTAAAATAGATTTTAGTAATAAAGAACAAGAAACAAATGTGTATTCAAAAAAAAAGGTGAAATGCTTGTTCACTAACTCAGTTACTCGACAAGAAAGTAATAGAGTGCATTCTAGTGAATTTATAATTAAACAAACTCCACAACAAAGCAATACATCTACGTATGTACACCTAAACAAAATCAATTATCCAGCAATACAGCGTTGCAGTTATTGTATCATTTATACACCGGTGATTTTATTGTTGACGTAAAGGGCATTTAGTATTACTTTTAACTTCATAGTGATATAAACGGAAAATTCGTAAAAATACACTACTACGCTAGCGCAGTAGGTAAGCCATTCTCTTCGTAGTACACATCGTCGGTGATCTGACAATACCTGCTGTTGTTTCGATTTACGTGGACTGTGTATTTAATTGAATAATGTTGTTTTTTTTAATTTCCTTACTTGATATCATTCTACTAGAGACCTCGATGAGACTTGTAATAGAAAAGAGCTAGATTTTATTTGAATTTCTTGTATTTACAAGAACAAAAAAAAACAATTATACTCGTGCCAACTATACCGAACTGAGACTATAGCTACTTTCTTAACAATGACTTAAAAACTACCCCTTATTTACAAAATTCATTCGCAATAGCAGAAAATTGCAGTAACATGCCGCCCGCCTTCAACTTATTGGCTAAATACAGATCAACACCTTACAAGCTAATTCACTGTCACAACTAATGACATAGCATTACACAAACATTTTTGCCACTGGCCGTTTCACAACACCATTGTTTAGTTTTACGAACACAGCCCTTACTCCTTGGATGAAATTCTAATATTCGGGCTAACGGCCACTGGAATGATGGTGACTTTTCTCCCGTTACGATGACTAAATAGCCCATCCTTAACTTGCTTCCATCACATTTCCATTTTTTTCGAATTTGCAATTCATTCAGATATTCTTTGTGCAACTATTTCCAGAAGTGTTGAATACTAGCTTGTATATGTTGGTAATGGTTAAGTCTATTAATATTTATACCATCCAAGCATGACTCTGGAGTGGGGGTCAACGTTTTTCCGATCAAAAAATGACTGGGTGTTAATGGAGAAGGATTCGTTTGCCATTGAATTAGTTATGGAACCAGACTGTTGACTTAAGATTTTACTAGCTCCGACAAAGGTTGTACCATTATCCGAATAAATATTTAGAAGTTTACCTCTACGTGAAATAAATCTTTTTAAACAATTTAAAAACGTTTTACTCCTGAGGTCATTCATCAAACCAAGATGAATGGCCTTAGTAGAGAAACAAATAAATATACAAATGTGACATTTTATCAATTTACAACCCATGGCTTTTTATCTTTAATTGTAAATGGACCGGCGTAATCTACGCTAAAAAGGGGAAAACTGGTTAACTCGCGATTCTGGTAAATTACCCATAATGGTATCACACAGTTTAGGGTTATGCCTAAAGCACAATATAAATTCTGGAACGACCATTTTTGCTAAATTTCGGCCATATGAAGGCCAATCATTCTCTCATACCGCTTATAGTAATTTCTGTGCACGACAGTGCAACAGTCGCTTCTGTCCATTGGTCATAATTAGAATGGTCAGATGATGATTCTTGTTTTGCATGTTTTTGACTATCCTTTAATTGAGAATATTGTAACCTCCCTCCTACTCGAATAAGACCAAAAGAATCTATGAATGGATTAAGCATTAATATATTGCTATGTTTTGATAGACACTTATGTTCACTAAGTTTGATATAGTCCTTGTGAAAGCATTGTCTTTGACAGTTTAATATTAACCTATGAAGTGATAGTTTTAATTCATTAGCTGTTAATGGGCCTATTTTTCTTTCCGTCGGATTTTTTTTGTTATGAAAAATCTAAAACAGTACGCAACAACAAGCAGCAGGTTACACAGTGTAAGGCCCTTTCTTTTTGCTTTACGTTTGCGTTTAATTTAATTTGCCTTGGTCTAGCTCAAATCGGGTCTTGTCTTAACAAGACGGGGATGGTTCGTATCCTGGTGCTCAACACTGTACACTTTGAATAATACAACAAAACTATTTTAAGCGTATATTACCTATTTGTTTACAAAACTAAAATAATCTAACCTACAGGAAATAAATTAACAATAATACAGCAAAACAAATCTTATTGGGTGTTACCCGGGATGTCCTGGTTAGCAGCGCCCATTTGGCTGGTCCCTCGTGGACGGTAGTGGTTGTTACTGGATCCTGAGCCGCTTCTGTGGAAATATAAATCATTGGGGTTCAATTGCTGGTGTGTTATGACCCCAAAAACCTACTAATGACAATTTAATTTTGTGTGTTACGACTGCTCAGGCCTGCCCTGTACACGGTAGCCTGGTATTTGTTCAGGTGGCGCTGTGTAAAATTCTATCTCTTAGATGAGCTGGGGCAATAATCGCGTTGGTGTCTTTAAGCAGGTCAAAGAGAAAGTCAATAATTTAAAGTAACCTTGGTGCGCAGACTATTCTTATACGTGATTTGGCTTTCAGACTGACTGGATATGAGCTCAGTACTTGGAATGCTTTATACAGGACAAGTTAATATTTACATGTTTTAAATGCAAATTGTACGTACGCGTTTAATTATCTACCCTAACTAAACAGGTTGACCTCAGGATTTCTTAATTAACGGAGAACGTATTTACAGTAATGAAATGAATATCTAACATTTAATTATGCCCGAAAATAAACGTATTAATTCTTTATTATTAAAAAAAACGTCTGTTTTTGTTAAACGCGTATACTTTTCGTATGAGCGAAACTTATTCTAACTAACAAATACAGGGAAGACGGAGTTTATCACGATCTTTTACGTTAATTACTATTAAAGATTGCTTATTTATCAATTGTTATAAACTAATTAATCGGAGGCGAGTTTACACGATTTTTTAGGACTGCGTGTACTAAATTGAACAATTCTGAGAATTGTTTCCGACGGAATGCAGGTGTTTCAAGTAAGTGATTTATATGCGATTGCGAGACGCAGGAGTACGTTTAATGTAATTTATCACATATACGCACCACGGGTTCGTCTTTATATCTGGAGGATCACGCGGGTGATCTCTACGAATACGGCTTCTGGTATTGAGAGTACCTCTAGATCAAGGCGTTGCTCGTTTGTATTGCTAATTTTCCTCAGGATCAGGTCGGTGTACTGTATGAGTAATATCTGGTTAATGGAAATCCCTTCGTAAGATTCTGGGTCCAGCCCGTCGACTGCTGTACCAAGGGATCTCCTGGGTGGAGCGGTAGAATTTGAGCGAGTACCCTTCTAGCCGCTGGAGTAAGTGGAAGATGCCTTCTGGGCGTTAGCCCGAAGTAGCAACGTGCTGGTTTGTGTGTATGTATGCCGAAGGTAACTTCAGGCTATACACCCCTATACAGACGTGAGCGTGTCAGGATAGCGGAGTCGCGAAATAACAAAAATAGCAAAAATAGTAGTCGCGATAAAAGCAGTAGGAAGTAGTCGCGATAAAGTAGGATTTCTTCCGGTAGCGCCGCGGTTTTTATAGCTGATTCGCGGTGGGTGGATCCGGCTTCTCTGCAGGGGTCCTCTGGCTATGATTGGCTGAGGGTTCTCGGACGTAAGAGCATTTGATGCTTTTTAAAATCTACGTCGGAGGGGATTGAAATTAATTATTTATGGTGCAATATCGCGCCATCTTTTGTAATGGGTTTTAATGAGTTTTAAACAACTTTACCTATCTTAATTACTGTAGGGCAATTAAAAAGAATTAATTACATAAATTTTAGTAAAGTTAAGCTGGATCTTTGCAACAGAATAACTTGATATTATAGTTTCTACATTATTAGCTACTAAGCCTACCATAGCAATATGGCGTTATTCTGGTAGACAAGTATCAAAAGAATTTAAGTAATTTGTAATTAGTTTATGTGTTCTTAAAAAAGGCAGACCATGCCACCAAACGTCTAAGTTTGATAATTCCTTTGGGAACACTCCTCGGGACAGCAAATCCGCAGGGTTTTCACCAGACTTGTATTTCGTTTACCCGGTTCGCTACAAGAGTTTTCCATTTATTTGTGGGCCCTTTTATCCGAGCTAATGTAATAGATCTGGCGCTGTAGTAGCATATTTTATCTACCTTAATTGTTAACGAATTGCACACCTTCTTCATTAGAATTTTTAACAAAACTGCAGCACAGAGCTCTAATCGTGGTACGAAAATTTGCTTTAACGGTGCTACAACAAACTTCTTACATATGTGTTATTTGCATTTTTGCTTCTAGTATATATGCTTGCACCGTACGCCTTTTTCGAAGCGTCTGCAAACCCATGCATTTAGATTCCTTTGGATTCCGAAATCAAAACATATCGCTTAATGTTTAAATTGTTTAATATAGATTATTCGCGCTCAAATTTAATCCACTGATGAAATATAATTGGGAATAGGTTGATCCCAGTCTATCTTTAATTTCCACAATTTTTGAATCCAAATTTCCGTTTTGAAATATTACTACCAAAATTGTCATTAATGGATAATTGAATTGTGCCGTTACATGCATTCCATTGCATGCCTAATGTTTTATTACATTCAGCTTCCCCTAACTCTAAAATATATGAATCTACCTTAACATAAAATTTCAAATTATCATATGACTCTGTCGCAACTCAAAACCGTAACTTGACAGAATATCGTAAATATTGTTTTGGATTGTAACCAAATCATTTAAGTTATCCGCACCGGTCAACAAATCATCCATATAAAAGTCTCTGGTAATAATCTCACTAATATGTGCAAATCCTGATTTATTTTCTGTAGCAATTTGTTGTAATGAACGCATTGCTAGAAATGGGGGTGATGACGTTCCGTATGTTACAGTATTTAATTTATAACATTTTATTTCATCATCAGGACTAAAACTCCACAATATCTTTTGGAAACATCGTTCATTTTCATTTATCAAAGTATTTCGGTACATCTTAGAAATGCCCGAGGTAATAACAAATAAGTACTGTCTCCATCTAAGTAAAATCGACATAATACCATTTTGCAAGTTTGGACCTGAATGCTGTACATCGTTTAGTGAATAAACTACCCTAACCTTAGTTGTAATGATACTAGCCTTAGTACGACATGGTGTGGTAAAAAATATTCTGGATTTTCGTCTATTGTGCCATCAAATTCTGTCATACGGCCTAAATTAATATAATCTAACATAAATTGACTATATTGAACCTTTAAAGATGGATTAGATTTGAGCCTCCTCTCCAGTGATAAAAATCTACTCAATGCATCTTGTCTAGAATCGCCTAAAACTTTTAAATTATCATTAAATGGTATTGTTAGAACACCTGAAGGATGACGTCAGTACGAATATAGAAAATAATTTTCACAGTATTTTTCATTAACCGATATAGGACGTTTATTAATATTGCATTCTTCTATTGCCCAGAATTTTGAAATCACATCTTTTAGCTTACATTTCATTATTGACACAAGGTGTAAAAATAGGCTTTGAGGTATTCTTTATTGCATCATTGTGGAACTGAATATTAACGTCAACAATCCAACCCAATTTTGTATCCTGTAGAACAGGTTTTTCAGGTCATAATTTTATTTTGTTTAAGATTTCCGAATAAAACGTCTATTGAATCGCTTTTTTAAATTTACTATCGGCTAATTGAATAGCACTTGGTAAATTTACATAATTCTTAATTTTGGTAATTTTTCAGTTATTTTGTCTATCACGAGGCATTTAATTGTACTAGAAAGGTTAGAATTAATGGAGTTAATAGATATTGTAACTTCACTTGATAGGTTTTGTAATACTTGTCCTACGCCACTAATTGCATAATTGGCATTTTTTCTTTTCAATCCTAACTTAGAACATAATCCATTTGTAATAAAGTTTGTGAACCGTTATCTAATAGAACTCTGCATTTATGTAAATTACCTAGCTTGTCTGGCATTAAAACTGTTGCTATAAACAGTAACACAAAAGTTTCATTTTGAAAAGAATGCATTGTAATTGCAATTTTGTTCTTAGAAGAGGATTTATGGTAACTTGTCATTGTTAGAAACATTAGTAATATGTAAAAGAATATTGTTTCTTTCATTGCAATTCCTACAAGAGGTTGATCTGCAGTCACGTACCGTGTGATTTATAATAATCCCCTTTTTTCGACACTTGAAGTTCTAGCGCTGGGAGACAGGTTTAAAAATTCCAAACATTTGTACATTGAGTGGTCCCTTTTACATTAGAAACTATGGATAGTTTTTGTAATATTACGTATATGACACTGTTGTAAATCTATTTCCTTACTGTCTGAATTAAATTGCTTAACATTTGTTTTTGAACCTTGAAACTTACTATTTTAATGAAGTTTTTCTAACAATTTATATTTGTTATCTAAAAAGTGATTCATTCCCTCCATTGTTGGAAATTCATTACTGTGTTTTAAAGATTCCTATTCACATAAAAGTCATATCATCTAATTTAGAAGTAATTACATAAAAAAATTATCCCATCATTGTTCTCAAATTCTTAGAAATAGTATCGTATAAATTTCATAAATCAGTATATGATTCTGGGAATTTTTTTAATCTCAAAAATACCCCTTAGCAAACTGTGAACAATTAATCTTTTATTTTAATATCGTTCTGTTATAGTTTTCCATGCAATTTGATAATTATCTGCACATTCAATACATTCAATAATTCGTGTGGCATTGCCCTGAAGAATAATTGATTTAAGTGCATCATGAAACTCTAACCATTTGTCATAGTTTCCTCTAAAAGTTGGTAATTTAATTGTTGGTAACTTAACTGATTTTAAACTATTGTTGTTTGATTGAAACAAATTGTGTGCCGAGGATAGATTATCAGGGTGCTTGTTATTTAAAGATGTTACAAAATGTTTTATTGGTGAAATTATAGAAAAATAATCAGTTTGAAAACTCTCCAGTTCGTCTAATTCTACATTAATTTGATCATCATCATCACACGCTGGCTCAATAGAAGCTTGTAAATTGTGAAAGTTATCCCATAAGGGTTCACATTTATCTAACCTAAGTTGTAAGGCTGCTATAGTACTACTTGTAATGTTGTTTTTATCTAAATTTTCAAAATAATTACCTAAACGAGTAAGTTGAGACTTTAAACTACCCCGTTGCTGTATTTTAACGTTTTCATTGTAAAACAGAATTTGTCAAATTGTATAAATGTGTAATATAAATTATATTTTAACATTGGGCAATTTTGTTGGATAGGAACTAAAATTAAAATAGAATAATTGGAATGGACTTACTAATAAGAAGCCTCAACGACCACGCAGTACCCAGATCGTAACGTTGATAGTATTGTAGATACCTCAATGGCCGGCGTTATCTGCGTGTTTTGTAAATCTTGAATTTACTCGATCTAGTTTGAAACTATGAAACGATGGACCAAAATGTTGCTTCGATTTAAGTGGACTTTATATTTGATTGAATAAAGTTGTTTTTTTTAATTGCCTTACTTGAAATCACTCTACTAGAGAACACGATGAAAATAAATAGATTTCATTTGAATTTCAAAAAAACTTGACAATTGGCCAGCGGGGATTCTTTGACTGGTAAGTTCAGATGCCCAGGAAAAAAAAAAAAAGAAATTTCGGTTTTTGGGGCGTGGGCGTGGGTGATTTTAAAGATAATATTTGACTTTAGGTTTATTTAAATTCTATGGATAAAATATAATTTAATAGTTAAATTTTTTACAGTTGAAAAATTAATTATTTTTAAAAGCCCAAATTATCTTAAAACGTTCTTTTTCCTATTTCTTGTTCAAGTTTCTATAATCTTTATTTAAAAAGAAATTTTAGAAATTTTTTTTTTTCCTTTAAACCTTTTTGTCAAAAATATTAATTTATTTAATTACAAAAGTCCTTATTAAATTCTTTATCAAATTAGATATTTAACGAAAAATTCAAAAAACTTTATTGCATTAAAACTTACTGTAAAATGTTTTAATGCAATAAAAATTACTTAAGTTTTTCAAAATACAATTTAATTAAGTTACAGAAAAATTTATACTTATGGCAACTAGACTTGACTCAATCTTAACTAGGACCGAATCTGAAAGACTTTGTTAATTCATATGACAGTTAAAACTACCCTTAGTTTATCAAAATTCATGCGAAATAGCATCAAACTGCAGCAACACATGCTAAGTGACAGTTTTTGAAATATTGGTATTTATAATATCTGCGTTTTAATAAAACTATAACTTTTAAAATTATTGTATATCCTGTAAATTAATACACTTTCACATTTGTTAATTTTATATTTTGCATCAACGGGTCATTACATACAAGCTCGAAGTTTTTTATTTCCTATAAAGTTTAAATACCGGATTTGATTAGGATGGTATTTTCAGATCGACTGACGATATCTATGTATATATATTACTATATATATATATATATATATATATATATATATATATATATATATATATATATATATAATATATATATATATATATATATATATATATATATATATATATATATATATATATATATATATATATATATATATATATATATATATATATATATAAAATTTGGAATGTAGTTATAGTTTAGTTGTGTGCATATTTTAAAATTATTCACGAATACAGGTTGTTTGTTTAAAGAGGACCAAATTATTATAAAAAATTTAAATGGAACACACTGTATATTATTACTTTTGAATTCTCACATTATTCTAACAAATTCAAATATATTTCCTATCCTAAATATAGCGTTTTTGAGTTATTTCGATTTTTCTAAAAAAATTGAAATTACAGTTTGCTTTAAAATGTACCTCTTAACTGTTGAAAAATAAAGTTATCTAATTTATATGAGAATAAGTACACAGATAGAGCTTCCTTTTAATGTGAAGAAAATGAGTAATTGACAGGGTGCTTATAATTGACTTGCCAATCAACCATTATTCAAACTAGTAAAGTTTACTTTTCAAATAAAACACCCTGTATATATTACTTTATGGTTTCTACATATTAACCCTTATCAGTTCGCCATACAACTCTATCCTAAATATAGCCTTTCGAATTATTTTCAATTTTCAAAATGTATAATAAGATTATTGAGACATTTTTAAATCTTGCCTGTTTATATAAGCTAGATTAATAAATTTGAATGAGTTATAGTTTAGTTGTGCATATTTTAAAATTATTCACGTGTATACAGATTGTTTATTTGAAAGATGACCAAACTATAATAAAAAATTTAAATGGAATACGCTGTATATTATTACTTTTTGAATTCTAAAATTGTTCCTAATAAATTGATTATATTTCTATCTAAATATAGCCGTTTTAGTTATGTCGATTTTATAAAAAAATGAAATTACAAGATAGCTTTGAAAATGTATCCTTAACTGTTGAAAACAAAAGTTATCTAATTTATATCAGAACAAGTACATATAGTTTTTATAATCAAAGAAAATGTCATTATTGCATAATTTTACAATTGACTAATCAGACATTCCAACTAGTAAAAGTTTACTTTTCAAATAGAACACCCTGTATTAATAATTCCAAATTTTATTAAATATATATATATATATATATATATATATATATATATATATATATATATATATATATAATAATATAATTTATATGAGAATAAGTACACAGATAGAGCTTCCTTTTAATGTGAAGAAAATGACGTAATTGCATACAGGGTGCTTACATTGACTTGCCAATCAACCATTATTCAAACTAGTAAAAGTTTACTTTTTCAAATAAAACACCCTGTATATTATTACATTTATGGTTTCTACATATTAACCCTTATCAGTTCGCCATACAACTCCCTATCCCTAAATATAGCCGTTTCCGAATTATTTTCAATTTTTCAAAATGTATAATAAGATTATTGAGACATTTTTAAATCTATGGCCTCGTATGGATAAAAAAGAACGTCATAAAACAATTATATCATACATTAAACAATGCAACAGAAACTAATATATTATGATAGAAGACTAATTACAATTTTTGTACTGGAGGCATTGCATTTTAACAAGAATTTGACAAATATTTACTTCAATTTCAAGTAAAATTCTAAAATCAAGTGTGCTTCTTATAAAAATTGAATGTTTGACGTATAAATAAAACTGTAGTTAACCATTTACGAGTGTTATTGTTAGTAATCAAGATTTTTATAAAATGAATTTTACAGAAAATGAGTTAGTTGATATGATATTCGTGTTGGGTGCTGCAGAAAGAAACTGTTTATTGACCAGCAGAATTTATGCTGAAAGATATACAGATAAAAGACATCCAAACGCAAGATCGTTTCAGAAAGTTATGAATAGATTTATTGCAACTTCATGTGCCAATTACTCCAAACATGAACGTGTTAAACCTTCTACAAATGAAGGTAGTGGATTGAGGGTTCTTCTCGCCATCGAAGAGGATCAGCACAGAAGCCAAAAGGACATAAGTGAAATAGTTGGTATAAGTGAGAGATCAGTAGGCCGTCTTTTAAAGAAGAATCGCTTACATCCTTATCATATACAGTTACACCAAGAATTGAGCGATGCAGACCTCGATCATCGAGTAAGATTTTTGTAACTGGGCCAGAGAAAAAATTACTCAAAACCCAAATTTTTTTTATAATATTTTATGGACAGACGAATCAACATTTCATAAGAATGGATTTGTTAATACACATAATTTTCATTATTATTCCTCAGAAAATCCACATTTATTAAGACAAGTTGATAATCAACATAAGGGTCTTTAAGTGTCTGGTGAGAAGTACCTTAACTTTTTGCGTAACGATTTACCGGGCTTATTAGAAAATATTACACTTGATATTAGAGCCACAATGTGGTAGCAACATGATTGCGCTCCTGCTCACTACTCTGCAGATGTAAGAGATTATCTCAATAGAGTCTTTCCAAATAAATGGATTGGGCGAAATGGACCTGTGAGGTGGCCAGCTAGGTCCCCTGATCTGACAAGAATAGGTTTCTTTTTATGGTGATACATAAAAAGTATTGTCTATAGGGAACCACCAACCACTGCCGAAGATATGGATAATCGTATAACACAGGCTTTTCATAGCATTACTCCTGAGTTGTTGCGTATAGTTGAACAATCTTTTAAAGATCGACTTCAGGTATGCATCCGAGAAAACGGACAACATTTTGAACTATTATTATAAATCATTATCGCTAAGGATTAACGTTAAATTTTTTTTTTTATTATTTTATTAGTTTTGTATTTTTAGAAATAATTTTAATAATTATAGTGTATTAGTTTCTGTTGCGTTTTTAATTTGCAATACAATTGTTTTCCACTGTTTTTTTTCTATTTATACGAGGCTATGGATTTAAAAAAATGTTCCAATAATCTTACACATTTTGAAAAATTGAAAATAATTCGGTGACGGCTATATTTAGGGATAGGGAATTGTATATCGAATTGATAAGGGTTAATATGTAGAAACCAAAAACGGAATAATATACAGGGTGTTCTATTTGAAAAAGTAAACTTTTACTAGTTGGAATGTCTGATTGGCAAGTCAATTGTAAACACCCTGTATGCAATAATGACATTTTCTTTGCATTATAAGAAAGCTCTATATGTGTACTTGTTCTGATATAAATTAGATAACTTTTGTTTTTCAACAGTTAAGGAGGTACATTTTCAAAGCTATCTCTGTAATTTCATTTTTTTTTATAAAAATCGACATAACTCGAAAACGGCTATATTTAGGGATAGGGAAATATAATGCGAATTTATTAGGAACAATGTGTAGAATTCAAAAAAGTAATAATATACAGCGTATTCCATTCAAATTTTTTTTATTATAGTTTGGTCATCTTTAAATAAACAATCTGTATACACGTGAATAATTTTAAAATATGCACACAACTAAACTATAACTGCATTCCAAATTTTATTAATCTAGCTTATATAAAACGGAAGATATAGAAGAAGGCGCTCTTGATGCCGGACCCTGTATATATATATATATATATATATATATATATATATATATATATATATATATATATATATATGTATGTATATACTCACTATGGGCCAGTATTTGCTCTAGTTAAGTGCACCAGGTTTACATTTCTACATGTCTTACGCACTCAAGTTGTGCATTCTCATGAAATTGTTATAGATGACTAGAT
Source organism: Vesta saturnalis (assembly GCA_036346205.1). Lineage (NCBI taxonomy): Eukaryota > Metazoa > Arthropoda > Insecta > Coleoptera > Lampyridae > Vesta > Vesta saturnalis. The sequence goes on from JARFJB010000673.1 coordinate 548,832, forward strand.
TCATTGCGTATTTTCCACGAACTTACTCATTATTACACCATGAAAAACTAAAAAGCATTTTGAACGCATTTACGCATTTTATGCAGATGCAGACAATACCGTTAGTAGAGGTACGACTTGGCTGCAGGCGGTCCACTTGCTGTCTAGTTACTAACGAAGCTAGTGCATCAGATCTCAATTGCTATGAGTGGGGCCAGATTTAAAACAAACAGATCACGTTGATGATGAAGATTGAATGGCGAATTGATAGATAGAGCGTTAGAGGTATGTACGGGAAGGAGTATGAAATTGTGAATGAAACGCATCTTGACATTCGGTTTGGATCTTAATCATAGTGTAAAAGCAAACATGTCGATATCGTCATGGTAGCCCTGCGCTATGCTTAGCGGTGGAAAGAAAATGCATGGTGCAAAAGGATCTTGGGTGAATGTAAGTGAAAGCGAAAAAGTTAATCAAAATAGTATAAATTGGTATTCCCTCGGGTAATGAAGATTAGAATTTTGAAAGATCATGTTTGTTGCACGTTGTGTACCTGTAAAAGCATAAAACGATCAAAGCATGTAAGAATTTCTGGAACGATGTGGAGTATGTAGCATTCAATGTACGCAAGTCAAGTGAAAGAGTGATTTTATTCGGTGATATGAATGGAAGAGTGAGTGTTCATATTTATACACAGCAAAGAGGTGCATATAAAAGCATGATTGATTTACTACCACTAGTACTACTTGACAGTGTACAGTGAATGCCTCATAAAGCTCGTGATGTATAAATCAGACTGAGGAATAGATTGCTTTTGGTTGTACCTACAGTGTGCTTGGGACAAAATGGGCTGTAGGAAAAGAAGTTTAACAAAGTGCGAACGTCCAGAGTTAAGGTAGGAAAACTAATAGCTGATGTTTAGTTATTCAAAAGGCCTGAGCACAGATTTTCATGTAAATCAAATGATCCGGAGTAAGGAATTTAATAACCGTGACAGAGTGATAGTGGGTATGAAATGTAAACCTGGGGTAAAGTAGCAAAAAAAAGGAGTGCTCAGTAGTGTGAACGAGCTGTTATAAAATCAGCATCGATTAATAGGACTATTTTGAAGAGTTGTGTGAGCATGATAGTGGCTGAATAACTAAACAAGGAAATTATGGGGGAGATAAGAAATAACACTGAGGATGATATTGCGTTGAACGAGGTACAATAAGCTGTACAAAAGTTGAAGAATAGTAAAGTTTCAGGTATGGAAGAAATTACTTGTGCAATTCCGAACTATGAGCATTTAAATCTTAAGAAAATATTGTGTCAATTAAATTAAACAATACCAATCGTTGCATAGGGGCAACGAGCGTAATAGCGTAAAAACTACAGAGGGATAAGATCGCTGAGTGAGTTTTTTGATTCGTGAAGTGCGTGCAATAACAGTAAGATTTGGAACTTTCACGTTAGGAAGCGGAGGCGTGGATAAGATGGTTGTTTTCCAGGAGGTGACTGCAAAGTGTTTAAAAAGAAGGAACAAATTCCGCAATTATATATATATATATATATATATATATATATATATATATATTTCTTTAAGAAAATGTTTATTAAAAAAGTTTACTTAAAACCCAATTATCTTTAATCTTTAATTTTTGCTTGAAAGTTTTCCTTATTGCGCTTAATTTTATAGTGGGCGAAGTTTAGCCAAAGGCTACTCCCACAATGATAATTACTTTTACAACCGAATTTATGATTAAAATAATTTTTCAGGTACTTCGGTTCGGTATTTTTATTTCAAAGAAAACTCCCAATATACTTTAAGTCAATACTTCGTGTTTAATTAACACTTCATCAGGACAGTATATTTAAGGGTATAAAACCAAAAATGTAAGCTAAAACTAGAAACAATTTTTTTTGACACACTACTTAGTGTCAGTTATTTTTTTAATATGAATGAAAATTGCAATGTTTGATTGTTAGGCCTTTCTAAAGATAATTGGGTTGAAAGTTTTTAAATTAACACATTAGTTTTTTCAAAGAATGCCGTCCTATAAATAGGACGCTGGGAGCATATGTATTCAGTTGTAGGAATATACGCTTTATAAAAATTCTTATTTAGCAAAAATCTATCCTACAGTGTTAGCTATTGAGGAATGTGTTACAATGTATCCTAGTATATATAAATATGTCATGAAATTTAAAAATAAAACAACAAATTATTACGTAGATTTACTTTGGGAAACACTTGGTACATAATGTAACATTGTTCTTGATGCAAAATTTTATTGGTTTTCCCGAACAAATTGGTTACTGGCAGCGTCGTTGTTTGTCTCGCTTCTGATGCTGCCATTGGCAAATCATCTTCATCGCTGTAATCGTCACTTTCATTGCCCTCTTCATCGAAGTCCTGGGATGTCTCTTACGACAGGAACAATAAGCTGCTCATCATCAAAGCCTTCCTTGTCCATCAATTCGTCAATATCCGGCGGAAGGGCTAATAAATCCGCATCAAATTGCTCCGAATATAATATTTCCACGCTTCTTCCAACTTTTTAAATGTATTACTCATTATTACCCCTAAAATAATATCTGCCCAGGAAATATCAGATAAATAAGAATAGTACGAAAACTGTGTTCCACAACACAATTTTATTCTATTTGTTCAAAGTGAAACAAGTTTTCTTCCTTACAATTGATTAATTTAAATGCAGGTGGTTTATACTCGATTCAACCCAAGGCTTAAAGTGGTAGAAAACTAGACCGTCCCAGATATAAAAAATACACATACCATTTACTCAATTTCATATATAATAGCCGCACGATTAATTAAGTAACATTAATTAAAATTGGCAATAAATGTACTTGTTTGAAATAAAGGGCGAGTATTGATTTAACTACTAAAGCTATAACTGCTTAATGAGGAAACGACCGGAACTGAACAGGACTCCTAGTTGGCTTCTTTTCATAATTTTTGATAAAGGGCCACGCCATTCTCTTATGGAAAGTGGCCTTCGGTTAAAATGTGTAATTTTTTGATATGTATTAGTTCTTGTCGTACTCAACAATATTGTTCATAGTCACAAAATCATGGTATGGCTAGTTTTAGAAATACAGGGTGTTAATCTTTCGATATACCTACTTGCCATGTTCATTATTTTTGGTTTGAAAGTAGTGATGTTCATTTTATCTTTTATCTTTTTACATCTTTATAGGATATGTTGTTGTACACAAAGAGTACCATTCAATCTTAATCACAGGGTGATACACATTTTGACATTATAGTTTTTTTTTTAATTATTGCGTTTTATTACAGCCACATAATTACTTCTGTGACAGACACTTCGTTGGAAATGATATTATGGTGGTTAAGTAAATAGTTATAAATATATATTATACAGGATGATTAATAAGTTTTGTCCCAATCATAGATTCTCTTTAAAATCAAATAACGGAACCCTCTGTATGTAGGAATTAATTCTGACTTCATTTTATTATTTAATCGGACAGAATAGACACTACCTAATATTATACAGGGCGATTCAATAATTTTGCAAAATATTAAATATATTAATAAGTCGAAAAACCTTTCTTTTTTCATCGCCCTGTATCTTAAAATTAATTTGATCAAGGTATATTGATTTTAAAATCTTCGAATACAGTATATTATAATGATTTTGCTGCTAAAGTTTCGTTTCAATCCTATGAGTAGATTTGCAGATAGAATCTGGAGAACTAATACATATCATAAAATTATACATTTTTACCAAAGGATTTAAATAACCATAAGGATTTAACAACGTCTTGGTAAAACTTGCCAGATCCTATCTGCAAATCGACTCATTGGATTGAAACGAAACTTTAGGAACAAAATCACTATAATATGCTGTATTCGAAGATTTCAAAATCAATATACCATGACCGAGTTAATTTTAAGATACAAGGTGATGAAAAAAGAAAGGTTTTTCGACTTATTGTTATATTTAATATTTTGCAAAATTATTAAATCGCCCTGTATAATCTTAAGTAGTACCTAAACTGTCTAACTAAAGAATAAAATGAAGTCAAAATCAATTCCTACATACAGAGGGTTCCGTATTTTGATTTTAAAAAGAATTGATGATTGGGACAAAACTATTTACTTAACCAACATAATATCATACCCAAAGAAGTGTCTTTCACAGTAGTAATTATGTGGCTATAATAAATCAAAATAATTTAAAAAAAAAACTATAATGTCAAAATGTGTATCACCCTGTAAATAAGATTGAATAGTAGCCCTTGTGTACAACTACATATACCATAAAGATGTAAAAATCGGATTTAGAAGATTAAATTCAAACCAAAGATAATGAACATTGCAAAGTAGGTATTTTGAAACTTTAACACCCTGTATTTCTAAAACTAGCCATAGGATAATTTTGTGCCTATGAACAATATTGATGAGTACGACAAAAACTAATACGTATTAAAAAATTAGACATTTTAACAGAAGGCCACTTTGCATAAGAAAGTAGTGTGGTCTTTTACTACGCGACTATTCATGGCCTTTCCGGCAGTGCTTATGGATTGATCATGTCATTATGATGTGTATTATTCGGCACGGAACTGCGCAAATCTCACTTCCCCATTTAAAATCAAAGTTTATGGAAGTCACGGGCGAACTGGTGCGTTGGTTGCCTGTGCTACAGTTAACGTATCCGACGCTTATTGATGCCGCCAATTTTAATTGCTACATCATGAATGATCCCGATTATTACAAAAGATAGAGCTGCTTCCGTAACACTGTGCTACTTAAAAAAAAAAAACTTGCTGCTAACCAAACTTACTTAGCCTACTCCGTTTCTGGGATTGGCATTTTTCACCACCATCTGTATTTCTTTTATAGTTAAGTTTATCAAAAAGGTGAAAACTAGCTGTTATGCGATTTTTACGTGGAATTTAGTTCTATATCCAAACTTATTGCAAAACTTGCAATTTTAAGTAATAATGCAAAGTGCCATTGTTTAATGGAGCACCCCATTACACCTGCGTTATGTTTAGTACGGTTAGAATTTTCTGAAAATATATGATTACAGTTATTTTGTAATATAGCTATTAAAATTATATAAGTGTCTATTTTTGGCGTATTCGTAATGGTAGAGTTTGATTTTACGCACTATTAGAAATACGCCATACGTAGAAAGCATAAAATATATATTTTACGAATGGTTTAGTCGATCTGAATCAAATGGAGTAGTAAAAAGTATAAGAATACTTGGCGCCTAATCACTATAATTCTTTTCAATTATAGCGGCTAGCCCATAGTAATTTCAAGGTTAAGTCCAAACTCGAGGGCGAAACTTAAAGGTAGAATTGAATTTAGAAATATTTTTGTATGTATCATGCTGCCCTCTCTGAGGTATAGGTGCAGGTTATGATTTGGCCATAGAATTTTTCGTAGTGCTTGCTTTAGATATCATATGGCTACCGGTTATTTGCCTTAATCTAATTTTGTTAATACATAGTTTGGACAATGTAAAACGAAGAATTTCGCGGGTCTGCTATGTGTAAAAACAGAGTGGAAATTATTGTTTTATTGTTTTGTATGGAATTTATTTAGTTTCAAAGAATGGTATATTAAAGTATAAGTGGATGAAAAGGTCTTTAAAACACACGCAATTTTTCGAGCACGACTGGGCAACCGTAGTGCTCGAATTAGAGTAATTGTTTTAAAGACCAGTTATCCACGAATACTTTACGCTATTTTTTTTATTGGTGCACCTTAAGATCATAAATACTAGTATTTACAAAAAACGGAAATAAGAACTAATAATGTAAAATATGTAAATAAAAATTAATATATCTAACAATACTAACTGTACTTTCTATTTTCATTTATAAAATTAAAGTGTTAAATAATGTTTAAATAAAGGTTTTGAACTTGTTAGTAATATTTTATTTGACGTTACACGGTACTCCTGTCAGATCAATAATCAAAAAATCGTCATTTAGATGAATTTATTAGAGCAAACGCCAAATACGAAGACACCTGCGCAGAAACCGAATATTACATTAAAAAGAAATGGAATAATGATATGAGTGAGAAGTAGATATTATGTTCCGTCCACAAAATGTAGTGTTTTTTATTGTTTTCTAACCTCATTTTTCGTGCACGTTTTTATTAACTGTAAACAGTTTTTTTCAAAACTCCTTCAGTTTCAGCACCTTTTATTTACAAGTAAGTTGTACTTGTAATCCACACTAATATGTATTAATATAATATATTGATTTAGTTCGTTGATTATAATGGGTGATGCGAGTACATTGTCTGATAGTACATCAAACATTCCAGCAAAGAAGCGTCGTGTCTCATCGCAAGATGCCCGCGAAATTATTTGGAATGTTTATCAGTTTCATAAAAATATGAATGAAGGTATGTCATTATTGTACGATTACCATCTGTCAGTTTTTTCACGATTACATTTCTTTACAGTTAACGTTCTTGATATCGTTGTGAAAGCAACTGGAGTATCTAAAAGTACCGTCGTTAGAATTATTAGAGAAGGGAGTGCAATTCAACGTGGTGTAATAGAATCGTTCAAGACTTCTAATAAAAGAATGAAAACTGCACCAAGATCATCTGTCGACAATTGTGGGGAACAAGTCATTCGACGCATTGTACACAATTTTCATGTCACTGAGAAACGACGACCAACCGTCAATGCTATCTATAATATTATTAAAGATGACGAATCCATTGGTTTCCCTGGGAAGGAAACGTCTTTAAGAAGATTATTAAATAAAACAGGTTTTAAATGGACGAAAACCGTTGACAATCGTAAATGTTTAATGGAACAATACGATATACGATCTTTACGTTGTGCTGATATACGAGCAATAACAAAGATCGAAGAGCAGGGCGACCCATTGTGTATACAGATGAAACATATATATATATATATATATATATATATATATATATATATATATATATATATATATATATATATATATATATATATATATATATACATGTATCGCATACAACGCCACATTCCTGGGTAGATGATTCCAACGAAGCTTTAAAACGTCCAATGGTAAAGGTCAACGTCTTATAATAGTACATGCTGGTGGTGAAATGGGATTTATCAATGATGCCCTCTTAGTTTTTAAATCGGACTCAAAAACAGGTGATTATCAGGACGATATGAACTTTATTAATTATAAACGATGGATTGAGCACCAGTTATTACCGAATTTTCTCGAAAAGCCAGTTATTGTTATGGATAATGCAAGTTATCACAACACGTTAGCAGTTAAACATCCAACTTTTAGCAATAAAAAAATCGAAATGATAACTTGGTTACAAAAACCAGGGATCGTACATGATGAATCCCAAACAAAAGTGGAGCTGTATGATTTAATAGAATGTAATAAACCGAGCTCCACGGAATATTCAATTGATGCTATATTTGCGAAACATGGTCACTCTGTACGTCGACTACCTCCATACCACCCGGAGCTAAATCCAATAGAAAAAATATTCGCCATTGTAAAGCTTGGGTGGAATCGAGAAACACAACTTTTAAATTAGCCGATGTTGAAAAACTAACTCGTGAAGAGTGTTCGATGGATTTGGAGAGCCACTGGCAAGAAGTGTGCCGTCATGTTAAAGAAATTGAAGAGGAATACATTAATAAAGAGCATATTATGGATGTCGTTTGTGAGGAATTGATTATACGTAGGAGTGGAAACTCGTCAGATGAACCTTATTTTATATCAGATTGTCATAACGAAGAAATAAGTGTAGAGTAGTTGTGTAATGTTTTATTGTATTTATATTGTTAATTTCACATTGCACATGTGTTGTTCTTAGATATGTTTCTAAGGCACTTTAACTTCTTAAGCACTTTTTAAACACTTATTCTATGATCTACCAACATAACGTCTTCGTACCATAACCCTTTTTATAGTTCGCAGAATTTTTATGCATTGTACCAATTATTATACATGTTCTACACATTAGGATTATTCTACTTCATGTAATCAATATCTGTTATGTGTTTAATTGCTTAATTATATTGATTTATATGTGAAATTTCTTATTTATCTTTAACACACTAATATGTATCGTGTTGACCTTTTTAACATGCTACTGCCATAGCAATGCATTGTGCAAACCCCATAAAACCTGTTTTGTTGTACAAAACCATCTGTTTATATTCGTACACTATATTTTCCTCATAACAAATGATATAACTTCTTCAACTACATTTGAACTTGCATACTATCTAATATTTGAACTCGATAAAACTCTACCCCCTCTATTACACCTATTTATAACCATCGCAGTATAAAACTGTTTACACACGAATTATTTACCCTTAGAACTGTGGTTAATAATTAAAATGCGAATTACAACATTTCCTAGTAAATTTATGAACAAGTAACATAACCTTATATTTTACTTTTCACACTTAAATAAATGTTTTTTTTTTGTTTAAATTGTCCTAATTATAAAATATAAATATCATAATTAAGAGGTTATTAACTAAAAAACGTACAAAACGTGACTTTTACTTTTCTTAAAAAAACTAATATTTTCCGGTTAAATAGTACACGGTCACGTGATTTTTTTCGCGCAGCTTGGTGTCTTCGTATTTGGAGTTTAGTCTAGTAATATATTATTTGACGTTACAAGGTAGTCCTGTCAGAAAATTGTCATTTAGACTTCACGTTTCATGAGCTGTTGATGTTACCATGGTAAAATAAAAAAACACACGTTTTTGAAAGTTCGGTTCAAATACGCTACAGCGTACTTTAAATAGGTAAAATGGGACACAAATAAAAAAAATTTTCATATACGTAGTTTTCTTATCTGGCTTAGACGAATGTACAATTTATGTTTGTTTATTATGAAAGCATTAGTTAATATAATCTTGATTTTATGACGAATAAATTAATATCATTACTAATCATTTAAATTACTGTGTCGTCGTATAATTATAATTGAAATATTACAATCAAAAAGGACAAGTTCTTATAAACGGTTTTATTATAACTATTATATACATATGACGAGAAATCACATAAAGATACGTTTAGTTAAATTATCGTTTAATTTAATCAAAATAATGTCCACGATCTAGGTCAATTCCGAAAATTAATTAGGGTTATCGGAGTGTCAGGTATGTAATGAATGAAGTTGAGTTTCATGTATTTATGGTATATGAGATTTTTAATTTAACAGTGCAATTTATGTAGAGGATGGAAGTCGTTCTATAAAATTATAATTGGATGTATTACGTATGTTGACAAAAGCTGTTTTATCCTGTCTCCTGCATGAATGAAATGTACGACAGCGAGCCTCCTGATTTTACGTTAGTTGGAACAAAAACTAGTGTTACTGCTTTTACCAAGGGTAAAGGGAACGCAGAGCGACATTAATAGTGTAAGCATGAAAATGATGGAGAATATATGACTTAGTTATTTGATTAATCAGGAATATGATAATGTACTAGATCTGGATTGTATCTGGCTTGTTTTGTTAGTACGTTTTTTGAAATTCTTATGATTGTTAGGCAACACACTTTACAGTCCAACAAGAGTATCTATTTTCAATTTTTCTTAGACAACGTGGCAACAGTGCATCTATTTGTGTTCAATTTCTAATAAATTTAAATCATGATAAGGCCAAATTTTGTTATTTGTTAAAAAGAAACATGTGACTTATTCTATTCTAGTTTTTGGTGCGAGTAACGAACGCCATTTTAAGAAAAATGAAAATTTTTGCGTTGTAAGAAATTTTAGATGGTCAAGATTTTCTGTAACATCTATAAAATTAAGATTTCATAGAAATTACATACATTGGATACTGATTTTACATTCTTTTCCATATTTAAATTTGATACTGCACATTTGTAGTACTCGTTTCGGCGGATTTTAAAAATTTCTTAGCAACCGTTTTCATTGGATCAGGAGGTGAGTTAAACTATTTCTTTCTTTCTTTTTTCTACGGATCACCTCTGAATAAACCATTACATTAATAAAATACACGTGTACTAATTCTACGTAAATTAAAATAACAATTTAATATACAACGCGAAAGCTACAACAAAATGGTTTCTCTAGGTTTCTTTCTCTGATTGTGATTGAGGTCCGTTCGTCGCTCTTTAGTACAATCAATGCTGTAACGGATTGTCCCACCGGTATAGGATCTACTCCTTTATACCTGGATACGAACATCCGATTAACAGTTATACGTGACGACTGACTATAGAGTAGGTTCTACACCAGCTTGAAGGAAGGTAACTCGGTTCTCGCTAGAAGAACATTAAGCTTAAGTCACGTAAGACACACGAACACTCCTTTTACCATCGATTGATTGGTGAGTCTCTTAAATATTTAATTACTCCATATCGGTACTCTGGATCGATAGACATTTGTTTTAAGTACAACTTCGACCTACTTTATAAGTGGTTCGTTATTAAACGAATTACAGCTGTAAACACAACACGATTTCTTATTAGTGTGTTCCCCATACATGGAAATTAAACATTTCTTTGGGGTTATATCTAGCGAGGTTATGTTTCTGAAATTATAAAATATTTACTTAAGATTCAATTAAGATTTACCCTCATTCGTACTTACTGAAGTGTTCACTTTTCGTTTATTACTTCAATTTCTTCAGTACTTTACTCACAACACTTTACTAATTAAAATTTTGGTATGTTAATTGTATTAGAAACAATTGTAGTCAGTTACATCTGATCACTGTCTGCTCCTGTATGTAAGATAAGTCACTTATATAGGGCGATCTGCATATTAACCAAAGACTGACGATTTTGGACTTGAACAGGCTAAATTTGGCCTATTGTGCTAAATCACTCAGGAATACTTAGGAGGATGGATAGAGGGATAATGAATTGCCAATAGATGCATATGAACAGCTACCTTAAATTTTCTCATATCATAAGTGAGAGGAAAACAGGAACTAGGGAGATCATTCCAGAGTTTAGAAGCCGTGTAGAAAAATGTAGATTGCGCCCGTTTGGTACGACAAGTGGAGATTTGTACTGCATACTGATGATGTCAATGAGCGAACCGAGTGTTTCTCGCAAAGCTAGCCCTAGATGGTATCAAAGAATATAATTCAGCAGCACAATAGCCGTTGTAATAACGTTAATACAAAGAAAGAACTGAAACCATCCTTCTATGCTCAAAGGACTGTATGTGAGAAGTTAATGACGGGTCATTTATAAGCCTAATCGCTCCCTTTCGAATACGATCAACGATGTGCTTGTAAATTAAAACGCTTTATACTGGGTGATCCAAGTATGCTTAAACATTAGGTTGTTGAATTTACGCTTTGTATTCTTCTATTTGCTATTTATTAATATCTAAACTTCAATTGTTACTTTCTAACAAACGTTATCATAAATAGGGGAGCTAGTAATTCATGAAAGTGGATATTTTAGCGTTTGTGAACAGTAAAGCAAATTCCAATTTATGTTTGTAGTTTTGTGGTTCACAAGAGTTTTAGACTATCAATTTTATTTTCGTTGCTTGCAAATTTTCCTTTACTTTATTTTATTTTTGTGCATTGCTCATTAATTATTTTCAGATTTAAACCGGTTTATGGCAATGCTAGGCATCTGGCTGATATTGTTGTTTATTTATATGTAAGTCAGGTTATGATTCTGTTGATTTAAAACCGAGACGGCCGTTGTAAGAAGAGCTCTTCCTTCGACTACGGCTTCATTCTTTAGGTTGCATTTATTTTGGGTTATGTATTTTGTTTCTAGGTTCAACGCTGGATGTTACATTGTGTAAAAAGCGTCGTTTTGTTATACTGTATTTTTGATTCAATCCAAATTTGCTTTCTTTATGTTATTTACCTGAAGCACTAGAAAAAGGTAAGTGTGGTACTAATCGCAAATCTTTTTTTTTCCAAATAGGGGGGGGGGGACTTTAAACGTTTTCGGGTTGTTCTGCTGAATAATAGCTATCTCGGTTTACGATACGCGTTGTTCGCATGTTTATTTACTATACCCACTACGTTCACACTAGTATGCCTAAGGCGAGTTTATGTTAACCGTTTGCAATAGATTTAAATTTTGGGGTTTGTTAGTAGCAATACTGATTCCCTTCTTGGACTGTGTCAAACCGTGTTTTTTAACTGTATCGTCTCTCTTATTGTGTTGAAGCCCTTTTCTTGATCTAAGGGCGATATAAACATAAATCATGTGGTGCCCTTTTAGTTTCTCTGTGTACCTACAGCAACCACACGCCCACGCATACAAGTGCCTAACCGACCGATTGAGCTTCCGGCCTGATTCTTTCTAGCTGTTACGGCACACCTTTTACTTTGGCTACGACCGTCTCTTTGTGCATGTAACAACACGTGTAAGAATATTAACTGTCGGAACGAGTTTCATTCACTGCTCCTTTGTAGACAGGCAGGGCTGTTTTCGTTTATCAAGCTCCTTCAGCTACAATAATCGGTTCACTACATGCATGCATTGGCATGCTGGAATTAAAGATAGATATGGTGAGGAAGAAACAAGGTCAGGGTTCTATTACGGAAGTTACTGCCCCAACATTTGCCTAAATAACAAGTGCGTACAGCCCATGTATATAAAGTGTGTAAGCAGAAAATCCTCTGAAGAAAAAGATATACGAGGGGTACAAACGGGAATCGAACCCATTGCCTCCCGAATGCTAAGTGAATCGTGTGAATGGCAAAGAAACATTATTTTATACTCCACAGCCCGTCCTCAGTGACCTGCAAAAGTATAATACAAAATATTATAATAAATTTAATTAAATTAAATGACCAGTCCATAATCAAATGTTCTTGTTACGTTAAAAAAAACAACTTTGCATAATTACTCAAGGTTACCGATGAAAAGAATATGGCACTATATACTGTATAAAAATTTCATAAATTACAGTTCTAACAGTTTTAATAATTATAACAATAACCAAGACACTGGTCAAAAATGTTAAAATTTCAAAACCATACTATACGTTAGAAACGGAGTGAGCCATGGTAGTTTAGTTTGTAGCATCACTTCTCGAGGATATAGCACAAAATGTGTCACAAAATCTCATGTCTCCAGAGATTGTAACAACCGAGTTCCCCGTTGATTAGAATGCAAACCATGTATAACAGTTTATAATTAAATTCCTTTTACTAGTATCTCATACACATTTTCATTATATCGGACACATCTTTTGTTGCCATTTAAATAGAAACAAAATGTAAAATACTGATATTAAAGGTACTTAAACTTCTCTGAATTAGATTACTTTAAACGACTATTTTACTTTTTCCGTTCTTTTTGGCTTATAGGGATTAGGCGTTTTTTATATTCGTAAATGTGAATGTAAATAGCATAACTACTATTATTATGAATTTGTACACCCAGTAAAAGGTTACATACCTACTCACATATAAAGTTTGACTCAAATAAAGTTGGGTATGACTCCTCGATGTAAAACTATATATTTTTATTCCTCTCTCTCAACTACATGTATTAGGAAAGGATGGCCATAAAAACATAAATCTGCTGTACTTTTTATAATAAACATCTACAACTTGTACAGTGAATTATCGGTAATTTGGTAACATGCTTACATAATCTGTATAAAATTTACAAAATTTTAGATATGCAACGTAATAAGCACCTTAAATCACAAGCGCACCTCGTAGTTATGAACGTGCTTAATTATTGTGAACGGGAACGTGGCAATCAAGGCGCACTCGTTCCATTTAAAACTGTTATGCAGGTATGTAGTACATTGTTGAGTAAAATATGATACTTGGAAGGACTAATTTTAGTGGACGTCTGAAGCATGTGGAGTTAGTATAAAAACAGTTAGTGCTATAAGAAAAAGGTTTACAGAAGCCCAAAAGAAAATAAACCTCCACAGTCACCAGCTAAGCGGAGAAAACGTACGAAATCTAAGTCCACCGAAGTTGGTGACTATGTGAAGAATGCTGCAAAAGAGAAAAATTTTTTAAATACATTCAAAACGTAAATACAAACATGTTTAGTACCATACCTGCTTTTGTAGGTGTACATGTTACTCCGGCATCATTACAAAAAGAATTAAGCAATAGTCAAGTTTTCGATTTCAGTAGATCATAAGACGTCTCTTACATTCCATTGGCTTTCCATCTAAAGTAGATGATGGTAGGAGAGGTTTACTGGAACAATCACATATTTCTGCCAATCGTGTATGATTCTTAAAAGAATATTACAAATATAAAGAAGAAAAATTATGCAACCCTGTATTCTTAGATGAAACTTGGGTTTCCTGTGGAGGATAGCACAAAAGAAACTGGAATGATAAATCTAAGGAAAGCGTGAAGAAGCAGCCAGTAGGTGATGGAAAAAGGTTTTTGTAATTTAGTTATTGCATTATAATTCCTAATAGCATGACTGTATTTATTAGATTTATAGTTGGTCATGCAGGTAATGAAGATGGATTTATTTTCGATGTTTCACTTTTTCTAGAAAGTCACAAAGTGAAGACTATCATGGAGATATGTGTGCGGAGTTGTTTACAAAACCGTCCTTAATTGTAATGGACAATGCTAGTTAGCATTCCAAACTTCTAGAAAAAATTCCAAATAATTCATTTAAGGAGGAAGAAATGTGTAATTTTCTATTAAGGCAACAACATAGCTTATGAACCTAGCATGTTTAAAAAAGAATTACTGCAATTAGTTGCAGATAATGCGATAGCAAAGTTGTACGAAATAGATGAAATAGCACGCAAATGTGGACATAGAGTATTACGGTTACCATCATATCACTGTCAATTTAATCCACTTGAACTCGTGTGAGTAAACTGCAAAGAACACTACAACAAAAACACAGGAAGACATAATTCCAAATTTAACGATGACCATATAAAAGAAATATGGATGGAATCCTTACAACGAATTGATGGGGCATATTGGTAGAAATGCATTAAACATGCCTAAGTGCCTATGTTAGAGTGGTGGGAAATTGAAAAACATTTTGAGGTTGTGCAACCATTAATTATATCTGTTAACGATTCTACTTCTGAGAGTGACAATGATAGTGCATATTTTTTTTTAATTTATATGTTTTAATTCCAATGGAATATAAATATTCTAATTTTTATATAACGTATTGATACCTCTACAATAGGTGGACTGAATACATGTATTGATTAATGTACATTGCTTTTCATTCTACTTGGAGCATATGAAATCTATTTGAACTATGTGCTAAATTAAAATATTAAACATCTATAATTTCGTTGAAATTCGAACCACATTACACTGTACACACTTTCTTCTACAGGAATGAAATAATCACAAGTGTATAGATATTTATGTTACCGTACAGCATTTACCAATGTTATGTCGATTACAAAGCAATAATTATGCTTCTAGAAGGGTTGTTGTAAATCTTGAGAATAACAAACTAATTGCAACTTTTAACAATTTTTCCACCCAAAAAGGATTTGATTTATAATAAACAAAAAAAGTATTTGTTTACTTACAAATATACAGGGTGGGTGTCTACTGCGTGGACGGAGGATTGCTCCTTAACTATTAGATATATCAAAACCAATTTTGGTGTGGTAATACACGATCATTGGACCTACATTCTAAAAATATTTAAAAACATACAGGGTGATGACCTGTGTTTTGGTAAATGGAACTCCCTGTATATTTTAGCATTTTGTTTAGCGTTGTCACCACGATTTTGTACATCTGTTTATACAACCGACTATTAATAATAGTCTACTAACAAACAAACTGGGATATTTTTCGAAGAAAACATGTAAAACTATACAGAATGATTAACTTACGCGAAATGTAATTTTTCTCAATTTTTTCAAATGCAACACCCTGTATATTTGTTCACATTTCGATTCCCCGTGAAAATTAGATACTAACTGATAATAGGTTTCATAGCCATAAGACGGACCCTTCTTGATGTTGATATTGATATTGACGCTTTATTTGAAGATATTGACATACAGAAGAACAAATAAAACAAAATCCAGAACAAATAAGAAAATACGAATGGTAAATAAATTCTTTAACTGATAGGAAAACTTAATTAATAACTAAACAATAAAATAATTCTCTACAACTAAAAATAAGTTGAGCAAGTAAACATAAACGAGTAAAACCACAAATTCAAATTAAATGTTCAAAATTCTGATCACGCCTAGCTAAACACTTTGCAATTCGCTCGGTAAACAAGAGATTCACTCGCAACAACATTAGAGGCGAAATGGATTGAAACGCAGCTCTAATTCTATTTTTCATATTTTCGCTTGTGGTTGGAGGATGTTGGTAAACTTTTTCTTTAACGTAGCCCCAAAGGAAGAAATCAAGGAGCGTAAGATCCGGTGATCTGGCTGGCCAGTTTTGCACACCACCTCGTCCTATCACCTCATCGGATAATTTCTATCGAGATATTGCCTAACGTTGATTGCACAGTGTGGAGGGCGCCATCCAATTGAAACCAGATCGCACGAATATCATTTTCCAAAAACTGTAAATATCCTTCTCCAGTAAGAAATAAAAAAGGACCAACAACATTAAAATTGATTATACCACCCCACACATTAACTGACCATCGATGCTGGTGATCAACAACTCTTAAGATGTGTGGATTAGTATCTTAATATAGTCTGTAAAAATAAAGATTTTCTATTTCGGCTTAGCGCTTTATTACTCTGAGACAATGGAAATGTAATCCTATTCCAGAAGTTACCAAACGTTTTCAACGAACTCACTTCGGTACTGAATTCAATATTCCGGTATATCTCAAATACTTTTCCAGATATTAAATTTCGACCTATTATAATAGATTAAATAATGAGGAATTGATTACCACTTTCATCACTTTCTACTAATTATCCCATTAGGTATAAGTGCATTCCTATATAATATTTGAATGTACGTTATGTTCTGCAGTGACAATTAATGTCACTATTAGTAAACAATAAAAACTGGTTTATGCATATCGATTCCGTTCTAATTACCAATTAATGATTTCGTTGTTGCACATTTCAAAATAAATGAATTATATTAAGTAATAAACCTCTGCATCCACACACAAAAAAAACTTTGCAACATAGTTAAAATTAAAAATCGTTCAAAACGTTTTATAACTTCTGGAATAGAATTAAAATTCCATTGTGTTTACCTCTGGTGAGCGGTCTTAAGTCATTGAGCAGGTAATTTACGCTTTCACTTAACGTTTCTATTGAAACCCAAACGTTAGAAAGAAACGGCTGTATATTCCCAATGTCTCAGAGTAATAAAGCGCTAAGCCGAAATAGAAAATCTTTATTTTTACAGACTATAATGATGATAGTTATGTATATTAATCTTGCCATTACTGTGAAAAGTTGCCTCATCCGTAAACATAATGTTATTAACAAAATTGGGTTTTTCATTGACTTTAGTAGTTACCCATTGGCAGAAAGATTCACGATTTTGAAAATCTATTTCACTTAAAGCTTGATGTTGCTCGATATGATAAGGATGCAATTCTTTTTTGTTAATAAAGCTGCGAACTGTATTTCTATTTACCTCTAGGTGTGTACTTTGCTCTCTGGTACTAATTTGCGAATTTTCTATAAGAGATGCCACAACTTGTAACTCAATTTCTTCATTTGGGCTTGTTTTTGCGCGCTTCCAGAATTTATAAATCTCTCAGCTACATTCATAAATAACTCTTTCCACGGCTGTATTCTCTCTGGGCATCGTTCACAGTACAAACGGGTAGCCAGCAAAGCATTTCTATAAGCTTCGCCGTAAATAAACATCATATCGGCTTAGAAAAATTCATTTTATACAAAAATTGACAAAACGACAATCCAAAAACACACACACTAATGGAACAATATTTTAATGATTATACAAACGTCAAAACAATAGGTGCAATTGTTCCTCTTTATTATAAGCGGCTAGCCTACCTGATTTGTTTTGTTGGATTCTTTTGTCATAGTAAATTTGTATTTTAGAATATTTTTACGTAAAAACGTCAATATCTCAAGAAGGGTTCGTCTTAGGGCTGTGAAACTTATTATCAATTAGTATCTACTTTTTACTGGGAATCGAAATGTGAAAAAGTATACAGGGTGTTGCATTTGAAAAAATTGGGAAAAATTACATTTCGCGTAAGTTAATCATTCTGTATAGTTTTAGATGCTTTAGATAAATTTCCCAGTTTGTTTGTTAGTAGACTTATTAATAGTCAGTGGTATAAACAGATTTACAAAATCGTTGTGACAACGCTAGCATCGTGGCTCCAAAGTTAACTCTATTTTGGTACTGAACTGACGATATCTGCAGAACGATTTGTGATACAGATACAAATTTCTATACTTTTATTCTAAATGCAACAGTGAATCCAAAAATGTAAAAATATACAGGGTATTCCATTAAAAAACACAGGTTTGGGTTAGCACATTTTTGTCAATCACCCTGTACTGTAATGTACGTAATTATAATCAAACCATGTCCTAAATTATAACAATTCACTGTAGCAGCAAAATATGTTTGACTCAATCAATCAATAAAAGATGTGGATATAACGTATAATTTTTATAATTTAAAATATAAAAACAATCAATAATCAACCAATTATTTTCAACTTTCTTTGTTATTTCATGGAAATTTATGCGGAGACATTTGCCGATAAAAATATTAACTAAAAGATACTTTGCTGATTTAATGAAGACTTACGTCGCCTAAATCTTAGTTCGTGTAATTTTCAGAATGAGTCATACCCAACTATATTTGAATCAAACTATATACGTCGATAATTTTTTTGAACTTTTGTTTGAGGTGGTGATCGTACTAGCTCTTTGAATTAAATTTACGAATCAAAAAATAATTTAGTCAAATATAACTAGTGATCGAGAATAAGTTAAAAATAATTCTTGAGTACAGACTCTACCCCCAAGGTCTCTCACGTTTATTGCCAGTCAACAAGTCTTAGAGCATTTTAATTTTTTTCACGCCCTTGATTGTTTTTTTAAGATTTTTAAAATCAATGAAAGGTTTTACTTCTAGTCATGTGTATACGTCAAAACCCGTCCTCTCATTATTATATTAAGAATTATCTCAAAAATCTTTCGTTCATTATCCTCACTCTTTTGTTATATTACTACTGAGCATTATTATTATATACCTGCATTAAAATAAACTGATTATCCAAGTATTATAAGTATAGGGTTTTACAGCTGATTCATAACTAAAGACGGCATTTTGTGTAAATTGTATGCATCATTAATACCCAACCCTCTTAAGAACATAATAGTAATGACTAATGAGATATTTACATAGAAATGAGCACATTTATTAGAGGTAGTATTTAAGCTTAAAGAACGTTCTAAGGAACTTTGATTTTATGTTTATCATTTAAAAGTAAGATAAATGTGTTTATGTACCTACGTGTAAGATCGCATTATTATTGTAGTCTTAAGAGAGTTTCATAAAACCATTTTCTTTTAAAAAACTGTTCTCTATGGTTGTTTATCTGACTATTTCTAAATTTATGTTCAAAATACTTTTATTCCAAAAAAAATTGGCTGTAATACTCCTTCGAAAATTTAAATAAACGACACCATTCCTTAGTGTGTTCAAAGTATAAGGACTAAAACCTGGATAATTTATGTGACGTGGTTATAAATTCTTCAAATGGATTACCATGCAAAATTCAATTTTCAGGGTCTTAGTAACAGTTCTTTAGACAAATACAAATAATAATTACTATTACACCTATCGGTGCAATTATTAAATAAAATTCTTGAAAACAGTAATTTCAACATTTTTACTGTTGCCATGTATGTATTACGCGTTACTGTCGCATCGTAAAAATATAAATTCCAATTGAAACAAAAATAATGAAAGCTTCTCTCCTTTTTATTGCAGCAAACCCAATTTAAAGGATTGACAATGGAATTGCATAACTACTATCCTCTAACTTCATTTATAACTACACATTGATTTACTACAATGGCATGATGCTCAATGGTGAGTTAAGCCAGGATTACCTCAATCTGCGGATTTGAGAACACGATTGGCAAGTTTTCGGCAAATTTACTTAACTGACTGATGTTTGCACCAATAATCATTTTTAACCCCGGAATTACATTAAACCTTGCTGAACCAAATGTGTGCACGCGAACTAAAATAAAATATTCTGTTACACGATCAAACCGCACTAGGAGTCGTGCAGGCCTAACGAGGTAAGCGGTTGGCCAATCCAACTACAGTGGTAATGGGTGGGGTCGATATGAGGAGTAAAATGATTGAAAAGTAGTTTCAAACACATTACACCAACCATAAATCAACAAATTACCACATTTTGTTCCAGAAAAATTGTCTTTAGGCGCCACCACAATCTTAAACTTTTCTAACATAAATAGTTTTAGGCGAGATGTTAAGTTAATCCTACCTGACTGTGGAAGATATAATTGTAGCCTACTCAATAAAATCATACACAACTCAAGTTCAATCACTCTTAAAACAAATTTATCCCAAAGCTTAACAAAACTTTGAAGTATTCGAATCGTCGTAAACTTACTGTTAACACCCTGTATATTCGAAAAATCAAACAATACAGTGTTATCTGAATAGTTTCTAAGTAACCCTCGTATACATATAGATAAATATTTATACCTGTCATCAACATTCTGAAATAAATGAATATTACCCAATTTAGAAAAATAATAATGTCAGTCTATTAATGTTTAATCACAACAACATTAGTTTGTAACACCCTAAACGAGAGTACGATAATTGTTTTATTAATTTCCCTGGTTTGATAGCTCAGGATCACAGTAGAGGTTCAGCTTGCAATATAATGTAGTTTTGCCTGGCTTTAGAATCAAACATATAAGAATATAATACTGAAACAAATTTTGGTAAGTAAACAAATAATTATTCTTATAAACTAAAATTAAACTCAGTTCGGTAGTTTGAGTCTGATGTCGGGATCTGGCGCGGGTTTGCTCGCACCTGTCGCAAGCTTGAACAAATGTCATTAAGCATGTGTCTGTTATTTTCCGCGGGTTTTATTTTAGTAAGTGTAATAATAATTAATTAACAATGATGACTGTCGGTCGGGTTACTGGTGGGGGTGAAAATAAATGGACCGAGTGGTTTTTATGAAAACAACTTCAATCAGGTAAGACCGTGATTCTATTATATTTTTTTCCGATAATGAATTTGTGGGTGATTACAAATATAGGTGTGAAATCTGTGTGACTTAGAGGAGGTTTAATCAATTAAATATAATTGTTTGACATTGATGCGAAATTTGCGGTACTTAAACAGGTTAGGATAACACTTGACCTACACTAACATTTGCAATTATTATAATCAGCTGTTTGTTAGTGTTGTAGAATTTGGGTGTTTGGATTGTGACTTGATTTTTAATGGATCTTATTAAAATAGATTGCACACAATTGTACTAAATGAACTATGTATAATACAATGTGATTTATTTAACTGTTCTGGTGTATTATGATTAATCGAGTAACTAAATGGAGAAATTTTAATATAAAGTGTAAATCAGGTGAAATGGAAATATGGTGCACTAAATTCTGTTCAATAATTAGTACTGGGGTTAGACTAAATAGAATTTTTGTGAAGTATATCCTAGGGTGTTATCTTGAAATTACAGGGCCATGTGAGTCGATAATTTGGTTTCGATACCAGGTGGTAGGAATTCGAACAAGAGTGCAATAGGGTGTGTAACAGAGAGAGGATATAGGAGTAAGTGGTATTTGGATAAGTGTCTGGTGACGGTATAAGTTTTATATTGAGAATCCGGATTAAATAGATATTTAATGATTTCTATACACCCTTCGTGGTAGTAACACCGAGCAGATGTTAGATAGGAATCAGGTTTACACAAGGGTAATAGGGAGAATTATAGGGATGTCTCGGTATAGGATTACCTTATAATTGGGGTCAAAACCACCATTAATAAAGCAATTCTATTAACAATCTTTATCTATCCTTCGAGGTACGTACACCGATAGGGCTGATTTGAGATTGTTTCCCGGATACTAGGGTTAGACAGGAAAGAGGCTTCGTAAAGTAGCCTTACTTCTTGGGGCCAAAACCACCAGTAGTAGAACCACGTTACTGGGTAACTACTTACTACTCCTCGTGGTACCAACACCGAGAAGATGCAAATAGCTACCTACGTTTCTGGGGAACTATTTTAAACTGGCACTAGGATATAGAGAGATCGGGAAATATGTCTGGCAGGTTAGGATGAAATTAATGACAGGCAGGTTATAATAAGCAGGCAGGTAATTTGATATTCACTGGTTAAGATTTCTAGATCAAGTTGAATTAAATTTGAATTGAAATGGAATAGGGTGAGTGAAGGTGAGCGCGGATATTTATAGGGGATTTACTAGGAGAGAGAAAAGTAGTGGGAAACTTATAGGATTTATAAACAATACTACATTCAGTTTAAGGAAATAAATAGGAAAGAAGTTTTGATAGGAATTTCTGTACTAGGATTGGATAATTAATACGTGATGAATTTTACGATCATTACATGTTTGTTTCTGAAAAATTTAAAGACATAACAATCAATGATTTTTCATAATTCATATTATATTTACTATCAAATTTTACTTCAATACTCTTAAAATTGTGTTTAAACATTCACCAGGTTAATTAATAGATATATATTGGCCAATTTGCAACAATGTTTATAAATATCGCTTCGCAAAACACCACAAAAAATTCATTCCTATAAATTAAAGTCCCTAAGTCTTGTAATCCAAACACATAAAATCAGGTAATACAGCTTGATTATCATTAATACTTGAATGAAATTGAACTATATAAACAATAATATTTCTAATGATGATCAAACTACTATCATTAAAAAAAAACTAAAATTATTCTTACAATTAAACTCCATAGTTCACTGACCGTTTTAGGGTCTCTCCAAACGTTGGCGCGCGATTCCCCTTTGTTCTAGCTCTTTAGCCGAGCTATTTCTCTATACCTTAGCAGGGTCTCCCTAAAATACCTTCGGTCATGCATCTTGCCCAATGTCATAAAATTTTTCGCTCTCAAACAGCCTATCACACAAGGACTTCCATTGCTCGCCTCGCCGGGCTACGACGGAACCAACGCAAACGAAACGAAAAAACCTAGCCATCTTGAATTTCTTTACTAACATACCCACAACTCTTCGGAAAAACCTATACTGTCCAGATGTTGATTCAACTTTATGTAAAAATTTCCCACATGTTGATTTCTCCTTCTTCTTAGTTTAACAAATTCTAACTCCCTTTGCCCTTGAGCACACATTCAATTTTTATTAAATGCGCAGTGTTATGACATTTATACAAGCAAAAATATACATTCAAATTCTTTTCCACACTTTAATACATCAACATATCATACATTAATTCATTCACACGTTCATAACAATTTTAAACCGAATTCAACAACCAGTGCCAACGCCCAGTGGCACTTATCATTATCGTCTCAACAGGTGTGTTACCAAAACATAATTTTTCAATCAAATTTAATACTTTCAACTTGAAAATCTTCATACAACGTCTCAATACTCTTTTATACGACACAACTCCTTATTAAAATTCCAGTGGCATAGCATTTACACTAATTTAAATTCTGCATACACACAAAAAAAAATTCTCGTGCAAACTCACTTCATTCCACACGTTAACACAGGACTGCATATTCCCAGTGTGTCAAAATAATCTTACAATTCTCATTCTCAACATTTGTTTAATGCAATTTGATATTTAGAGAACTATTATGGGGATATATACAGGGTCCGCCAATAGTGCGTGGACGAAGCTTTATGAGTTTATACAATATCGTTTTCAAAATTATTTATTGCAGGATGGTGTGGGATCTTTCGGGTTACAATTAGAAAATATTTTCGCAAAAATTACTACTCGTATACAGGGTATTACAACACAAAGTTATATTTTTTAAATGGAACATACCGTATATTATTATAAATTTGATTCCTGGTTAATTTTAAGGGCACTTTATTCACTATATGAGGTATCTTAAACGCGCAATTTAGGCGCTGCATTCAATTTTTTGAAAATTTAGAGGTTGAAAAGAAAAATTGTAACAACCGTATTGAGAAATGTGTAACACTAAAATTTTAATGGTTGATTAGTCATAGACTGTGCTACATAAAATCGTAAAAATAGTAATATTATCTTTTTTAATTTTCGAGATATCGTAATGCAAAGTTTAAGATTTTCAATCATAGATAACTTGATTTTTTTAAATGGAAAGGTATACATTGTTTTACATTGTTAGATAGGAAATTTAATTACATTTTTTTTGATATAACATTGTTGGTATTTATGTTTTGCCGTTTTTTGATAATCCAGCTTTTTTACTGAATTTGCAAAGTTTAAGAGTTTTAATCATAGATAACTTGATTTATTTAAATGGAAAGGTATACATTGTGTTACATTGATAGATAGGAAATTTAATTACAATTTTTTTGATATAACATTGTTGGTATTTATTTTTTGCCGTTTTTGATAATCCAGCTTTTTACTGAATTTGTCGATTTTCGTAGGTTTACATATGTTTGTATAATTGTTTAAATCACATCAAGCTATGAAAACAAAAGAATATTAGAAACAAAATTCAGCAATAGTATCTGTTTTGTCATTTCGCGTGTATGTTCAAACGTAACTGAGTTAATTACTTTATTGCAGTGTGAATGTTTGACGCTTAACTTACGAACATCATATACGTAATACGTTTATTTAAGAATTATAATGAGTAATTTTTGCAAAATGAATTAGTTGACATGATATTTGTGCTTGGAGAATCAAACAAAAATTGTTTATTGGCCCGTCGAATCTACGGGCAGCGTTATCCTGATCGAAGACAACCAAGAGAAGAATCGTTTCGCAATCTTTTAGAAAGATTTGAAAGCACTGGAAGTGTTGGATATCCTAAAACGAAAGAGCTAAAGTTGTTACAAATAGAAAATGAATTTAGTGTACTTGTAGCTACAGTTGAAAACCCAGTTAGTATTCGAAATTAAGTGACAATTTAGAAATCAGTCAAACTTCCGTGAGACGAATGTTTCAATAAATAAATTTCAATATCATGTACAATTACATCAAGAGCTGAAAGAACAAGATTTTCAAAATCGAATAATTTTTGCCAGTGGGTTCAACAACAGTTACATGCGAACGAAAATTTTATATCAAAGTTATTTACCGACGAATGTACATTTCATCGAAATGGATTGTGAACAGACATAATTTTCATTTTTATTCAAATGAAAATCACACCAATTTCGTTAGTTCTCAAAATAAATGGTCATAATGTTTGGGCAGGTATAATTCGCGGAACTATTGTTGGTTCTTTTTTTCTTCAATGGCATCACATCACTTGGTAAATATCATAATTTTCTAGAAAACGAATTATATCACTTATTGAAGAATGTACCTTTGGCTCAAAGAAAGGTATGATATGATTCCAACAAGACGTTCACACTTCCACATGCCAGAATTGTAACAGTGGTTAAATTCGACGTTTCACGATTAATTAAGATAGGAAGACAAGGACCGATACCTTGGCCAGCTAGATCTCGATATAACTCCATTGGATTTTTTCTTTGGGCTTATGGTAGAATAATGTATATGAGGAAGAACCAACAACTGCTGAGAATATGAAATTGCGAATTAGAAATGTTTTGCACATTACTCCTAATATGTTAGATCGGTTGAAGCTTCTTTCATTAAAAGAATTCAGTATTGTCTAAATCATGGTCGACAATTTGAACATTTAATTTAATATTATTTCTTCCAAAATCGATAAATTCAGTAAAAAGCTGGATTATCAAAAACGGCAAAAATAAATACCAACAATGTTATATCAAAAAATTGTAATTAAATTTCCTATCTATCAATGTAACACAATGTATACCTTTCCATTTAAATAAATCAAGTTATCTATGATTAAAATCTTAAACTTTGCAAATTCAGTAAAAAGCTGGATTATCAAAAACGGCAAAACATAAATACCAACAATGTTATATCATAAAATGTACATTAAATGTCCTATCTAACAATGTAAAACAATGTATACCTTTCCATTTAAAAAATCAAGTTATCTATGATTGAAAATCTTAATACTTTGCATTACGATATCTCGAAAATTAAATAAGATAATATACTATTTTAATACGATCTTTATGTAGCACAGTCTATGACTAATCACCATTAAAATTTAGTGGATAGCATTTCTCCATACGGTTGTTACAATTTCTTTTCATACCTCTAAATTTTCAAAAATGAATGCAGCGCCTAAATCTGCGACGTTTCAAGATACCTCATATAGTGAATAAAGTGCCCTTAAAATTAACCAGTGGAATCCAAATTTATAATATATACGGTATGTCTCCATTAAAAAATATAACTTTGTTGTAATACATTATCGAGTAGTAATTTTGCGAAATATTTTCTAATTGTAACCGAAAGATCCCAATAATCCTGCAATAAATAATTTTGAAAACGATATTTATATATAAGCTTCGTCCACGCACTATTGCTGGACCCTGTATAAAGCAACTCAAGTAAAAACGATGTAAGTTTCCCAATTTACACAGAACAGACACTTCGTCGTACAAGTTCAAAGAAACTGTAACACCCAGAAAAGCAAATAAAGGAGGAAGATAAAATTATTTTAATTTAAAAGCAGTGAGCATGAGAAAAAGAGTAACAATCAACGCTATCACATGTAAATGGCACAAAAAAATAGACCAACAAATATAACTGACGTTGGTCAATATAAACAACGGACAGAATAAAGTGACAAGATCTGCAACTTTAAGGATAGTAATCCTACCATGCAATAGGAATTACAAGCAGTAAACAGGAAATCAGACAGGCAAGCATTACGTGGAACTAAACGAACTAGAGGATGATATACAAGCATCATACAATAAGCACCACAAATTATTCCTTTATCACGAAGAAATTTAATAGAACAAGTAGACCGTATGACAGTGTTAAGCAACAACCCCGCTGTCCGACAAAAAAATTGCCGCACCGACATTAAACATATGGCGGTCCAAGGCCCTATCCTAACATTAGTGCAATGCTACGATAAGTTAACATACTTAATTTGTAAAGCATTTTCTTCGAGGTTCAGAAAAATACAGCAAAAAATCCTAGTCATACAAACATATGTTGTTACGTGTGGGTGAAATTGACGTTAGAACAGTTGCCGAGTCCTACAGGGCCGTGTTCGTAGAAAGAAAGTAGAGATTCATTGGTATTTTCCGATCAATTACCAATGTTCGAATTTGTGCGAAATTCCATATTTATTTTTCATGATTTCAATAAAGTTGTATTTCTGTACCTGATTAAACGGATGGACACGTATTCTGTTATTTCGTACAGTACAAGCGCCTGTTTGGCGCTTGATGTAATTTTACCGAAACGTGTTCAACCGTCTTTCGTAATATTTCACATCGTGTGTTATTTTTTCAATTTTTATTCCATTCGCTGTCAGCGTTCGAAACAGCGGATATAAAAAAAAAGAAACTCGCCTAAGTGTTTTAAAAGGAACAATCGACCCGCCCCTACCAACATCGTTATCACGATGCCGGGTAAAGAAGAAAGAAGAAGACGGAAGAGTATGAAGACAAAGAGATTCCGGCTACTGCAACCGCAGTAGCCGCACATTAGGAATGCAGAAACAGAAACCTCATTGTACCGCCCGACAACGCCCACACCGGCCGTCAACGCGTACCTTGACAGGTTAATGCGGTATATGGATAGCCATGGTACTTCGTATCATACCTATCAGGCTACTTGTGAACGTACGTTCGGTGGTTCTACCGGTTTTCCTCGCAAAGACCTAAAAGAACGCGATGTTAATCCTATTTCTTGTTTCAGGATGAACAAGCAAGGAAGACCGGTCCCGCTTCTGCTGGTGATGTTCAGAAGATGAAGCAAGGAAGATCCGACAGGTGGAGTACGTGGTACGGCTTCGTGTCTCCATCAAAGACTTGAGGCGCAAATCCGGCATCGGAGTGTCACCGGTGCCAGGGATTCTGTCAGACACAGCGTTGTTGTAGAGCGGCAGTACGCTGTGTCAAATGCACAGGCAATCACCATGCGATTGCTTTAAACCCCATACCGACCGGGCTATGTGCGTGAAGTGCGGAGGCCAACTTCCTGGGTATGTCGGGAGTTCCCACGTCTCCTGCAGCCCCAACGGAAGCAGACCGACGTACCACGGCAACAGTGACAGGAGAGGGCTCCGCCGACAGCGACGTCCTGTCAACACCGAACTGGAGTTAATTACGCCAAAGCGACGGCGAGCGGTAGCGACAAGGCGCAAGTACCGAATGCAGTTAAAGCCGCAGTCGAGAAAGCGCCCGCTCCACCCGCTTTAGGTCTTGACGCAATTGTGGGCATCCTAGGAGGTTTAGATTTCGCGAAGGCCCTACCCCTTTTTAAGTAAGCACTTTCCCGAACGGTGAAGAGAAGGAATGCCTCAGATAAGTATACCACTATCGACCTTTACCACAATTACCTATCCTAAACCTAACCTGCTAGTTGTTCTGTACCGCGTCACGATACAGAAACTCCACCCAGCTACTGCACAACAATAGTACCACTATCGTTGTGCAAGAAACAATGACGACTAAATTAATATGTTTTTCTTTTTATTTGAGAAATCGGAGGTAGCAGCACCATATACATCACTCGAGAGACAACGGGACAGTCCACACAGCACCAATACCACAGCTACAACTCCCACACAACGATCATCTTTTTTTTGGAACCATGAACTACATAACACGATGTCAACAGGCATAACAACAACATCATACAACCCAACAACACTACAATCCCCACACGCATCTTTTGGAACCATGAACTACATGAGCTGCGCATGTCAACAGGCAAAATACTATACATCATACCAACATATCACACAACTCACGCGCTGCATAGGACGAAGACTCCTGAGCTGCGCATCATCAACACAAATACTATACTCGTACATTATATTTAATTTGAGTGTAGTATGTATTGTATTATATTCCTATGCATTGTTAATTTCTAAATTTTAGTAAACTCTGTTGAGTTGAATTGAATTGAGTAATTTTTATATTGTATACTAATATTTACATCTCGAAGCAAGTTTCATCCCGACGTTTACATTTAGTATTTAAAATTTTCCGTAAGAAAGGTCCATCTTTACTTCCTATTGGAAGTAGACTTACTTGTTTGTGACTTTATAGCACTTACACACATACTTTGAATATGGTAAATTTCAGCTGGTCTTTTAGACCGTCACTTTATTTTAATTACGTGCGAATAGTATGACGTTTTTGAAGATATTTTCGATTATAAACAAACTGGCGCTCTTTGATTTATGATTTACCCTATTGTGATTTGTTTTACTAATTATCCTACATGAAAATTAATATCACACCCACCTCTAGCACCGGCCCCCTTTCCTTATCTGTTACATCAGATTCTAGTGCCAGCTTCTGCAACAATATATATATATATATATATATATATATATATATATATATATATATATATATATATATATATGTACATACGTATATATTTATATATACACCTAACTATGAAAGCAACACGCTATCGCGGCAATTTTCTTACGTCAAGTTTCTGTGACAGTTTATGGTGTCTTCTCCAAGTTTGGTTCCAGTCGATTAACATATATCATGTATGGAGGGATTGAGGACAGGTTTTCATAGGATAAGATCGGATCGCATGAGGTAGGGTTTTGAAATGGCAGTTACTCTCCGAGCATTCGCTTTAATATGTGCATATGGTGTGAGTATATGCAGTGATTATACCGTTACATATGTATGAAGAACAACTCATCGAAAAACCTCATTCAGGATACACAGTAACGGAAATCCAACACATTATGTCCCAAATACTAAACAAATCCGGTTACTGTAACTCATCAGCCCAGCGAAGTCCCGATAAAACCCACCTAATTTTTACCTGTCTCCCGAAGTAAAACTGTATGTGTGGTTAGAGCGTTTTACGGATTCCTGAATGGATTAAACGTGGAATTACTATAACAGTCAATCTTGTAGCGACCAATACTAGTACATTACCTTAAGGGATTTCCGGTTTCACCTTTTGTGTATTAAACATCCGCCAGAGAAACACTTGTCAAATGTTCCTGAACTTCTGCAGCTTATCCCTGGAATCATTTGATTTCCCGATTTGCCCAGAAAAGACCGTCCAAACGATCTTCACTCATAGTGGAACGGATCCAAGTTTTTATTTTCCGAAGGGTACTAAAGGATCGTTCGATGGGTACAAGTTGTTGGTGGTAAACACAACGATATTTCAATTGCTTCAGCAACAGCGGGATAATATTGGAAATGATCCAACAAATCAATCATGGCCATGTTTTCCAAATTATCTACTTGAGTTTGATTTCTCCAAATATACAACCTCGTTGATGACTCTTCTTTTAAATTGTCAATAGTATACAGCTTATTAATACCATCTATAGACTTTATAAATTCTGGTTCCGATAATTTTAACAATTTCTGTGGATGGAGATTATATAAACACATTCCTGGATTATTCTGATCTGAAAATCTTTCACTAAGATAATTTGTCAAAGAATCTAAATATGGGACAAACAATGCTACTCTAAAATAATCTTCTACAAAGGCACCCGAATAATTTGCACAGTGAGTTTGCTTTTTTGCTAATCGTCGCATCTCAATATCAGTACTAAGCAGTTTCTCATTATTCTTACTTTCAACAAAAATGACATAAAAAGAAATATCTGCTTCTGTTCTCCGCTTTTTAATCACATCCAAAAGCGTATGTACATGGTTTTTAACAGATAAAATATCTACTGCTTTACTCTGTAGAATATTAACAACTGGTTCTAGGATAGATAAATATTTCGCCATTAATTGTAAAGTCAATAATAAAAGTAGACTCGAAGTACTGCTTGAAAGCTGATGCACTTTTAACCTCGTCGAACTATTAAACTTTCTAACGTCTTTTATTGTATCTAAAATAATTTTAATTTCAATACAGTTCTCAGCGAATATGCTTATAGCTTTATATTTTGCTGACTAACGTATTTCTGAAAGCAAAGGCATGCTTGATACCAATCGTGTTCTTAAAGTGCTATCGCAAAACAATTTTATCACTTCTTTCATTATGCCTTGTGTATTTCTTGTATTTCACGAACGCTATTCACATCATTCACTTCAAGATTTAATTTATAGGAAGCACAGTGAAAGAATAACACCTTTGGGTGTTTTTCTCTAATAATCCTTTGGACACCACCTTGTAGGCCAGCCATTGTGGCACATCCATGAAAACCCAAGTCCGCCAACTTTTCCATATTTAAATTAGTTTTTTCGCAAAAAGATAAAATTTCAGCACCTATAGATTGACCATTTAACTGTGTAGTGGAACAAAACCCAAAAATTCCCCGTGAAGCAAATTCCCACTCGTAGAGTTTTTTTCAACATGCCAGACCCCAATTGAAATCTTTTCAATTCCTGAAATATCTGCACTTTCATCAGCAAGTAATAAAAATGTAACTGTCGTTGAACTGTTTATTTTATTTACAATTTTCTGTCGAACACCAGACCCACAGATATTAATGAGCTCGTTTCGTATTCAATGGGAAGTATATTTAGCTTTACTAGAACAGTTTTTTAAGTGATCTATCAGTACATTATCTCCAGATTCGGCTCTAAAGTAATGCATCAAAATTTCCATCATTAGATACTTTTCCACGAAATGCGAAACCACGCGTTCCATATAGTACAATAGTAGCTACAATTGAATAAAGTTTGGATCTATTTTCTTCAATTTTGTTATGAACAGCCTTATTTAATTGTAGATCTACACTTAGAGTTTTCTGTGAAAAGGCGTCTGCAAAACACTTGGATTTCATTAAACTTTCTTTATGCCAATCAGACTGTTGGTGAGCTTTTGCAAATTCATGGAATTTTTTGTACCTATCAAAGGCCTTGGAAATGAAAGAATGTTGAAATCCTCGTTTTATGGTGGCTCTAAATAAAATACAATGGACAGACAATGCCCCTTGTAATTTTTCTTAATATATTAACCACGGATACTGACTAAACCACTCGAACCTAAATTACCTGCCAGTTTGAGGATCATTACAGTTTTGTTTAAAATTAAACTTTTTATCAGGATTAGGTACATTTGTTATTAAGTTATGTTTTGTGATTCACAGTCGATGGTAGGTTAGACGTTTATGGAGAACGAGGCATAGGATATTTGATACGTGTAAATGTAGTTTATAATATTTATGGTCTTTAGTTACGACTCATCCTATAGGTTATTGGAAAATGCAACATTGCCAATAATATCGTTCTTAATAGGAAAATTTTTCAAACATGTGACCGTTTTAAATTCTTGGATTGGTAGAAATTAATCCGGTTTTTGTTTTCTGGTACCTTCATAGAAGAAGGAAAAAACGCCATTTTTGGCAAATAATGCGTAGTTAGAAGCAAATGTAAAATTTGGAAAAGGTTTCCTTAAAAATTTGATTGAACTTTTCAAGTAAAATTTTAACACAGCCTGTTGCTGGATTTAATCTTTTCCATATAAATAAATCCTGCGGGGATTTCGAATTTGAGTTCGACTTTAATTTTTTTGTTTCTACTACACCTTAGCTTCGTTCAAGAGGTAAGCTACCCACTTTCTTTTCTTATTTGCTAGACATAACTTTGAAATGCATGTGTACATGTTTTGACATTTTAATACAGCATAAAGATCATATCTTATAAAAATTTGGGTATTGATTTAAATTCTAACACAGTTGTCTTATATAGGTTTTTTTTGGTCCTTTACACATTTACTCAAGATTAACATCTTTCGTGCTTCCAGAAGAGATAGTTAAACCATTTCTGACAGCACAATTGGATACCATTCATCCGAGGTGGGAAATATTAGTTATGGGTCTTCGAACCTGAATTGAAACAGTTTACGATTACTCCTTCTCCGAGCATCTTCCGCAATAACTGAAGAAATATACGTTACACCTACGACTATTTTCGGATAAGTATTTTTGTTACACGCACACAAAAAATTTACCTACGGTGAGTGACTTTTGTTAGCTTTTCTACATAACGAGGTTCTCGTTACCGTTACATTACTGAAATTCTTATAACAAGTACATTCCGGTGCTTGCTACATTGGATTAGTGTGTTTCCGCAATTATCTTATTCCTAAAATTTATGCTTATACTTTACTGTTAAACATTTCCTTAGTAATCGTTAGAGTAAGGTTAGACATTTGTACCTGTAAAAGATAATTTGGGTTATTTCCAAGTTTTCTCATATACTTACATTTAACTTTGCAGTAGAATTTGTATTTTAACTATCAATTTCTAACTGTTTTCTTATGTACTAGTTTTATTTCGATATCGAACCGTAGTTTGTTCAACCGTTAGAACTATCGGTGTCTACGGTATAAGCGATCAGCTGTTTAGCTGACGGAACGCTACTATTTGAGTCTAAATGTACAATGTGTGTCAGAAATTATGCTAACTGCTGGGGTTGTATAAAAAGTTATTTATTTCAATTATTGTGTAAATCACATTGCACTGTTTGAATTAGGGCTTACTCATTTTAATTTTTTGGGCGTTAATACGTCTACACCAGTAGCTTCGCGGAAATACTATGCGGTTGCGAAATTAAACTTAACCTTTTCTGGGGAAACTTCTTCGTCACTTCTTGAATTTTTGACACGGGTTGGAGAACTCGCTTCTGCTAGGGGACTTACTAATTCATACCTTTACGCTGCTTGTCCAGAACTTCTTACTGGCAAGGTATTATTACTGTACAGGGCACATAAGGAATCCTTAACCTCTTGGGAAGATGTGGTAGCACTTTTAAAATCAGAATTTATTCCAATTAATTATGATGAACGGCTGTTGGAAGAAATTAAAGCTCGTACTATGGGTCCTTCAGAATCGATTGGCATATATGTAGCTACTATGCAGAGTTTATTTCAACGATTACTTCTACCTCTTTCTCCGGAACGACAACTTGAGATTTTCCGACGCAATATTTCTCGGTTCTATCAAACTTCTTTAGCTTTAACAGATATAACTTCTTTGGCACAACTTATCACTTTGAGCAAAAGGCTCGAACATAATAAATATTCGATTGAAACATTTAGACCTCGTCCTTCTCGCCGTACTTCCAAATTATTAGAACCAAATTTAGCATATGTAGATTTTGCTAGTGATGCATCAACTTCGTCTAATATTCGTAAACCTACTCCTTCCGCTGTAAATACCTTATCTACTACTTCACCTTCTAATTTACGTTGCTGGAATTGTCAAAAACGAGGACATGCTTCTCCTAAATGTTCAGAACCACAGAATAAGCATTGTTATGGTTGCGGTAAACCAGGGGTTACCATTCCTAATTGTCCTAAAAGTAATTCTCGTCAGGGAAACTAATATTAGAGACTTCTGACCAAGTAGAAGACTCTGTTTTACCTACAATTTCGGATACTCCTTTTTCGGGTCTTACTGACCAACAACGTTTTCTTCTTGACTTTATATTCTCTAGCGTTCGTAACGACGAACGATCTTACCTTAAGGTCTCAATTCTTGGACAAATGTTTAAAGGTCTTCTGGATAATGGATCCTCACGAGCCATACTTGGCATGGATGGATGGAATTCTCTACGACGTTTACATCTTTCACTTTTGACAGACAAATCTCCTTTATTTTTTTCAGTAGCTAATGGTTGGCAAATGTCAGATTCTTGGTCATGTTCCTCTTCTGATCACGGTGGAAGATAAAACGGTAGTCATTGATGTGTTAGTAGTACCAGAAGTTCCTCAACTACTTATTTTGGGTATAGATTTTTGGAGGGCGATTGATTTCGTCCCAGATTTCCGACAGGGTCATTGGTCTTTTGGACCTACTCCATTACTTGACGCTATAAATACCGAACATTTAAACTCTTTCTCCGAATTATCTTCTTTTGAACAAAACTCACTACAAAATCTTCTGAATACAGCTTTTCCTTTGGCTTCCGATACACTTGGCTCCACTTCTTTGATAGAGCACAAAATTATTACAGACGCAGAACCTATTAAGCAAAGATATAATCCGTTATCTCCTACTTTGCAGATTATCGTAGATAAAGAGCTTGAGGATATGTTGGTTATGGGTGTTGTAGAACCTTCAAATAGTCCATGGTCTAGTCCGGTAGTTATGGTACGAAAAAGAGACAACTCCTACAGATTTTGTATCGATTTTCGCAAAGTCAACGCTGTGACGCAGGACTACTTTGCCTTATATTACTTCGATTTTGGATCGGTTACGTGATGCTCGCTTCTTATCCAGTTTGGATATTCGTTCTGCTTATTGGCAAATACCTCTTTCTCAAAATTCTAAACCGCTCACTGCTTTTACTGTACCTCATAGAGGCTTATTTCAATTCACTAGAATGCCTTTCGGATTACATAATTCTCCGGCTACTTTTCAAAGACTAATTGATCGGGTTCTCGGTGCTGATCTCGAACCATATTGTTTCGCTTACCTGGATGATATTGTCATTGCTACTCCTACTTTCGAGAAACATTTAGAGGTGCTGACGCTAATTTTCAATCGTTTACGGGAAGCAGGGTTAACTTTAAGACGCGACAAATGTCAATTTTGTCGTCCCGAATTAAAATATCTCGGTTATGTGGCTTACTTACTTACTGGTTGATCCGGATAAGGTCGCTGCAATTACCTCTATACCTGTTCCTACCTCAGTAACCGAAATTCGTAGATTACTCGGAATGTGTAGTTGGTATCGACGTTTTGTTCCAAATTTTGCTACGCTTACTGCTCCTTTAAGTGCTCTTACTCGTAAAAACACTCCTTTCGGTTGGTCAAATCAATGTCAAGATTCATTTAACGCTTTAAAAAAATGTCTCGTATCTGCTCCTATTCTTTCATGTCCTGATTTTTCTCGTCCTCTTACTATACAAACAGATGCTTCAGATTTTGGCTTAGGTGCCGCTTTAAGTCAGACTACTACTGCGGGTGAACAAGCCATTAGTTACATCAGTCGCTCCTTAACTAAAACGGAACGTCATTACCCAACGACAGAGAAAGAATGTTTAGCGGTCTTATGGGCCATTGAAAAATTTCGTCCTTATGTCGAGGATGCACACTTTTCGGTAATTACTGATCATCATTCTTTAGTATGGCTAAATAAACTTCAAAATCCTTCGGGGAGATTAGCTCGTTGAGATATTAGGCTTCAACAATACGACTTCGACATTATAGATCGAAAAGGTAAAGAACATGTTGTACCTGATGCTCTTTCTCGGTCAGTACCAAAACTTGATACTCTCGTAACTGAACCAACTACTTCACGTATCTCACTACATGTTACTAATCAATGGTATATTCCTATGCGCGAACGGGTAAATTCTTCTCCCAAGAAATTTCCTTCCTGGTTCGTTAAAAATGAATTGCTCTTCAAGCGTACTAAAGCTACTTCAACTTCTGATGACTTAGGTGACTGTAAAATGGTTGTTCCAAAGAACCAACGCTCCGAAATTCTTCCTGAATTACACGATTCTCGTACTGCATGACATGGCGGGGTAACTAAAACTGTAGCTCGTATCTCACTTCACTATTATTGGCCAGCCTTACGGGCCGACGCCTCGCGTTACATTCGACGCTGCAATATCTGTGCTGCTCATAAGGTGGAACAACAGACCCCGCCCGGATTCTTTGCTCCTGCTATTGTGCCCACCAGGCCATGGCAAGTACTTTGCGCAGATCTCGTAGGACCTCTGCCACGATCCTCTAAAGGTCATTGTTTTATACTTGTGGTAACAGTTTATTTTACTAAATTTCCATGCTTCTTTCCTTTACGTACTGCAAGAGCAACTATGATTACTCGAATTCTGGAAGAACAAATCTTTTTAATGTTTGGTACTCCACAATACATAATCACTGATAATGGGGTATAATTTCGCAGCAAGGAATTTACAAGCCTGTGTTCTCGCTATCGTACAAATATTCTATGTCCTCCAAAATATCACCCTAGATCGAATCCGGCTGAACGAATTAACAGAGTTCTAAAAACAATGCTCTCTTCTAATATTCGCTCTGATCAGCGTACCTGGGATGTAAATTTACCCAAGATCGAATGCGCTATTCCCTCAGCTAAACATGAAATTACTGGTTACTCTCCATATTTTGCTTTCTGTGGACGCGAACACATACTGTATGGTGATCTTTTTCCTGAACCTCTTGACTCTGACTCTCCTATCCTGAACCCTAGTAAACATACTCCTCCGATACAATCCGACCAGTTCTACAACTCACTTCGCTTGGACATTCTGAAACGTATGAAACGTTCTACTAAACGAGTCCAACAGCGGTATAACTTTCGTCGCCGTCACGTTCGTTATAAAATTTCGTTCTCTCCGATGCGTCTCGGTGTTTTAATGCCAAGCTCGCACCGAAATTTGTGGGTCCATGCCGTATAGCACGAGTAGTTTCACCTTGGACTTATGCGTTAGACAATGCAACGGGGAAGTCTTTGGGCGTCTATCACGCGAAAGACCTTAAACCGCACGCACCGGTGCTCTCTGCGCCTTCTACTACGTCATCGGATGGGGATGCTTTCCCCATTGCTACTATGGGTTCGAGGAGAAAAAGTACTCTGTTAGGGAGTCCTAAGCGCCGCAAGCGGCACAAGTAGTTTCTGCCCTATTTCTTTCGGTTGGTTGGGTTTTCTTCATAGGGGTGGCTATTTAGGGTCACCTCTGTCCTTTCCATTCTTCGAGTGTATCCCTGCTCGAACATCAGAGCCCTTCACTTCCTTCTTTTATTTCTTTCGGGTGGGTTTCTTAGCAAATTTGTCTCTGAGTGCAAGGGTTGTGATTGGGATTTGGGTCGGGTTGGGGGTTTTTAGGTTGGCGACCCTATAGTTCTGCAGAGGGTTAGGATCGGGGGCGTAATTGCCAAGCATATCTAGATAAATTAATGAATGTGGGATGATGGCACCCAAATGCCTACCCAAACTCACAATCCTTATCCGCTTTGAGATCCCAACAACTTAATTTACACCTTTTTATTTTTATTCCCAGTTCATTTATGTTTAGTTTTGAGGGCTGCATCGCCTCACGGTATACCTTCTGTTACGCTGCGCGTTTAAAGACTGTACCTGGAGTTTGCTGAGCATTAATCTTTGGTAGACCGTTCTGGCTTCTACTCTTCTTGCTTCCTTTCATTTCCCCCTTTGGGAGAATTCTGGGCCTATCGGGGTATAAGACGCCACACTGCCGTGCCCTCCTGTCCGAGTCCCACTTCTTAGTGGATGAGGGGAGCGGTAAGAGGTGCAACAATCTATTCTAGAGCTATTTTCGCCTCTTCTCTTTAGGTAAACTCTTGTGATGCCACTGAGGGTCGCTCTGCTTTTATGAGCACCGAACAACGAATACGGTGGTAGAGCGTAGTAGGTTTGTTTGTTTTTTTATTTTTATTTTTATTTAGTTATGACCTAGTACTGGCAGATTGTCGAAGGGCTCAGGTGGGAGTGGGAGCCAGGGTGTCCGCTCGTCTGGTATGAATGACTCTTAGGTGGTGACTGTGGGTGACTCTTTAGGTAATTGCGTCCGCCACGTGGATTTCTGCGTGGTGTCGTTTTGGTCCGCTTTGAAAGGAGTTCGAAATCCTGGGTGGGGTTTTTGATTTTGCTAGGGGGGGATTTGATACGTGTAAATGTAGTTTATAAATTTATGGTCTTTAGTTACGACTCATCCTATAGGTTATTGGAAAATGGCAACATTGCCAATAATATCGTTCTTAATAGGAAAATTTTTCAAACATGTGACCGTTTTAAATTCTTGGATTGGTAGAAATTAATCCGGTTTTTGTTTTCTGGTACCTTCATAGAAGAAGGAAAAAACGGCATTTTTGGCAGAGAAATTTAATGCGTAGTTAGAAGCAAATGTAAAATTTGGAAAAGGTTTCCTTAAAAATTTGATTGAACTTTTCAAGTAAAATTTTAACACAGCCTGTTGCTGGATTTAATCTTTTCCATATAAATAAATCCTGTGGGGATTTCGAATTTGAGTTCGACTTTAATTTTTTTGTTTCTACTACACCTTAGCTTCGTTCAAGAGGTAAGCTACCCACTTTCTTTTCTTATTTGCTAGACATAACTTTGAAATGTATGTGTACATGTTTTGAAATTTTAATACAGCATAAAGATCATATCTTATAAAAATTTGGGTATTGATTTAAATTCTAACACAGTTGTCTTATATAGGTTTTTTTTTTGGTCCTTTACACATTTACTCAAGATTAACATCTTTCGTACTTCCAGAAGAGATAGTTAAACCATTTCTGACAGCACAATTGGATACCATTCATCCGAGGTGGGAAATATTAGTTATGGGTCTTCGAACCTGAATTGAAACAGTTTACGATTACTCCTTCTCCGAGCATCTTCCGCAATAACTGAAGAAATATACGTTACACCTACGACTATTTTCGGATAAGTATTTTTGTTACACGCACACAAAACATTTACCTACGGTGAGTGACTTTTGTTAGCTTTTCTACATAACGAGGCTCTCGTTACCGTTACATTACTGAAATTCTTATAACAGGTACATTCCGGTGCTTGCTACATTAGATTAGTGTGTTTCCGCAATTATCCTATTCCTAAAATTAATGCTTATACTTTACTGTTAAACATTTCCTTAGTAATCGTTAGAGTAAGGTTAGACATTTGTACCTGGAACGCTACTATTTGAGTCTAAATGTACAATGTGTGTCAGAAATTATGCTAACTGCTGGGGTTGTATAAAAAGTTATTTATTTCAATTACTGTGTAAATCACATTGCATAGTTTATTTATGATCATTGGGGTTGAAAAATTTGTTACTGTTCACTGATTACAATTTAATAGTTGTTTAGCACAAAACTGTTTGAATTAGGGCTTAATCATTTGAATTTTTGGTTTGTAGCCATATGCTTACTAATGAATGTGTCAATCTGTGTTGCGCATTTATTAAATTCGTGCATTGTGATTGCCAAATCTGTAATGAACTTGGCCTTTCTGAATTTTCTAAACGCTTCATGCTTACTTTGTCTGTAATACTCATAGTAACTACATTGGAAGATATTTTCAGCATTGCGATGTTGCTGCTTATACCAAAAAGTCCTAGCAACTTTATTATTTTTATTATATTCTTATTTTTATTGGGATATTTTTTTATTAATATTGCCATATACCTATCTCTATCGGTTTTTGAGATAAAAATAATTTGTGTTAAATATGATCCAAAACATGGCCCTAATTAAATTTAAGTAAATTAGTAATCTCAGTCCATGGAAGGTTGAAATTTTGGTGATAGTTTAGATCGACCCGACGTATTTAAATTACACTGACAAATCGACTCCATATGATACAGGGCGTGCTAAAACTACTATTATTTCCGCTATTAACAAAATGAGCCAAAAGTTCGTTTTTTTAATGAAACCCTCTGTACATTACTCAACAAATTGAAAAACAAAGATAAATGCTTTAAGACGATATATCAAGTTCCTATACCTAAATCATCAAGTTTTCTTAATAAAGCCGCTTTTTTTGTGAAAACAATTTTTTTAAAGGATTTAATTTTAAGTAACCATGGAAATATGAAGCTTATGACATTTCAATGATTTTTGTAAGTAACCTGTAAACAGTTATTGACGGTGTTTGAAAAAAATCTCTCAAAATGAACGAAAATATTGATTACTATTTATGAAATTATTTATTTTACATAGACAATGTGATCATGAAACCATGAAACCATGAAAATATGAAGCTTACGACATTTCAATGACTTTTGAAAAAAATCTCCAGAAATAAACGCAAATATTGATTATTCAAACGTAGTTCTTATGAAGTTATTTATTTTACACGGACAGTGTGATCAAATCAATGGAGAACTTGCAGAAAATTTAAACTAATGTATCCTTCCTCTCGTTCATTGGTGTTAAACCAGTGAACGAGAGGAAGCTTGTAAGATTACAAAGTAATTTCAATAACTATGGCTCAAACTTAAAAGCGCCTCCAACATTACCAAAACGTGCTACTTCAAATGAAAACAATATTGTTAACGTTTTGGCACATTTTTATGCGTATCCAGAAACTTCTATTCGTAGTGCAGGAGAAGTCTTGGGTCTATCACACGCTTCAGTACAAAGAAATTTTTGAAAATCACAAAATGCATCCATATGAATTTACTAAAGTTCAAGCCCTCAAAGCAGAAGACTTTGAACTTAGAGTGCATTCTTGCAAAACCCTGTTAATACGTATACAGGAGGATCCGGAATTTTTGTCAAACACAATTTGGAGCGACGAAGCAAAATTTACGAGGGATGGGATTTTTAACAGAAGGAATAAGCACTTTTGAGCTGAGCATAACCCTCGCTTAAAAAAACAAATGGAGTTTCAAGAAAAATTTGACGTAAATGTTTTCTGTATTTTAAAGAAGAATAAAATTTCTTTTTTATCTATGATGAAATACTAAATGCTGAGAGATATCTTCAAATAGTAAGGACTATTGTTACAGATTTCGTCGAAAATTTATCTTTAGAGGAATATAGGAATTCGTGGTTTCGGCTGGACGGAGCGCCAGCTCATTGCGCCCAGGAAGATTCCAGAGAACATATACGAAATGTTTGAAGATCGTTGGTTTAGGCGTTTAGGGCCGTGGGATTGGCCGCCAAGATCACCCGATCTCACGCAGCTTGACTTTTTTTATGAGGTGTTTTAAAAGAAAGGGTTTACAGTACTCCAGTGCCTTCCAAAGAAGAATAGTGCGGTATATTGAAGATCTGGATCCCCATGGAAGTGAAAAAGCAGCCACGAGTCGCGTACAAAAACACATTGTAAAATGTTTAGAGTGTAATGGAACATTTACAATATTTATTGTAAATATTTGGTATTTTCTTTTACAATTTTGTTATTTTTATTTTCCTAATACATTTGTTTAAATTTTCTGAAAGTTCTAACAATAATTTGATCACATTGTCTATGTAAAATAAATAATTTCATAAATAGTAATCAATATTTTCGTTCATTTTGAGAGATTTTTTCAAACACCGTCAATAACTGTTTACAGGTTACTTACAAAAATCATTGAAATGTCATAAGCTTCATATTTCCATGGTTACATAAAATTAAATCCATTAAAAAAATTATTTTCACAAAAAGCGGCTTTATTAAGAAAACTTGATGATTTAGGTATAGGAACTTGATATATCGGCTTAAAGCATTTATCTTTGTCTTTCAATTTATTGAGTAATATACAGAGGATTTCATTTAAAAAAAACGAACTTTTGGCTCATTTTATTAATAGCGGAAATAATAATAATTTTAGCACGCCATGTATGATATGGAATCGATTTGTCAGTGGAAATTAGATACATCGGGTCGACCTAAACTATCACCAAAATTTCAACATTACATGGATTGAGATCACTAATTTACTTAAATTTAATTAGGGCCATCTTTAACACAAATTATTTTTTATCTCGAAATCCGACAGAGATAGGTATATGGCATTATTAAGAAAAAAGTATCCCAATAAAAGGGCGATTCTCAAAATTTATTAATATACGGGGTGTTCAGTTTAAATTAATAAAGTTGCTTGCACTGTTTGGCATAAGCAGCAACATCGCAATGCTGAAAACATTTTAGATCGATAGAGCATTACCGCTTATGTAAATGACCAAATTTTCAGAACGATCCTATGCATCGTTATAAACGTCTAACCTACCATCGACCGTGAATCACCCTGTAGGTATATATATATATATATATATATATATATATATATATATATATATATATATATATAAGAGGTGGGCCACCACCAACGCGTCGGTCTCTAGCACCCAAACGACTGAATTTTTCAAAATCTGTTTGGGCGAGAATATTAAGCCTTCTAGGACTACAATCTAAAATTAGTTTGA
Source organism: Vesta saturnalis (assembly GCA_036346205.1). Lineage (NCBI taxonomy): Eukaryota > Metazoa > Arthropoda > Insecta > Coleoptera > Lampyridae > Vesta > Vesta saturnalis. Next base: position 591,865 of record JARFJB010000673.1, read on the forward strand.
TTTATACAGGGTGATCTACAAACTTGTTACTTATCAAAGTTATATTATTTTAAATGGAATACCCTCCTTTTTAATTTTTTTTGAAATAAGGTAGACTTTCATTAGAGTTCCCTATACCTAAACCTTACAGTTTCCGAAATATTTAACATTTTTTGAAAATGTTGGGTTGTCAAAAAATTCAAGTATTTTTCGATTCAGAAAAGATGAGACAATCTAATCTAGGTCATCGTAATAAGGATATTTGGAAGTACGTATTCTGTTGTTTATTGTTTCAAATCATAATTTATAAAATACAAAGAATAACGCGTAAAGTTAACAAACTTCAAAGTTAAATATCTTTGTTATTTTAAATACAACGCCCAAGAAATTTTTATCGGAATGGAATAGTCTTTTGACAATAGTTCGAAATGTATTAGAGTTCCCTATACCTTACTTCAATACTTTTCGAGAAATTAGTGTATTTGTTACATTTTTAGAAATTACGCCATTAACTCATGTCGATCAGTTAGAATTCTTTGATTTATAAACATTTCTGTCATAATGACGTATTTCAAAATACGACAGTGTTTATAACTATTGATGATTTTTTCATTACAATGAAATAATCAGTGCAAGGATATGGTGTTGACCATAGGAGAATGCCATGAAAATTGTCTTTTGGCTTCCAGGGTTTATGCCCAAAAGTACCCTGATCGCAACTATCCTGATACGAGAGCTTTTAAAAGGCTTTTACAAACATTTCGAGCCACAGGTAACACTGCCTATCCAAAACCTAATAAAAGTAAATCGGTAACTGGCAATGAAGGTAGTGAGTTTTTAGTATTAGGATCTATCGCTGAAAATTCCCACACTAGTACTAGAGTAATTGTTAGACAAACAGATTTAAGTAGAGGAAGTGTGAGAAGAGTTCTCGAAAAACACAAATTTCATGCTTCATAGATCTTCATCAAAAATCTGTACGGCAATGACTTTCAACAACGAATAGATTTCTGTTTGTGGGCAATTGAAAAAATAGGGGATCAATAAGATTTTTTAAATTTCGTTTTGTTTACTGATGAATCAACATTTCAAAACAACGGTTTGGTAAATAGACATAATTTTCACTATTATGATACCGAGAATAGGCATGCTTTTAATACTGTTGACCGCCAAAATCGTTGGAGCATAAACGTATGGGCAGGAATTATTGGAGATCAGGTAATTGGACCATACTTTTTCAATGGTCATTTAAATGGTAGAAAATTTTGAGATTTTTAAAGCGAGACTTTTGGACACTTCTCGAAAACGTTCCGTTGAACATTAGAGGGAATATGTGGCTACAATTAGATGGGGCACCGGCACACTTTGATCGTAGAGTTAGAAATTATTTAACTAGGAAATTTGTTAATAAATGGATTGGAAGGAACGGACCATGTCATTGGCCACCAAGATCGCCTTGTCTTACTCCAATGGATTACTTTTTATGGGGATATATTAAAAATATTGTTTACAATATTCCTGGTACTACTGCAGACAATATGAAAGAGAGAATTAGAAATGCGGTGGACACAATTACTCCAGATATGTTAAGAAAAGTTAGACAACATTTGAAAGAAAGAATTAGACTATGCATTCAAGAAGACGGTCATCAGTTTGAACATTTACTGTAGTGACAAATCCAGCAGTAGGCTCTAGGTGCATAATGTAAAACGGCCTTTTTCAAGACCAGCAACCGTATAACCTTGATAACCTTAATAAACCAAAAACCGTTTGACACATTTGTAACCTTTGTAAATCACAGAATTCTAACTGATCAACATGAGTTAATGGCGTAATTTCTAAAAATCTAACAAATACACTAATTTCTCGAAAAGTATTGAAGTGAGGTATAGGGAACCCTAACACATTTCGAACTATTGTCAAAAGACTTCCATTACGATAAAAATTTCTTGGGCGTTGTATTTAAAATAACAAAGATATTTAACTTTGAGGTTTGTTAACTTTACGCGTTATTCTTTGTATTTTATAAATTATGATTTGAAACAATAAACAACAGAATACGTACTTCCAAATATCCTTATTACGATGACCTAGATTAGATTGTCTGATCTTTTCTGAATCGAAAAATACTTGAATTTTTTGACAACCCTACATTTTCAAAGAATGTTAAATATTTCGGAAACCGTAAGGTTTAGGTATAAGGAACTCTAATGAAAGTCTACCTTATTTTTCACCTTATTTCAAAAAAAATTAAAAGGAGGTATTCCATTTAAAATAATATAACTTTGATAAGTAACAAGTTTGTGATCACCCTGTATAAATCAAACTAATTTTAGATTGTAGTCCTAGAAGGCTTACATATTCTCGCCCAAACAGATTTTGAAAAATTCAGTCGTTTGGGTGCTAGAGACGACGCGTTGGTGGTGGTCCACCCTGTATATATATATATATATATATATATATATATATATATATATATATATATATATACAACGTGAACCAAAAAACGTACCGCTGCTTCAACTTTATATTCTACACATAAATTGAAGACGAAAAGTCAGATAAAATTTTTCTCTAAAACGTATGGCTACAAAGTTGAATTTTGAAAATCGTTTTTGGCAAATAACTCGAAAACCTTTAGGAATTTCAAAATACCTATGACAATTAATTCTTTGTTGACGAGGATTTTTCTGGTTTGATTGGATTGTCTATGAATAGACTGGAAGTATTAGTTTCACATTGTTTCCGTATAACTTTTGTTCCAACTTTTTGTGTGTGATTTTTAAGATATGCACATAATGTATGACAGAGCTTTTGGGAATTGTGCTGAAGCTGTTTATATTCCCAGGCATTTCCAAATTACCAAAAATTGATATTGGTAGGAAGCGAACTGCAAGAACACCAGTTTTAGAACAAAGAGTGTTGGATGCAATTAGCTTTGCTCCCATAACAAGCTCTCGTCAATTGGGAAGAGAAAATAATTCAAATCAGTCCACAATCTGTAGAATTATTAAAACGGAACTCTTGCGACCTTTCCATCATCGAAAGATACTAGCTTTGACCATTAATGATTCAAGCAAGAGAGAACTTTTCACGTTGGTTTCTAGAAAAATTCAATAATGACCGAAATTATCCATCGATTATCTTATTCACTGATGCGGCAGGTTTCGCCCGAAATGGAACCTTTAACTTCCATAACAATCATTAGTACGATATCAAATTTTCATTGAAATCAATCATCAACAGCAATTCACTGTGAATGTATGGGCTGGTATAATTGGCAATAATTTAATTGGTCCATTATTTTGCCACAACGTTTAAATGGTAATTTATACACCAATTTTTTGGATAATGATTTACCCGAGTTACTAGAAGATGTCCATCTGGATGTTAGGGGTCGGATGTGTTTCATGCACGATGGTGCGCCTCCTCATTTTGCACTAACTGTTAGGCGGTCATTGAATCGAATTTTAACGCAAACTGGATTGTACGTGGAGGACCCTATGGATTTTTTTCTGGGGTCGTTTAAAAGACATGCTGTATTCGGTGCCAATTGCAAACGTCCAACATCTCCAGCAGCGAATTTTTGATTGCTCTAATTTAATAAGAGATGATCCGCAATTATTTTCAACGTACGTCAGTCAATCATGAGAAGAATTCATAAATTCATAGCAGTCAACGGTGAACAATTCGAACATTTCATCAACTAATTTGTTTGTTAATTAATACTTTGTTTAACTTAATAAACTCTTTGACAACTATGACTTTTAGTCCACGGCCCACTTACTAAGTTTTGGTGCGGTAGTATTTAATTGACCGTGATTGATGAAATTGCAAATAACTCGTAAATCGTTCACTTTATCAACTACAACCAAGAGGACCAAATATGCAGAAAATTGAATAACGGACTCAGAATAGTCACCAAAATACTTGAAAAATCACACACAAAAAAGTTGGAATAGAAGGTATATGGGAACAATGTGAAAACTAATACTTCCAGTCCATTCATAGACAATCCAATCAAACCAGAAAAATCCTCGTCAACAAAGAAATAATTTTCATTGGGGATAGTATTTTGAAATTCCTAAAGGTTTTCTAGTTATTTGCGAAAAACTATTTTCAAAATTCAACTTTGAGGGCCTGTCACTTTGTAGCCATACATTTTAGAGAAAAATTTTATCTGAATTTCTATGACTTTCTAAAATAATGGCAGTTTCCCAATACACTTATATCCGGGAAAGCTTCCTTTTCTAGATAAAGGGTGTTGAAATTTTGGGAAAACTATATGTTTTTAAAAAATTGGTAATTTAGCATCCAATATGAGCTAATGATGCTTTATGATTTAGAGCTTATAGTGATAAATTACGAAAACCAGTAGGTGTGCCCTCAGTACTTTTCGAAAAAATCTGTTACGACACTGACTTTTGCAAATACAATAATATGATGCAATGCCACATTCCTTTTAGAACAAAAAAGTATCCATTACTTTTTTCATACGGCGCATCGTTTTGGGGATATTTGCGTATGCTGTTTTTTTCAGGTGATATCAGTAAACAATAACCAATTAACCATATTAAGAATAATATTATGCATATCTACAGATTATAATCAAATAAGTTTTAATGACATCAACAACTGCAGAATAACACAAAAAAAAACTTACTATACTTTTTTCAAAAGTTCAACATCCTGTATCCAGAAAAGGAACACAATAAGATTACTATGTAATGAATTATTTCCCTAATCTTTTTGTATCATAACTTTACTTAGAGTAGGTTTCTCCGTATCCTTTCATAAAATTGATTTATGCAATTATTTCAAAATACTTACAGTTAACATTCAAGAAGCAGTAAAAAAAAACGTATACAATTTTTACAAATTTAAAACGGATCAAGCAACGACAAAACTTCACGTTTAAAGAATCTACGGTTTCTGTCTTGTTACCAAATGTGCAGCAAGATTTATTTAAAACATTTGTTATAGGCTGTAGTACCCTGACAAATACATATGACTCATGTACAAATTCTTTCGCACAACTATTGCAGAGTCGGCACCTAGAAGATTAGAGCTGCAGATCACAGTACTTAACTATAAACTGCTCTACACATTTTGTTTCTTTTAATGTATTACAAGTGGGAAATATTTAGAATAAGTTGACTGCTTTATAAAAAATTATTTTAACAATATGAAGCAAGTATGAGTGGATTGAACAATTAGTTTTATTTAAATTAAAAGCGTTTCGTTATTTAAGAAATTATTACTGCTTAGAGTCTGAGTCCGGGTCCGCCTTCTGTCCCTCCTTATTGGCGCCCTTGCGTATTATGTCATTCACAAAATTTTCTTTATTCATTTATTAGCGTAAAAAGAAATGCCTTCAAAATTAACATTCTCATTCTTTTATGCATTAAGCGGTCCATAGACACTACTCATCAGTTAATCGGCTTACAGGATTTCTTTTTCGTTTTAGGTATTTTACTTTCCGCCATTTATTACGGGAATAAAACTAAATTAAGATTTCTATCCCTTTTTGCTCATTTCAGTTTGACTGTTTCATATTTCTACGTTAGAATTTGTTACAATCTTTTATGATGTTGCTTTACATACCATGACAAACTTTTATAAATCCTTTAACTATAATTGGACAGTATCTAATCATATTGTAGCAATTCGGTATTTTTGGTATTAATAATTTACGAAAAACGTCTTACATTCTAAATACAATTGGTTGCTCACGAATATTTCCGTCATATATAAAAAATCCCATAAGGGGAATGCAACTATGGAAAAATTACAAAGGTAATTGCACTGTCCAAATTGCATTTCGATAATCGTCTTGTGCGTATCCAGGGAAACGTCATTGTTGAAAAATTAAAGAAGATTTTATATCCATTAGCAACCACTTTTTTGTTTGTAAACAACGCACAATTTTTAGAATAAAATTTTTTTAATTGTGGCATTGTTAACTTCGTTCCGATATTTTGTTAACCGATTATAATAATTTGTTAAATCTGTCTAATAAATAAAATTATTTGGTTAATTTTGAAAATTATTCGGGAAAATTTCCACTAAATAGCATTCGTGCTTCAAAATAACCAGAAAATTTTGCATTCAAGCGTGTTTTCTTTAAAAACTGGAATCGTTCAGATCATTTTTTTTTAAATATAAAAATAAACTCATGCAGTTTTTAGAAAACACGCTTTTATGCAACATTATCGGTAATTTTGATGCACTAATGCTACTACCCCCGATAATAATTACGTTCTTCAGAGCTACATAACTATTGAAAAGGTAACGCTAGTGAAAAGATGCAAAATTGCTTTACGTCTAAGAATTACAAATTACTGTGAATGATTTTAATTAATTTGAAAGCATAATGAAATAGAACTAAACACTACCATTGGTAATGGAAATAAATTGCAATTGAAAATTATACGCACATATGAATCAATAATTTCTATAGAAACGGAATTGAAATTTTCTGATTTATTTGCCTAAACTAACAGAGAAATTGGAGCAAATGAAATGCTTCCCCTGCTATCTGATTATTGAAGCGCTTTGTCACATGATGATTGATGCACATATTCAATCACCAGATCAATTTTTAATTATTTAGGCGCATGTTGCAATAACACTAAATGCCATTCCAGAATCAATTTATTATACTTCGAATATCTGCTGTTTTCACATTTTTTTTTAATAAATTAATTAGGTTCACCTGTCCTAGCAACTCAACACTAGAATATACGAGAGATGCAACATTGTTCCCTTTTAACATCAGCTAACATTGCTTACACATTCGAGCATTATAACCTTTAGTAATGGACATCGCAACTCAGCGATAAAGCTTTACGGAATCATTACATTCTGTTATCTTTTTTTATGGCAGGGTCGTTAATTTAATTAGCTTCCAGCTTTCTGAAAAATTATATATTTTTCAAACTTCTAATAAAGAGTACATCGCAAGTTCTGTACAGCTTTTGTTTTATTGAAAAAGCTTTCCTTTCAGTAATCTTGCTTTTCACATCCGACAACACTTCCAACTGACAAGAAATAAGCAGCAAGATTACAATTTATTACTACGGAAGCAAAACACAACTTTAAGTACGTCCGTTTCTGAAAAAAATGTGATTGATTCCATTTCTTATCTGCTTGTATACTATAATATATATATATATATATATATATATATATATATATATATATATATATATATATATATATATATGTAATTCAGTAAATACAGTACTACATACGTACCTCCTATATGTTTTCTAAGAAAATGCTGATTCTCTGAATAAGCGTTAATTAGTTACAATGAACTTATTTAAACTCAAAATTATTTAAATCATTTACATAATTGAATACTTCATTGGTCAATTAAAAATTGTTTGGTTATGGTACTGATTACGTGCATAAATGCACTTTTGGGCATATGTAATTGCAATAATAAAAGGAAGAAGCCCAATAATATAGTGTGTTCAAATAATTATGTACAGCTTCTGAATCCCAAATATGATGAAAGTAAAACGTTTAAATGAGAAAAATGCTTATCTTAACTTGCAATAGAATACACTGCAAAAATTTTAGGTCATAGACAAAAGATGAAATCGGTTGTATTCATAATTCGATTTTAGTGATCACGAGCGGATCCAGACTTAGTAACTAGGGAGTGAAACGTGCACAACAGCTGAGAATGTATGCAAAAAAAAAGAAAAGAAAAGGAAGGGGTGAAAGAGAGAAGGGCACCCCGGCGAACAGCTCGAGAGCATTTGCATGTGTGGGGAACACTGAGGTCAGAGAGAGGAGAAAGATATATATATATATATATATATATATATATATATATATATATATATATATATATATATACCGGTGTCTACCCACGTTGTATGCCATTTATGTTATTATAAGAGATATAGAGTCAGTTAAATTAGCAAAGTTGGGCATAATTACATGATAATTCAAATACCGATAAGAAAATTCAACATTGTTGTCAACTTTCTAAGATATCTGAAAATAACTAAAAATCGTCCAAATTTTCAATCAGCTATATCTTTTTAATATGCAAAACACAAAAAAGTTATTAGAGAGACTTTTTATAGCTATTTTTACGCAAAGTGGGAAAATGCAAATAAAAATTTTCGACCTACAACATTTTTTAACTGGTAACTATAGGTAGCTATGGACTCATTCGATGGCTTATTTTTTTCTGATATCAAAAATGTATAGCTTTGTATGTTTAATATTATTAATTAACTCACAATTTTCAAAAAAAAAAGGTAAATATAATATACATTAAACAAATTAAAGCGTGCCGTGAACATTTAAATAACAGAATAAGCTCATATTCTACTACAAAATTTGTGGAAACAACAAGAAATAATGTAGCACATTACCAAAATAAAAAAGTTCTAAATAAATTTAACTTACAAGGAAGCGTAACAGCAAAAAATATATACACATAAACAGATAACACAATCATAGTGCTTCAAAGTACCATCCATTATTTTGAACACACATTTGACATCGTTTTAAAATTTCATTTTGAACTTTTAATAAACTTTGGGTTCTAATTTGTTGTATAGCAACACAAATTTTACTTTTTAAATCGTCTAGATTACCAGGTTTTACTCGGTACACTTTGTCTTTAATTGCACCACACAATAAAATGTCCAGGGCGGTTAAGTCTGGAGATAGCGGCGGCCAAGCTATTGGACCTCGATTTCCTATCCAATTATTAAAACTTTCCTGTAAATAGTTACACGCAAGTAATCCATTGTGTGCTGGTGCCCCGTCGTGTTGAAAATAATTCAAATTTTGAATTACGTTCAACGGAAGGTCGTCCAAAATTTCTTCAGATTCGTTTCGCAAAAAAAGTTATATATCTTTCGAAATTTAAATTGTATTCATAAAAAACGGCCTAAGGATTTTGTTACCAATAATACCGCACCAAACGTTTACTGAAAAAGCATATTGATCTCACGTCTCAACAGTAAGCTACAAGACGTTCTGTTTCTGTGTTAACATTAATATTAAAATTTTGAGGTTTAGAAAAAGCACCATATTTTTTTTTTAATTCGATTTGAGTTTGGCAGATAAAGTCACATCGGGTTTTCCTATTTCTATATAAGTTTGAAGATATAAATCCGAAGCAGCATTAGCACCTCTGTTAGACACGTAATAGCAAAAAAGCATATCATTTCTTTCTTCAAAGGAATAAGCCACTAATAAATTAATATTCACTATTTAAGTACGAACTACAACTGATTACAACAAATAATTCAATATCTACTATTTGACAGGCAATAAATGAAGAGTTTTGTTTTTAATTGTCACAGCACACCACGGCAAACATTTCATTTGTTTAGTAATACTATAATTACAATTTTTTTGAAAATTGTGAGTTAACTAATAATACTAAACATACAAATCAGAAAAAGATAAGCCATCGAATGAGTCCATAACCACCTATAGTTGCCATTTAAAAAAAAATGTATGTTTGGGTTGTAGCTCGAAAATAGTTTTTATTCGTATTTTCCCATTTTGCATAAAAATAGCTATCAAAAGTCTCTCATAACTTTTTCGTATTTTGAATATAAAAAAGGTATAGTCGATTGAAAATTTGGACGATTTTTAGTTATTTTCAGATATCTTAGAAAGTTGGCAACAATGTTGAATTTTCTTATCGGTATCTGGATTATCATGTAATTTAACCGACTCTGTATCTCTTATAATACAAAGATAGCCACATAATGTGGGTAGATTCTAGACACCTATATATATATATATATATATATATATATATATATATATATATATATATATATATATATATATATACTGATCACACATGTTGTACTGCGTTCAATTCAGCACATGGTTACCTTAAATGTTCAAAATGTTGGCCGTTAGCACCTAGACACATAACGGGAGGAAGAGCGGTCGCCGCAACTATTTCAGTCAACGTTTCAATGGAGATTGCAGCACATGCTCGTACAGCTAGATGGCAGTGTGGTAGCGCTCAGTTCTGTTAGTAGAAGACCTTTCATGAGCTCCATAAAGCGCACGTTCACCTGGAAAAATTGATGAGCGTAACATCTCCAGGTAGAAAGGGTCCTACTAAGCTCCTAGATGGTAGTCCACACCACACATGAACCCCAGGCAGATTGACCGCCTTATCGACATATGTCCAGTACACGCAGTTATGCGGATTAACTGTTCCACTAAGTTTAAAAACGGCCTCATCAGTCCACACTACCTTCGTCACAAATTGTTGATCTTCAGTTAGCAGTTGTTGATACCATTCGCAAAATTGCATTCGACGATCAGGATCGTCATCATTAATCGCGTGTAGTAATCGTGGAATGTAAATTTTCCACTTAGCAGCTTTCAGAGTTCGTCGTACACTTGCACTGCTAGTCCCCAGTTCACTTGTCCATTGCGTAGCAGACTTCTGTGGAGAAACAACAAACTTTTCAAACACGAGAGCCGACGATGACTTGTAGCTGTACGACGTCTTCCCAATCTTCCTTTGTGAATGTCAGAAATCGCTCCATGCTCCTCGAACTTGTCAACTATGCGTTTAATTGATAAGCGGATTGGGGAATCTGTTTGAAACTCTCGCCTCCACTGACGGCGTTATCAAACGTGATAAACCACTTCAGAATGCATTTTCGCTGCTCGAATGTCAATCGTCCACCAGCTATTTTCTTTCGTTTCGTTTTACAATCGTACTCTTTACATTGTTGCATCTACAGCAATATGAGTAACGACATATTTTAATGAAACATCATACTACACATTGTTACCGTAATCCGATCCAAGTTCGACAAAAATTCACATATATAATGTGTAACGAAATAATTTAGGTTTTTGTATCTTTAAATTATTTTGTTATTTTTCATTGTACATTTTTGTACAAGTTGTACAAAATGTACATGTTTACTCAAACTTTCTTTCTAAGAATGCTTACGTTGTTTCTGTTCATAACTTGAACCACATATTTCCAAGTAATTTTACTATCAGTCTAATATAAATTTTCGTACCTTTGGTTATTCAAATGCTATAAATTCACATTTATATATTTCATTTAAAATCTGCATTGTTACTCCCTCTAGTGACGTATCCTAAAATATAGGTAATTAGGGGGAATTATATTACAAGCTTTTAAAAGTCCTCTCTAGATGGCGTTAGTGGAGAAATCACAATTTAGAATTTCTGGTTTTATTTAGATAAAAAGGGTGATAACAATGTATTGTGTTTAATACAACTTTAACATAAAAATTACGTCTTATTTCTTTCCTGTGGCGTCCATTTTGCCAAGCTGAAAATTTTTGATGTCTTCTTGAAAATTGCTTGATAGTATTATACGATATAACTTATCGGATATATCTTCAAGAAGCATAATTTGCAATAAAACAATTGGTGCTTTTTCTAATCATTATTTACAAGTTTTGTTGCTCGCTTACATACGGTTTTAGAAAAATTTTCTTCGGCAAGATCGAGTAAGTTACCAGTGAATTTCTCTGATTTTTTTAGTAATAACTGACTTTCTTTCTTAGCGTTTGAAGACGTTTTAATCAAGACATGAATTATTGATGCTTCCATAAAGCAATGAAAGCACTTCGATAGATTTTCATTTGGCCCGTTACATCTAAGGGGTAACGAATAAAGATTATTTACCTACATAGTGTTAATTACCTGCTCCTTTTAGTTTGCATGAATTACCTTCTTCTTTTGGCTTCAACGAAGTACCTTCTACTTTTAACTTCAACTATTCTCTCCATATTATCTACATACAAGTACTATTCTGGTTTACCTTCTGAGTCGTAACTAAAGTCAAACAGGATCGTGCATACTTCTGCCTATGTTCGTGATCCGAGAGCATCGACTGAACGTAATGACTATCTGCTTATAGAAAGGTTAGATCGTTCCTTTTTCTTTTGTTTTCTCTATGGTTACATGAACTTTAATTGAGTAATGATAAAGTACACCTGCTAAAAATAACTTAATCAATTAGTCAGTTAAAATAATACCTGTTATCACTATATCCTTGTTGCTGTATCAATAAGTAATCCTTCACTTCACAACCACGTAACCTCCCTTATCTGTTCTTTTACCATTACTTTCCTTCCCTCATTTTGTTTGTAATTATAATAATAACATTTAATTGTATCTGTTGTGGCTGCCATTTTTGTGTTGTGTGCGACATCACTGTAATTGGGATGCGCACAAGTAATTACACTGTAGCCAAACGAACCGTTAGATAAACATATGTTTTCATTACATTTGGTGTAGACATAAATTTTTTTTTCTTCTTGAAATGTATGCAATTATTAAATTTTCACATATATTTGGTTCATTATTGTTTAAGAAAAAATGCTTGCTGAGCTATAAAAGTGTGGCTCACTATAAAATTTTATTTCGGTATTATCCGTTTTGGTGTAAACCATCGCAAGTTGTTTTGGTTTTATTTAGTAATAAGTTACGCTTTGTATAGGCGTCGATATACTTTTCTCTTTTAGGAATACAACGGAAGGCCTTCCCTTGAAAAGGGGAAATGTTTAAGTTTGGTTTTTTGTAAAATAGAGAAAAACTATTCTGGCTTGCGAACGGTATTTAATTACTATTTCTTTTTTTGTACATTTGGGGTATCTAAATATATTGTTTTGTTGTGGATTAATTAGATCCACACCTTCAACTATTTAGCCTAAATTTTTAAAAATAAAATATACATTTGTTTCTTTCGCACTACAGCATTGTTGTTATTTCTATTTCCTGGTGTCCTTCCATTTTCCTAAAATCTCCTTGCTCATTCCTTTCTGCACCACTGTCCAAGAGTCGGGACAGAGGTGAAGTTTTCTCTATATAGGGGAGCGGCTCTTGGCGCCAGAATAACCAACATCCTTTCTTCTTCCCCGCCCTAATCCTACACATTTGAGCTAGTTCGGTGTGGTCACTATCTGGAAATGAGCAGAGATCCCTCTCTTCCTTTTTCTTCCAGCTCCCCTGTTAAACACGTAACAAATGTGTTAAAGTGTGTATACATTTTTCTGATGGACTCATATATATATATATATATATATATATATATATATATATATATACATACATATTTAGTCTATAATATTCTTTAACATTGTCAGTTTGGATGTTTGGCGGGTTTGTCTGGCGACTTGAAATTATTGGTTTCATTATGTACACTCATATCGAATGATAGAGAAATTTTTAAATAAGATTATACTATAATTCACCGTTGAGTTCATATTTTCTATAGTTTACTAAGCATTTAAGAATGCTGTCGACTAAGTTATAGCATTTTCGTAGATCAATGGATATAGAATGCAGCTCTTTTGATAACGCTACTGTCAATTGAAAAACATCTGAAACTATTCTTAGTGTTATAATAAAGTCAAAGTCTAATATGACTGTTGAAAGGCTTACGGACTTTATACTGAAGGTACGATCATCTACGTCTTCTATAAATTGTACCATCACATCGAACAATCCCAAAAACTGTAAAACGGCATCGTGACGCTCAAGTCACCTTGTATCGCAAAGGAATTTTAACTTATATCTTTTTTCTGTTGAATCTTTCTCGTTAATTTTTTTGTAACTAGGCATATCTTTTACTTGAATCCTCTAAAAATTTCAATATGGTTCTATTAGTGCTCATCATATTTCTGATATTATGTATTTTGAAAGCGCTTGATATTGCTCAATTTAACTTTCGCAGTGAATGTAAAAGGCCAATGGCTGTAAATATTTGGCGCGAGCTTGAATTTAACATCCATCGTAGCCTTGACCTTGTAACGGGAGCTTTAAAATAAATCAAAAGTTCGCGCTAAATTATTCTAGCTTAGATAATATATATATATATATATATATATATATATATATATATATATATATTATATTGAAGCCCTTTGGCGCTCAAAGGAACGCAAGCATTACATTATCAGTTTTTCAACAAAAATAAGGAACAACTCTTTTTGTTTGTGTTAATAAATAAAACGTTTTTGGGTTTGATTTTTCGAAACTTTACGTTTGACTATCACAATTAAACGAAAGCAACGTTTAATTCTGATAAAGATTTTATTTGTGTTAGTTTTAAGAAGGTTATTGTAGATTATAGGTTTGATTTTATATATGTTTGTAAACACCGTATTGATGCATTTTCGTTCAGATTTGGAATTTAATTAAATAACGATTGATTTACTTTTATTGCTAAAGATTATTAATATTAAAAGCTTACATAAATATTGATTACATAAATGCAGAAAGAGGTCAACTCAATATGAATTCAGATAAATAAATAAATCGAAATGAGCATAATTTTGATTAATGATAACAGTGATCATTTCTTTATCTTAATATTGAGCTAGACGTCGCAACCAATTAAGAAAGGAATTCGTAAACGTAAAATTATTTAGCAAGAGAAGTAAAATTGAACTAGTAAATGATACCTTCATACATTGAACCCATTCAGTTTCAATAAAACGTAATAAAAAATAATCATTTAAGTTTCACAACAACAATATTAAATTTTATTCAACAATGTTGAAATTATAAAAAGTGTAAAAGAACTCAAGTCTTATTCTTTGGAGCGGGTTAAACAAACAAAAGTAATATCCAAGGGTATTACGCCCGTTGCAACCTCTGAGATGGTCTTAGTTCAAATCATAGCCTTTTAATGTTTTTATTGTTATATAAGTTTTGTTATAAACGAATAAGTTCAAAAGTTAATATGTAATTAAAAATTATTATTAATTATTTTTAATTACATGTTTATTATCAATTTGGTCAACACATACTTTCCATGTATCTTCTGTTGGAACGAAACATAAAATGTTTCTTTCATTTGGGAAATGACATCATCAAAATATCGAACCAACAAGCTTACTTATTGAATTGCTGAAACATCTGTAGTTTCATCAACCAAAATGGAAAAGAATTTGCATTTTTTATTTCTAATAAAACTTTTCTTGTAATAATAGAATAACATTCTCATTTCTTGTGGTTTTGCTTAAAAAAACTTGAACTATTTGAAACTGTATCTATGTGATTTCGAAGATCATTACCATCAGATTCAATACGAAACTTCAACAAAGCTCTAAAGTAGGTTTGAGATCCCAATTCATTATAATCTAGATCTACTTCATCACGGTGTCCTCCTAAAGCAATATTCTAGCGACCACAAGGTAACAGGTTTTTACGATTGGTATTAGCATCTTTCGGTTATTTTCAATATTTATTTTTCTTTCAGTCTCCAAAATAATGTCTATAGACTATTCTGGCTTTTCATGTGCACGAGTGAAATTTGCACCTTTTATCATAGATCATTTATGATACTCTATGGATGCAAGATTACTAAAAGTTTCAATTGCCTTTTTATATTTACTTAACGGTAACGTCACGAAAGTTCCAAGATTTACCTTATGTTTTGTTCCACTTTCCTTTGGTACAAAAAGTACACACGGTTTTCCAAATACACGACCTAATGAAAAGCTGTATTCAAGCCAGGGGTATTCATCACACCATTTTCATTGAAATTTCCTCGTTTGCTTACTAACTATTTTACTAAGAAGTTCTGACACTGATGGCATCCATTTTTTATTTAAAATATTCTTTGTCGGTAAATAACTTGCGAACACTGTTATCAATATCATAAGCTATTTCAGTTTCGGTAACATCGCTAACATTTAGGGCAGGAAGAGCCGTGGTTTCATTACTACCACAGTTACTTAGAGGCCAATAAGGATAACCTACGGACCTTCTAACTCGGTTCGATTGTGTGTTAGTGGTGTGTTCTTGATACTTGATGATTCTGTAAGAATATTAATGTATGTTATACTTTAAATGCACAAAAAAAGTATCATGTACATCGAAGGTAACGTTAAAGTGAGTAGCAGCAAATAAAATATAGATTATCGTCGCATATGAAAGTGGCTTGTGAAAATAAACGCGTGCGCGTGGTGGGTGGGGGGTGCGTGCGTGCGTGTGTGTTATTATTATTATATTTATTACAACGATAGACATACAATATCAATATCAATCAAATATGACAATGCAAACGTATTAGTAATTAATTACATAAAAAATCAATACTTTGTTCTTGATTATATTGTGGAAATCATGTTGGAAATGTTTTAATATGGTGACTCCATATCACATTTTCATGTTGGTCAATGCTGTATAAAGCATTATTTGTGCACCAATGGGATTCAAAGATATCATAATTGGGCCCCAATTTTTTAATTCTAAAAGATCGCCTGTTTTAGGCAAGAGGGCGATGACATATTTTGATGCTGAGCGTGGTAATTCCTTGTTAGCAATAGCAGATAGTACCATTTGATGGAAGATGTATTTTAATACGTCCCAAAACTTTAAATAAAATTGAGTTGTTAGATCGTCTATTCCTAGAGCGCTATTCTTATTCAGGGATTTAAAAGCCATAGCCAATTCATCTATTGTTATCGGATTCTCTAGATGTACTTTTTCTTCACAAGATTATCATATAATGTGCAGGATTGGTTAATTTCCGTGTGTTTCGATTCATGCAATTTTCCCTTGTACCAGGCTAGGTCCTGTAAAATCCTACTTTTTAGGAGTGTGTATGATTTTGTGGTGGGTTGAGGGCGGTTGTTATTAGTTTTCATGGCTTTTACGGTAATGTTGTGGATTGTAGATTTTGCTAGGTTTATCAGATAGTTAGCTAAGTTGTGAGCTCTAGTACTACCCTTTATTTCGCAAATAACGGTCGTATATGACACTGCATTGTCCACCAATTTCTTGACAATTGAGTCAACCAGAAGCCAGATCTGTTTTGTTTCCGGACAAGTCAACAACATGTGCAAAGCGTCACATTTAGTAAACGACCATTAGTGGCATTCATCGGTACTTCTTAGTTTTGCATGTGACAGAAACACTGGGTCAGCTAGTCGGTTCTTAGCGAAACTCCATGCTATTTCGCTTACGTATCCGGAAGTAAAGTGGTTGAAAAAGGATGTCCAGTAGGGAACTTCGTTTACCCAAATGTTTTTTTGCATGTCATTTTCTAGTGTGTTGAAATATGATGCAGTTAATTTTCCTTGTAGCTTTTTCTTTTAGTATTTGCTCAACACAGCTTTGTTATTCCTATATTTAAACATTAATGTATTTCTTAAATTGTCATCGGTTGCTCCTACTTTTAAGAACCTGCCATCAAAAAAGGTTTTTATGATCTCGTAGTGGTTTCTAAGTTCTATATTTGTTTGTCAAAGGCTTCTTTAAACTTGTAATCACAGAGGTTTCGCCTAACCATTTCCTATTTAGCCGAAAGTCGTTGAGTGTAACGAAACCCTGTTCTGACCATCTTCGAACGAATAACGGAGGAACTGTTGCCGATATTAAAGTAGAAGTAATAGTAGGAATTTTTGAGGGATCAAAATTATCTAGAAACAACTCAATGTTTTGCATAGTTTTTATTACTTCTAGTAATAACGGTGACAGTTGGTGGACGTTGGGTACACTTTTCTTTAGAAAAAACCATTGCCAAGTTAACCCTAGGGAATCAACTTGTTTTAAATCATGCTCCATCACTATCTTTCACTTCTGCTGTGCTTTAGTGTGGATGATTTTTTGGGCTAAATGTATTCTGAACGTTTTAGTTTTGCTCGGAATATGTACTAAATCTATACCTCCCTGACGTGTCTGAAGGCATAAGTGTTGTTGTGGTAATCAGTGTTTTCCCATCCATATGTAGTCCACTGTTTTTGACTGCAGAGAAAAAACTTGATGCATATGCATTGTAGCGTGTCCCATAATTTGGTTGTCACATATTGGTTGATGACAACTTTCCTCCCAAGTATTTATAACGAGGGCATTTTTCTCTTCCAGATCGTAAGTGCTTTTTCAAGAGAGCACACTAAACTGTTGAAAGCTTCTGTGACATTTGTATTATCATAATTTGAAAGGTTAGTTCCTAGTACTCTTATTCCTGCTGCCCACTGGATGTTTAGAGGCGTTTCTGTTCTTCCTTTTCAGCTTCCCGCCCAAAAATCTTTGCATTTATTTAAATTGAGTTCGGACCAGATTGTCCCGCGTACGTTCTATAATACTTTTTTAATGCTTTAAAGTCTTTTTCGTTCGATAAAAAAACCGAAACGTCACCAGCGTAAGCACTCACAGTTAAATTAGTGGGTGAATGATCAGTTGGAAATGATAAACATTTAAGGAGTTTTCTGCAAAGTGCCAGGAAAGGTTCAATAGTCCCATATAGGGGACATCCTTGCCTAAGGCCAGTTTTGAAAGCGATTGTAGTGGTGAGTAAGTTGCCTATTCTGACATGACTGCCACTGTTTGTGTATAACAGTTTTACAATTCGAACGAAATAGTCTCCTACATTCATTTTTTATAGAACTCTAAATATATATGAATGATCTATTCTATCGAACGCTGATGTTTGGTCGAGAATAATTATGGCTAATGGTATATTATTTTTATTGGCGTAGTGAATTAACTCCCTGTATAAATGTATTGAATCGTACATAGGTCTATTAGGTACCGAGTAGCTTTGATCAGGGAGAACAATTTGGGAGATATTGTTTGTTAGCCTTGATGAGAGCATCTTGGCGATAATTTTGAAGTCAGTAAATAATTGGGCCCCAATTCCTTTAATTCTAAAAGATCGCCTGTTTTAGGCAAGAGGGAGATGACAGAGTTGTTAGATCGTCTATTCCTGGAGCGCTATTCTTATTCAGGGATTTAAAAGCCATAGCCAATTCATCTATTGTTATCGGATTCTCTATAAGTACTTTTTTTTCACAAGATTATCATGTAATGTGCAGGATCGGTTAATTTCCGTGTGTTTCGATCATGAAATTTACAAAAATGTTTGGTTATAATTTTACATAATTTTTGGGTATCGTTAACAATTTCGTTCTCGTATTTAAGCGCGGATAAAGGAGTGAAAGGTCTCTGTGCACTTTTTTCTAAAGTTAGACGGTCTAATTGTACAAGTTTCATGTTTTGTGACGGTTAATTGTTTTTCGCAGATTCTATAGAAAGCGTCCCTTGCTTCCGATAGTAAAGCAAAATGGTCCTCCATTTGTGAGTCACAGGTGTCGTTTTTGATGCCAACTTGTATTTGTCTTTCTAAGTTGATTATGTTATGATACTTATATTGCTTGCTTTGCCGTTGGTATAGAATCGCCATATCTTTTATTTTTTGTTTCAGGTCTTCCCATCCAGACAAGACATTCCAGTTTTCTGCAATTCGGGACAGCTCTGACTTTAAAAACGTTTTCAATGTGTTTACAAAAGTTTTTTCCTCTAATAGAAAGTTATTGAATTTCCAGTAAGGTGGTCGAATAGTGAATTTAGATGGCAAGATGATCAGAAAATGTACTATGCAGTTTGGAAGACTGTACTGCCATAACTAAATCGTTTGAGCAATATATTCTATCAATTCTTGAAGCTGTTATCTGTTCACTGCGACTAAAATAGGTATATCCGCCTTTGCCGTTATTAAATAATCTCCAACAATCTGATAAATTCGCCATTTCTACAAAATCGTTGAAATTGCTTCATAGAACAGGATACCGTTCATTGGAGCCAAAGCGATCAGTGCAATTAAAATCACCTGCTGTGGCTATGTTGCAACTTATATGATAAGATGTGAGGTACGAGCTCAAAGTCTTCAAAACATGCATTGCCATCTCTAAATTTTGAGGAATATACACGTTGATAATTGTCCATTTAGATTTATTTAGGACGATCTGTAATCTTTGAAGATAAGCGTCAACTATTATTTCATGTTCTAATACTTTTTTTATGTTATTGTTTTTTTTAACAGCTATTAGAGTTACACTATATTGCGTAACACGGGGGTTTGAGAAGAAATAGTATAACGCGTGCAGCAGCGTTGGGGGTAGTTCTGAAATGTTCGATTCCTGTATTACTGCTATATCAGGTAAATTAATATCCAAAAAGTTTGTAAGATCGAAACATTTGTATTCTGTTCGTAGACTTTTAACGTTTATTGTAATTACTTTTAAATTTTTAACCGACATAATGGTTTGTTAAAATGTGAGACTTTCAATACTTTCAGTTGAAGAAATTCGTTCCAGGGATGTTTCTCTATTCAATTCCACCGAAGGAGACCTTCCAGTTTCTTTATTTAGGCCCCTCTTTAAGTGGTTGACCAGCCTTTTGCATCGTTCTTTTGTAGCTCGTATGTTTTCTGTATATTCTCGTGCCAGTTCAAGAGGTTCAGTACTACCTTGAACATTATTTAGAAAGTCGGAAAAGGTAACATGATTTAATGCCATATTTCTGTCATCTGTCCATGCCTCGATAATTTCTTTGTAATTTTCGATAGACGATTCGTTTTCAATTTTTCTTCCTTTCAAGTCGGTTTTACTTTTTGTTACCTTTGTCGCTTTTGAGAATACGGTGGATTCTTTTCCGTAAGCAGTAATAGGATAGTTTTCTTCCAAGGTCTGTGTCTTGTCTGTTTCTGCGTCAGCTTCTTCTGGAATAGCTAATAATACCTCCGATTCTAATGCATGTGAGATAATCGGTGTGGATTCAGTAGGTGGATGCGGTCTTTTATGAATTTTTTGTTAAATGTGCTGGTAGATTAGTTACTGTACATTTTGAAGCAGTATGGCCTGATT
>JARFJB010000673.1:617500-652500 GCA_036346205.1 Vesta saturnalis
AACTCTTTCACACCACTTAATGAAAGGATTTTGTTTGTATGTTAGATGTGCCAAATAGTTTAGAAGGGATCTCTAAAAATTCTAATAGGAAAAAATAGACAAAAAAAAGGTAAAAGAGAAAGTTAGTTAGAAAATATATGGACTCTAAATGAAAGCCAATAGTCAAGGGCGAATAGAAAATACGTTTATCTCAGAAAATTAGATTAATTTAAAGTAATTAATTAAATATTAAGGTAGGAGGCATTTGTTAAGGTGGCAGGCATGTGTACCCATGCCATCCGGGGAGATACCATCACCCTTACCATGGGTTCCTTCATATTGGGTATACAATTTTCTGAGCTCGGTAAGGGCTGCCGTCGCCCTTTCGCCATCCTTAATCTATAATCACCCTACTATTTCTCTCGCCCTCACTGTCTTCCTATCGGATTGATAGCCCAAAATTAAAAAAAAAAGATGACTGTGGTTTGTAG
Source organism: Vesta saturnalis (assembly GCA_036346205.1). Taxonomy (NCBI): domain Eukaryota; kingdom Metazoa; phylum Arthropoda; class Insecta; order Coleoptera; family Lampyridae; genus Vesta; species Vesta saturnalis. The sequence goes on from JARFJB010000673.1 coordinate 617,971, forward strand.
AGTAATAAGTGAGGGAAGTAAAATCCTGCCCCGTTCGGATGTCCGGAAGGGCAGACCCAGCGACCTTGGTCATCGAAAGTACTCACTTTCTGATCGATTATTGCAACATCCGCAACATGTGCTCTAATATTAATGCTGCTTACCAGCATCTCGAAAAATTACAAACTCACATTTTGTTTCTATCTGAAACACAAGTCTTCTCTGAAAACTCCGATTCACCCGACGCGCTACCTGTTATTTCCCGAATACAATCTTCACTCCAAATTTCGATACAAAGGAGGAGTGTGTGACTATCTCAACGATAACATCTTTGGCAAGAGGACTCCTTCTTTGGGGAATAAAAATTTTTACGTGATCTGGTTTAAACAGTCTGGTTCTAAATTTTTGAAATTGTTACGTTGCGAGTTAGTATTCGTATTTTCTCTCATTATTAAGAACTAATCGTATTGGTTGTTAGGCAACACACCTTACTTCGATCGAGTTTGATTTTAGACGTGGCAACTACGCGTTTAGGTATTACACCACATTTAAAATTTTGGATAAAACTTCAGGATTAGGTTGGTGGAAAAAGTGAAAGTTAAACAGGTGATTTTCGTTTCGTTTCAAAAGGAACACCATTTTGTCAAAGGCACGTTTTACGAAATTACGCGTTTGAGAAATTTGCTGTAATTTTTACAAATTTCGATTGTAAAATTATATTCCGCTTGGATCTGGATATACTTCTCAAACATATACTAAAAGTAATACTAAATTTCACAGTTTAGTACTTCGTTTTACGTGTATATATATATATATATATATATATATATATATATATATATATATATATATATATATATATATATATAGTTTTCGTAAAAGCTACGTGCTTGCTCTTCTCAACAGGGGGTAAGTTCTCCTTAAAATTTATTACACCCTTCAGGTTATTACTTAAATATATAAATGTTCCACAATTATTGTTTATCTCGCAACTAAGACGTGAATTTATTTAGTTTTTTTTTTCTCCTCGTTACTTCTTATCTCCGATTCTTCTGTGCTGTACGCCGAAAGCAATGTTTGGTCTGTATGTGAATACTTCTGGAAACTGGAATTTGTGAATACGTTGTTAACTACCTTTCCTCAACATGGAACACTGCACACTGAATTACGAAAGCTTGTTTCGATGATAAAACAAGTCGTTGGTCTCGCTATCGTATCGACTTCACTCTAAATTACCGAGGTTAAATCAAGTAAGATATTCGGATATTCCTGAGACAACATACTTACTGGTGAGTTTTATATTACTACATTATGGGACGAAGCCCTGGAGGAAGAAACAGTCACGTACGAATCCTAAATAATTAATGTTGGTGTGGCTCACTTCTGGGTCAACACATTATAAAATAAAGGTGTGAAATTGCTTAAATTACTTCCCGGTGCTTGATAATATGTTTAACATTATACGTGATTTGTCGATTTCATTTTAAAGGTTATGCACCTAAAAGTTTAGTTATTACTTTGGAAGTAGCGAAAATTAATAAATGTATTAAGTACTTACACCAGGTACACGTTTTAGAATTTTCCAATTTGATTCGTCTGTTCATTATTTATTTGTGTGTTAATCACTATTAAGAACACTAAATATATTTATAAACAGCTGTTGCCTTCGAAACATCTAGCTATGATGTTGTTGCTTACTGCAACTGGAATATCGTTATTGAAAATTTAATTATATATACAGGGTAATCCACACCAACCCTTTCAAACTTGTTAAGATAGTTGCATCTTAGACATGTATTTTATGCTTCCTGCTTTTTATGTTTAAACTTAGTTTTTTTTTTGCTTTCCAACAAACGATTTAATAACGAGAAAGTTAGTGTGTGTATATGTATTTGTAAGTGATGCGGCTTCAGCTACAAAGTCTAGAATTATTAGTCAGTGACTTGTTTATCACCTTTGGGGGATTAGAGCAGTTATTCTTTAATGATTGGGGTACTATGTTATGCCTTTAGTCAATTACTTGTGTCAGTAGTGTTGAATTACCTACTTTTCTTTCTGTTTTTAAAAATGCTGCAATTGCTGCTTATTTCATGTGCTTGAACTTATCTCGACATCTAGACATCTTGGTAATTTGCGATTGAGTATTTACCACAATCCCAGAATTTATTTGCTTTTGTTGTTTTGTGTGTTTTATGTTTCAGGAAATATTTTGAGTTGTTTCTAAAACATTTTTTTTTTATTTTTACAATCACTTTTGCACTTTAGCACTGAAAAGGTAAGTGGTGCGTACTATTAAAACGATTTGGTTTATGGACGTTTTACGATAAGTTTCTGTTAGTTAATATGGGGATCATATTTAATAACAATTAGTAGTTTTTTATAGTTGTTTACGATTACTGCCAGATATAACTTTATATATATATATATATATATATATATATATATATATATATATATATATATATATATATATATATATATATATATATATATATCTTATTAGCAGTTACGACACACCCTTTATTTTTGGGCCATCAGTACCTTTTGTGACCGTAACAAAATTCTACTGTTGCGTTTATAGATGTCCTAATGACAATAACTTTCAAGACTTCTTCGACTAGCTTAGTTTAAACGTTGACTACCTTCTTTCTCGATTCTCATCTTGCGATATCTCAATGTTGGGAGATTTCAATGGTCATAATTCTAATTGGATTCAATATTCATCTACTACTAATCCTGCTGGTCATAGTGCAGATACATTTGCTTTTTCATGTGATCTCACGCCACTGATTTCCGTACCCACATCACTCTGTCTTACATCAAACTCACTTATTTATAAAACTTCAGTTCTTTCACCACTAGTTCTATCTGACCATTGTCTAATTCAAATAACTTCTACTGTCCTTAATTCCTCTGTTGCTCGCAACACTGATAGAACCTTATGGTGTTTTAGGTCAGCTAAATAGAGTGATTTCTTTGCAACATTTCCATGGCATGAATATTGTTTTAAGTCGTTCTCATCTTCGGACATTGCTCTTTCAGTATCTGAAGTCATCCCAACCCTGGTTCAATTAGGCTTGTTCAGATGGAATATATTTGAAAAATAAATTTTATACTAAATGGATATCTAATAAAACGTAGAGAATCATACAGAATACGTTATTGCTAGAAATACCTGCAGAAGTGTTATGATTAAAGTTATTAGTAAAATGCAATGAACGAACTAAATCTCCTTCTGTCAGTCGTAACTTTGGTCATTAGCAAAAAGCCATCGGTAAAAACTTAAGTGCATCTTCATTTCCCCCCATGACATCCTATGACAGGTCTGTAGTTGCTGATTATCTAGACAAAGACAATCTTTTTGTGAATTTATTTGCATCAAACTCGTGTCTTAATGATTCTGGAAAAAATGTCTCCCTAGTCACCTCTTCCTCATACACTATGAAACCAATTCATTTTCGTTACAAGTTCTTAGAATCGATTAATCTCAATAGGGCGACTGGACCAGATGGTATTCCGTTTATTGCGATAAAGAAATATTCCACTGAACTAGTACCAGTCCTATCTAAGCTCTGTCGATATCCATGTCTTCTGGGGAATTTCTCTCATCATAGAAGTTCAACCTACTCCCAAAAAATGCGATAAGACCGATCCCTCCAACTACCGAGCAATTGCTATCACTTCCATTTTGTCTAAAATGATGGAAAAAGCCATTAATCGGCAACTGCTCTCTTTCTTTGAAACTAACAAACTCCGTAGTAGCCACCAATGTGGTTCAACAGAATCGTTCAACAGGCGATATCCTTTTATATGTGACCCAATACATTAGAACAATCCGGTGAAACAGTCTCTTTAGCCAAAAGCATTTCACCAAGATTGGCATAAGTGTTTACTTGCCAAACTCACCTCGTTTGAGTTAAATGATGCGCTCATTAATTGGGTTTCTAGTTTCCTTGACAAGAGACGAATACGTGATACGTGTCGTTGTTGATGGCATCATTTCAAAAGAAGTTGGAATTAACGCGGGTGTGCCACACTTACAGCGCCTACATGTTTTATGCTATACATAAACGATCCTATTCATTTGACGACCAACCCGAATGCTTTGCTGACGACAGCACTCTTCATTGTAGTTCATGTCAGTCTACTCATAATGGTAATCCACCTTGTATCTTAAATCTAGACCGTAAAGCTGAAATGGCAATTACAATCAACAAAGACTTTCAACGTATCCTTGAATGGAGAAGTAGTAATTTAGTTAATTTTAATGCTAATAAAACTCAGTGTTGGCTTGTATCCGCCCAAAATGTTGATTATTTCCTGTTGTATGGGTGAATGGCTCAGGTCTCCATTACTATGTTGGGAGTGGCTGTATCTTCAAATCTATCATAGGTTGATGGGTTGAGCATCTACTATCAGTTACTAAAGCAGCTGTTCATAGAACAGGCTTTTTGTACAGTACTTTACTTCCCGGCAACCGTTCCTACTACATAAGGCCCAAATTGGACCTCATATAGTTCTCACTTCTGAGTTGGTTCTCCACAATGCGCAATCGATATCGTTGAGTGCACTCAAAAAATAGTGATTAGGCTTATAAACTACCCATCATTAACTTCTAACATACCGTCCCTTGCACATAGGAGAAGTGTTGCAGTCCTTTCTTTGTACTATGGCATTACAATTGCTATTGCGCTGCTGCGTTACATTCTTTGGTATCATCTCGGCCTGCCTCTGCTAATAATGTTCGGTTAGCAAACTCACATCATCAATATGCAGTACAAATCTCTAGTTTTCGTACCAAACGGGCACGGGAATTCTCTCCCTAGTTCCTGTTTTCCTCTAACTTAGCCAGTTCAGGACCACCATTATTAAAAAAAAAAACAGTTAAATTGTTACAACGGAATAAATAAGATCTCAAAAAATTTAAGAATATGATATACTAAATCACTATAAAAAGCAACTGTAATGATTACAAAACCATAAACTTAATTCAGATTAAAATATCAAATCTACATAAATTTCTTAAGCGAATGAAGTGCTATATTGGCAAACAGAGTAAGAATTCATGTCACGACAGGAATATATTTATTGCTGCTATTCCCATTTGTTATTTTGAATAAATTAAATTCTTACGGGGGTTATTTACGCGTTTAATGACAGTTGTAGTTGACAAATATACTTGGAAATATACAAAATACATAAATCATACTTTGCAAAAAAAAGGCATTGAATAAGGAGCATTATCGACCTGTAATTTTTTACATTTTCAAGTTTGATTTAAGCTGTTTTTGGGGAATCAATCAAGTCCTTGATGACAAGCCGTATTCCTGCTCTACCATAACACGTAGGTACAAATGAATATCAAAGTAGTCGACTTTTCCCAATTGTTTGACACATGATTGAAGGAGACAGTCATGTTGTAAGGAGATGTAAAAATTGGCGAGAAAATAATTAACACCGTTTTATACAAATATTCTAAACTTTGTTCCGGCTGAATTCCCCAAAATTGAACGACAGTTAAGAAAGGTGAAGACGACTCTACATAGCTTTGATAATGGATAGTAAGCGTAACATTTAAAAGTAACCTTAAATACAGTCACCACCAGTTACGTATTTTTTAAGTAATAGTGGCTACAAACACACAGACGCATTCGCATACTCACACACATGCGCACATGCACTCGCACACTCATTTGTGCACGCACATGAACACAAGCACACGCATATGCACACGCACACACACGCACACGCACGCGGACACGCACACGCACACGCACACGCACACGTACACGTACACGCACACGCACACGCACACGCACACGCACACGCACGCACACGCACACGCACACGCACACGCACACGCACACGCACACGCACACGCACACGCACACGCACACGCACACGCACACGCACACGGACACACACACGCACACGCACACGCACACGTACACGCACACGCACACGCACACGCACACTCACACGCACATGTACACGCACACGCATACACATACACACGCGCATACACACCACACACACTCACACATACACACATACACTCATACGCGCACACATACACTCATACGCACGCACACACACACACACACACACACACACACACACACACACACACATACACACGCACGCATACACACACGTACATGCGCGCATACAGGTGGATTTTTTACGAAAACAATACTACTTCTGGTGCCTTAGCTCAGAAAAAAGTAAAAGGTTATTCTCGTACTCTAATAAACAAGTAAAAAAAGATGCAGTGAAAAAACTTGTATTCATTAGAAATGGGAAACAGGGAAATGATTTCTAGTACGGAATTGAACAAATCTAATCAGAAATTCTATGTAACTGGGTTATATCTCGGGTGCTTTGTTGGCCATTACTATTACAAGTCGTGCTATTAACCTCAGTGTCCAGAAAATAAGAATTACGTAATTCGGGAAATGTTTATAACTAACCTTTATCTTTTAAAAATATAAACTCTAAAAGCCTAACCATTAGATCTGGTGTGGAACCTCATTTTCTAAAAAGGAGCTAACTCGTAACGTTTTCAATTTCAACCGATGTGACTAACGCAGAACACAAGCCAAATAATCCGCTGGTTTGTTTCGTTTTAAACTAGGTTAACTTTATAATTTTCAATAAGCTATCCTAAGTAGTTGTTCGAGTTCCCCTGTGTAACGTAAAGATTTATTTTTAGGAATTCTGTAAAACTTTCACAAATGCCGTTCTTCACCTTTTCACTTTTTGTGTATAAGGTTCTTTTAGTTACAAACTTCAACAAACTATGTAACCTGTTTATTCCTTAAAATTAATAACTTATTCATTATAAAAGACTACATTTGGCTAGTTGAAATTAATTATGTAAACTACCAGGTTAGATCGCGTTGGTTAATCTCCCAAGAGTAGTTCAGTTTCTAAATTAAGAAGTTGGCGCTCCATTTCAGTACTCTTCTAGAAAAAAAATTTGATGTAGATTACTGCGTTTAATGTTCGATTAACTATGTTTGTTTACTTTATTAATATTTGTGTAGTGATATATGAATTATTCTAACAAAATCATATTTGTTGAGTTAATCGGCCTATTTCCACAGTTTTTGCTTTTACAGTTACAAAACACTTTTGATGGTACATTGTGTCCTATACTTAAGGTTACTGTGGGAAAATTTATATAGCGGGTGTATCTGTAGTAAATAACCGGTTTAATTTAGAAAACTAGCTTTAGGTATTACAGATATACCCTTACTACCTATTCCGGGTGTGCCTTGAGCAATTTCAGATCAATCATTACACCAAGATATTAAAAAATTAATAAAGCCTTAAAAGGTGCAACCCGTTAGGTAATTTCACACAAGTTAACACTAAAGTTGTATCAATTTGTATCAAAATAATCTTACACTATTAGATATTGTACGGCGTCGTAGAGATCTTACAACGCTTTCAGGGGATCTTATTGAATTGTGCACCATACAGGCGCCTCTAAATAAACGCTAAGTTGAGAGCTCCTACATTGGTGGCCATTACACAATTGTCTTATGGTATTCATTTATGTTTCTATATATGTTAGATGCACTATTTCGGACATTACCCTATTTACTCAACTGAAATAGGTTATGGTAAGTTCAAGCGATTTCGTTTCAGTTGAAACTTTATTGCTACTATTCTCATTTGTCTTATTTAATAAAGAAAAAACTGTAATTTATGTTTGGCCAAGCATCCATACAGTTATTAGGTGTAACATAATTATTCACTTTGTGAATATATTTGCTATGTTGAATAAATTAAATTAACCATTTCTGCAGGGTAATATTCAATCTGATTCTACCTTATCCACATTCTAGACTATATTACAGCTACCTCGGCGGAATTCCTATGGATGTAGGTAAAGTAACTGTGTTCTTTTACAGATAAACTCTGTATTTCTTTGCTGCCCTGTTTCAAATTTTAGGAAAAAACCTATAACATGGGGGTTTTTATAGAATCAAATACTTAAGTAACAGAAATTTTAATAAGGTGCTTGTTTTTTTATTCAATTTTTTCTGCTTATATTAATTAATTAATTCCCTTAAATTACCTTCAGTATTCTTTACTCTTTTCTTCTATTTCTAAACGTAATCTAATATTTGATCAAGAAAGACAATTCCTGAAATCGTTAATTGTATTAAAAGGCCTGAAAGTGCATGCGAGTACGAGTAAACTTTGCAAATTTATAGGTGCTCGCAAACCATTTTATGGCAAAGTAATACATATGATTTTGTGCCGACGTCAACAATTGTTTTAAAATCAACAAACAGAACTGTTGTACTTTTTAAAACTTCATACTTTTTGAAACTAGGTTAGCAGACAGTACCTAAAGATACAATTGCGAAATTATTCAATACTCGAATTTTCTAGGTACGTTACCAATATGTTGACTTTATAATAATGTTTAGATGTAATTTGTAGTTTATAAGGAACTATTACGGATATAATAACGGATGCGTGCACGTACACGATAACGCGATTAGGCTTTGTGTTGTCAAATGTCGAGTATGTCGAATATTCTATCAGTTCTGTCACTACTACGAATACCAACTGTAATTTATTTTTATTTTTGACGGCCTAGGCATGAAAACGCATAATTTCCGGAATCGTCTGTGGCCTGCATATGCACTATTTCAGAACGAGAATTTTGAATTGTTGAGTTAGATTGGCATTCTTGCTTGATGTAATAATATAAAAACATAAGTTTCGTATATCATTATAAATATTCAATTACATAATAGTGCTGCAAGTAAATATTAAATGTGTTTAATTAAAATAGTGAAATCTTTCTACAAAATTAGAAATGTTAGGAGGCACACAGCCTATTGTCTCAAACGTAAAATGAAATTAAATGAAAAAATGAAAACGGAGTGACACTAATTGTGTTACTTGCAGGCATTTACATTTATGGTTTAATTTAAAACAGTTTAACAAAATTAATAGTAAGCTTCACTTTAAATACCTAGTTAAAGTGAATATTTAACGCTTCTAGACACTTAATGTACAAAAGTTGGCAAACAACGCAAAGCAAACGTTTCCTTTACAAATGTTAAGTTTGCAAAATTACACAGTGTGGTTTTTGTATTAAGTGAACTTAATTCTTGAAGTTGACCGTCTCACTGAGAGCAGTTATATAAGGCGACCCTGTCATTAGCCTTTATCCTGCGGTTGCTTTTATACAGAACCATGTGCGGGTTAAATAATTGTAATTTAATTGGGTAGGATGATGTGGGGTTGCTTGAAGGTTACCGTCATTATAACTAACATTAACGTCGAGAGAATGTTTCGTAATAACACATGAATTAGCTATAGAGTGAACCGTAAAATTTGAGCTTTCAGTTTTCCTTCAGAAAACAGTATTGTGTTATAGTAGAGAACATTCCGAACTTATGGGAATAATACAAAATTTAGAGAACTAGTTATAATGTTTAACTTCAAGCAAATTCACCAAAATAGCTACCTAATTTTAATTAATCAAATGACTAGAGAAAACAATTATTAATTTAAATTGTTTCTCTAATTAATACAATGTTTTCTAAACTGAACTAAATCAACTAAAATGAACGGCATATCAAATTTTCACAGGAAAAGAAACGTTTAATTTTGGTGGATAATACCAAACCCTTGAGTTACTGTTAGATTTGATAATGTGTTTTGCCTAAACCGCAAACCCAATTACCAACAGTATTGTTAACAGGAAGCTAACGTTGGAAAGCACTATCTTAGTTGTGTAGCACGTAATGATATCTGTATCGTTCAATTACAGTAATCTACTAACTTATAATATATTAATATACAAAGAGAGTGAAATAATTTATTTTTTAATATATTTGTGTTAATTTGTAAACGTGACCCACAAGAATTTTGTCATTTACACAAATCAGGTAATTAGAGAGCTTTAAAGGATAATAACATTGGTTAGTTACTTACTATAGTATACTAAAAAACGTTTTAAAGGACATATTTTTATAGTACGAGTTTAAATTTAGAAAACGAACTGTGTAGCAAAATACGTTTTATATTTCAAAACAGACTGCTACTACTATTTTAAAATAAAAGAAAAACTTTTTCCATATACATATGAAACCCTTACTATAATTATAAGATACTAGAACTAGAACATTTAGATTCTGTTTCTTCAACTTTCGTTCGCAACACTGTTATAATGAAAATCCTAATATACTCTAATCCGTTTATTTTAGGACACCTAAAATTTCGAAAAGCATAAAATAAAAGAAATTAAAAAATTATGTCCTAAAATAAAAGGCTAGGGAAATTAAAATAATTTCTACAAAATAATAGAATTCAGACATTACGTTAAGTTGATGGGAAACTAGTTTCACGCAAGTAAATTTGGAATATCGCATCATAAAGCAATACAAAAAATATCTGTAGTGGAAAATCATACGACCTTCCAACCTAAAAAGTGGAGATTAAAAAAAAATTAAATAATCTTAATAATTATAATTTGTTATTACAATTATGAAGCCTCTTTTTTAATGCGTTCATAACGAAAAAAGGCAACGTTGTAGAAACAAAAACAATCATCTATGTAGATGGACGTTTAAATGAAGTTACGTAAAATTAAATTTTCTTTAAAAAATGTTAACACATTTTCTTATAAAGTTGATCGTTATTCTAGTATTGAAAACATTTGAACTAACACCCAAATTCTATCTAAGATATTTATAATAACTATGTCTAATCAGCTCCAGGATCAGCAATGTCAAGCTTAAATACGACATGTCGAGTTCGTACATTTGAACGATTGTTACGGTCATGACGGTCACTAGAGGACCAATCCATAAAGGTAAAATGCGTGTGTCCAACATAGCTCAGTGGTATGAGCGCGGTTCTTACTCATCAATCCAAAGCTGCACTCCACACAAAACATAAGTCCGAATCAGTAAAAAATGAGTTATTCATAAAAAGATTTATAGCGGGAAAAAATTGGCGAACACAGTAATTAATTAATCAATTTAAAATGAATATTCCCCACAACAAGAATGAACAAAACACGATCGAACATTAAAAAGTTCCTATAATGTAATTAAACGTCACTTGATATTCATCGAAACAAGTCAACAAAGCTTACTTTACATTTCTGAACGATAATGCCTTTAGTTTCGGTAACTTTTAAATGTCGAAATTAACTCAACGTGTTTTAATATGGTGAAGGTAAATAAATGCCCAAACATCACGCTGCAAATAACTATATTACGATTTAAAGAATATATATATATATATATATATATATATATATATATATATATATATATATATATATATATATATATATATCTATACAGGTATCGAAAAATATTATGGCGGGTCTGACTTATAATAAATAAAACAAAGACAGTACAATCAGTTCACGTACTAAGTAAGACAGAATACACAAAAAACTGAAAGCGCTGATGCCATACATGCGTCTTTTAAGTAGGCTATTATCAATGACAGATTTGCAATTCCGACACAATACTCAGGTATTCCATTGAAGAAAAAATACAGATTGTTAGGTGGTATTATTCAGGAAGCACTGCTCAAGAAATAATGGGCAGGTTTGCTTTTTCCTTTGAAAACAGGCCAATTCCATTAGAAAATACGATTATTCGTACTGTTCATGTATCCTGTTCATTTTTAAAAATAGTTTTTTTAATAAGAAAGTTAAAGTTAAACTTTAAACTTAAGTTGTATTATCAATCTAAATGTTAATGTTCTTGTTTGTAGCTTTCGTAAGTTTCTTCTTGGTTCTTCTTACGAGTAGTAATCGAACCATGTCATAAATTCGCAATTACAATCAACTTCGATGTTTGAGGTATTATCATAAAATCTTTAAGTGTAAAGTATTTACTTAATAGTTTCAAAGAACACGCGACTTTTCAACATCATCTTAATTACTTTGGTTTCGTTAGAAATTTTGAAACTAGATTGAAGGAGACTTAAGCAGTTAATATTTTGTGCCTACATGCAAATATGTACAAGTGGCAACATCGGTAAAGTTATGTCTCTTTCACACTCATAAATGCTTATTAGCCCGCAATAATGTTTTTCCATACCTGTATATACAGCGTTTCCACGAAAGTTCTTTACAAATGGAATTTTTGTTATTAATTATTGGACAAAAAAAATCTTTTTTGTCAAAAAGTTCTGCTTAGTTCAAAACTACTAAAACACCAAAGAAAACTTTTTTCGATCTAAACCTATACGGGGGAAATCAAAAAGTTTTATTTTACTAAGAATACATATTATCCATAATAACCAAAATTATACTAAAACTAGGTAACTAATCTATTTATATTAAACAAAAATTAGTTTTAAGTAAATCAATTATTCAGAATTCAACATGTCCTCCATCTCTTTCCATACAAAGAATAGCTCTTCTTCCAGAATCCTTCACTGAATTTCTGATCATTGCGCCAGGAAGTTGGTTCATTTTTTCTGCGATAATCCTTTCCAAATGGTCCATATCTTGAAAAAGATCTTTCAGAGTATACCCTTTCTTTGAGATAGCCCCACAAGAAATAGTCGAGGGGTGTCAAATCGGGTGATCTGGCTGGCCAAGGGTTTGCAGAATATCTTCCAATCCAGAGTCCTTGAAATGATGTGTCCAGGTATTCGTTTATAATTCTGGAGCTATGGTATGGGGCCCCGTCATGCTGATACCATAAAGTGGATCGAATATGCAAAGGAATTGCATGCAGAACATCAAGAATTTGATTATTCAGGAATTAGTAATATGTCTCCGAAGTGAGGTTATGTCGAAAAAAATAAGGTCCAATTATTTGATTATTAAAAATGCTAGCCCATACATTGGTCTTGAATGAATACTGATCACGGCATTCAACCACAAAGTTGGGATTTTCAAAACTCCACCAACGAGTATTTTGGGAACACATAACTCCGTTAGATATGAACGTTGCTTCATCAGTGAAAAGTATTTTTCTTGCAAAAAACGGATCGTCTTCTAACATTCCTTGAAACCAGGCACAAAAATTTAATCGAGATATAAAATCCCTTTCTTTGAGAGTATTAACAAATTTTGGTTTGTAAGCATGAAATTTGTTAGATCTTAAAATTTTCGAAATTGTTGATTTACCTACATTATTTGGTAACATTTGCGAAATCTGTTTTAAGGAAGTTCTTGCTTTTTCCACAACGGCTTGCATGATTTGTAACTGATTTTCTTCGTGATTAACTCTTCGCGCATGGTTTCTCCTGAAGTTATTATTAACAGACCCAGTCATTTTAAATTTGACAATGACATTTCTCACAGATACATGTGAAATAGGATTTTCCGGGTGCCTGTTATTGAATATCACTGCAGCTTCTCTGTACGTTTTGTAATTATCACCAACAATTAACACTAATTCTATTTTTTCTTCTAAACTTAATTTTGTAGGCATTTTGTTTTCAATAACCGATTTGTGAGATATCAATTTACTTGACATTTACTAACGGACATTATTTTATTTCCCCAGCCTACTGTAGGACGCATGAAAATTATACTGAACCCAAAGAGAGTTGAAGACCACGTTTAAATCTAATTTTCAATATTGAATTCTGATTTATTGTTCTGAATAATGCATTTACTTTCGTTAATAAAAATTGATTAGTTAAGTATTTGTGTACTATTTTGATTATTATGGATAATGTTTATTCTTAGTAAAATAAAACTTTTTGATTTCCCCCGTATAGGTTTAGGTCAAAAACAGTTTTCTTTGGTGTTTTAGTAGTTTTGAACTAAGCAGAACTTTTTGACAAAAAAGATTTTTTTGTCCAATAATTAATAACAAAAAATTCCATTTGTAAAGAACTTTCGTGGAAACGCTGTATATATATATATATATATATATATATATATATATATATATATATATATATATATCATACATGGTGTCCCAAAGTTCTGGTTTCGGACGATTGCTAGAAGATAGACTTTTCAAAATTTGGTGAAAGTTGTACCATAAACGAACATATATTTCGAAAATATTATAGACTGTATAGGGTTTTCCAGAAATAGGTGGCTATATTAACTTAAATTTTTTTAAATGGAACACCCTATATTTTATTACAAATTTGAATTCCCACGTTCAAGAACTTCTCAAAAATATATGATCTTACTAGGTTATACGGGGTATTTTATAAGATATGGCCAATAATGTACAAAAATTATCCCTAATCTCTCACCCCGACAGTCACTAAATCTAGTGATGTGTGAAGATTTTTTCATTTGGTTAATATTGTGAGGTTACTAGGTTTTTAGAAAATAGGTTAGATCGGTATTTTGTATCTCTTGTAATACAGGGTGAAGAAAAACCCCAATTAAAGAATATCTCAAAATCTTTAAACGGAACACCCTGTATATTGCATTGTCATTTGTTATAGATTGCACTAATCTTTAAAACGATATAGGGTTTGTATGATCAATTTCATTAAGCAGAATCAGAATGTCATTAATACTGTAAAAAAACAACTCAATCATAAATTTGAAAATAAAACGCTCTGTATAGCTATTTTATAACAATATAATTTTATTTATGTATTTTTTTAATTTCAAAATGCCTACCGTTTACTTCTAAGCACTTCTTTAATAGTTCGGGAGTAATTGTTGCAAATGCATTTCTTATTCTTGTTTTCATATCCTCTTTACTAGTAGCTTGTTGTTTATAAACAATATCTTTTATTTTACCTCAGAGACAAAAATCCATTGGAGTTAGACAAGATGAATGTGGAGGCCAAGCAACTGGTCCTCCTCGTTAGTGGAACGTCTTCTAATAATGGCTGTAATTGGTTTTTTAAAAAACAAGGAATTTGGCTCCATTCATGTTTCCATCAAAAAACAAAGGTCCAGTATCGTTATTCCCTACAATACTATCCCACACGTTGTTTTAAATTAATTAACTATTATCAAAAATCTGAACTGATGTAAGAATCTAATGAAATGATTATTATATAAAAATAATTTAACTAGCAGTATTTGACATTTGTTACTATCCCATAGCACGCTTTAAGATAGCAACAGAGAATGCTTTTGTTAATTTTTAAATCTGAGAATAAGAATAAGAAATGCATTTGCTGCAATAATTACTCCCGAATTGTTAAATAAGTTCCAAATTCATTAGTACCTAATTGATAAGATCCACACTGTAACGTTAGAAATGCAAGTAACCAGTTAGATATTAGTAAAAAAAGATAAAGAAGTATGTTTCATCCGCATAAATTGCAAATTCTCCAATTAAAAGAACAAACAAGTGCTTTGAAGTCAACGAAATACATTTTGAATATTTGTTAAAATGAAAAAAAATACATAAATAAAATTATATTGTTAAAAAATAGCTATAGAGAGCGTTTTATTTTCAAATTTATGATTGAGTTGGTTTTTTTACAGTTTTAATGACATTCTCATTCTGCTTAATGAAATTGACCATACAAACTCTATATCATTTGAAGATTAGTGCAATCGCTAACAAATGACAATATAATATACAGGTTGTTCCGTTTAAAAATTTTGAGATATTCTTTAAATGGAGTTTTGCTTCAGCCTGTATTACAAGAGATACGAAATACCAATCTAACCTTTTTTGTAAAAACCTGCTAACCTTGCAATATTAACCAAATGAAAAAATCTTAACACATTACGAGATTTAGTGACTAGCGGGGAGATTGAGTAGGGATCATTTTTGTACACTATTGGCCATATCTTATAAAATACCCTGTATAACCTAGTAAGACCATATATTTTTGAGAAGCTCTTGAACCTGGGAATTCAAATTGGTAATAAAATACAGGGTCTTCCATTTAAAAAAATGTAAGTTAATCTAGCCGCAGATTTTTGGAACACCCTAACATAGTCAATAATATTTTCAGAATATGTGTTCGTTTATGGTACAGCTTTCACCAAATTTTGAAAATTCTATCTTCTACCATAACTGCGCAATCGTCCGAGACTAGAACTTTGGGACACCCTGTGTACAGGGTCATTCCAAAGTTGGGGTTATTCTTTCACCAGCAAATAGGGCTTCAAGAAAATAATATTTTTGTATCTTTGGCCCTTTTTCGAAATATCAACATCAACGTTTTATTTAAAACATTAAAATCTATTAATAACTTCCAAACCACATGATCTATGGTCTTAATAAATGATCACCAACTCACCTATCCACACGTTTGTAGAAAAATGAACTAGATTTCTTGTCTCGTGAACTCTCATCATCCCAAAAATGAGTATTATGTTTATTGAAAACACCGTTGCGATGAAATTTGGACTCGTTGGTCCATAAAATAAAAGTCAAATACTATCTCCCTTCATTTAACACCCAATTACCAAAGTTAATTAGATATTGGAAATCACCTGGTTGTAGATTTTGAACAAGTTGTGGCTTAAGGGGCTTCATTTTACTTGTTTTTAAAGTTTTCTGTATTTTATATCTCGAAATTTGTAGTTCCCGGGTAGCATCTCGTGTAGAAGAGGTCGGAAAAGCTCTAAAGTAACCTAACGTATTTATTTCGTCTTTATGTTCTGTAATGTTGTTGTTTTCTATTGGGATACTGATTGTTGTAAAGATATGCAGCTCGCGGGCAGTTGTCATTTGATAAATAAAAACAGCGTAACATATCTGTTTTTTTCTAAATTTGTAAATGCCATTTTTTTTCTACTTTGTTAATTAACACATTAGGACTAACAAAACTAATTTCTGCCAATTTTGACATCCAATTGACATTGGTCTTTAGTCTTCTATTTTCAAATATCACAACCATAGCCTCCTACGGACTATTACAGCTCACTGAAGTAAACGTGATAGTCGGAAAAGAATTTTATTTGAAATATTTGAAGCGGTAAGAATTTAGCCAATCGCCCAAAAATATTTATTTAAGTACATTCACAAATCAAATTTATACCTCACAGTATTGTTTTTTCAAGCCAATATTGCTAGTTGTATTTGTAAAAATAGGTATGTATAAATAATTTAGCTAAAATTTTATTTTTAATAAATTGTCTTTTAGATTAGAAATATGGATCCCAAATAGAAGAAAAGTATTCATTCAGAAGTTGAAAAATTGATTATCACAATTCTTACAATGACGCAAACTCTGACGAAGAAGTTTCGGACAGTGAATAACATTTTAAATTTACGATCTTTGCTTTGCATTTTGTAATAACACGTTATGCATTTTTTTTATGTATACAAACTTATTTTGTAATAACGTTTATTAAATTCAATGGTTTCATTTGTAATGGATAATCCTTGGACATCAACAGCGTCTCTATTAATTCTATCTAGTTATTAGACAAGTAATATTTAGTTGACCAGAAAATACTTGTGTTGCCGTTCAAGGACCAATTCTTAAATATTTAGATTTACCGCCAAAGTACTCTGAACAAGACATCAGCGCTAGCTCCGCCCTCTCAGCTATCATGTTTGCTTCGATCAACTGTACTTTTATTGTTTATTTATCACTTTAAAACAAAATTTAAAGTGAAAAACAAAAAACTTATGAATAACAATGTCCAATGCACCGCCCAAACGAGCCGCTTCTGAATACAACTAAAAAATCATATACACGCCATACGATTGGACATATTCCACTAAACAAATGTACAGAACGCTATCATTTAAAGGGAAACCATTTTGAAGATATTTCAATTAAAGCAATGTTAGGGCGCCATCTTCCAAGAGCTCCAGCTCGCTTAGGAAATATTTTTATATTAAGGTAATTGACGTTAAATCGACATAAAATCAGCTCGAGAATCTACAGTTTTCTTTCGTGAAAGGAGTTTGTGGACACCATATACATATATATATATATATATATATATATATATATATATATATATATATATATATATACTCTAAAAAATCACAGTAATAATGTCTAGAATCTCGATAAATATACATACGTGACAACAATATTGATCATTTAGATCTATAAATTTACATCAATACGAGAAAGGTTTATAACACAAATCCTTAAAACACGTTACACAAAACGGCGCCCAACCGGTTCAATATAGATTAAGGAGACGCTTTTATATGAGCAGTAGAAGGCTAAATTGGAAATCTCTGACTTGACTTGTTAGAAAACGGTAAGCGATAAACAAATTTGTTAGGGGTGTAACTATAATTAAACCATAACCACAAAAAGCGCACTGCTAATATAACACGGATACAGTACATTCCTAACAAAATTGGCGCTAACACAATAATTCGTAACTTCATCTTAATTGTCAATTCAGATTATGCACGAAATATAACACTGTCAACTACTGTAAACTGAGTCAAAACAAGTCTCAACAAAGCTACACAAAGAAATTATTAATTATTCCATGCGATTGACTTTATGCAAACAACTTAATTGATATAAACTAACAATTCCAAACGATAATTAGATATCAGAACGTCGCTGGAAATAAACATGACCGTGAGTAGATTTAGCAAACTATATTGTCTACGTACTTATACATTTGTACTAAAGCAATTTAAATCTGTATAATTTCTTCATTAAAAAACATTCCTTTCCACTAACAATCCTGAAATAACAAAACTAATAGATGTACTGAATTAATCCCTATATGACAAAAAAGTATATAACTCAATTGCTATCACGAGTTTCACACAATGGGACACGTTCTGGAGTTATCGTGGATACTAACATACATACACGCACGCAAGCACGCAAGTACGTACGCACGCACCTTCGCGCGCACGGACGCAAATGCGCTCATACGCTCGCACGCGCTGGCACGCATCCATACACACACTTACAGACATCATGGCCTATCTTGCAGAAACTTTGTAAAACGTAGTAAAATGAGCTAATAAGTCGATTTAGCGATAGTGAAGAAAAAGTCGATTGCATATACTTACATATGTTATCCACATTGGAAGGTAAAAATCATGTACTTCTTCCAATTACCACAATAATTCCATGGGCAATTCAACTATATGTACTTAAAGTTAAAATAAAGTTATGCCTTTGCAATAGGCGCAATTAACTTTTGTCAACTGAGTTCTTTTCGAGAACTTGTAAGCTCTAATTTTATATCGTATTTTCGAACGACCAAATAGCAGCATTGTTATGCTTAATACAGTTCGGAAACGATGAAGCGGCCAAATGTAACGTGTGTTGTACAAAACTCACAGATTGTGAACTGGGCCAAAGAGAAATCTACCGTCAATTTTGCAAGTCGTGTATCGGGCTCTCCAGATCGCCTCAACGCCTTAATCAGCCAAGAATAAACACACTGAAGAATCCCGGACAAACGACATATCGCAACTTGATTACCAAAACGTCAACCTGTTCTGTCAACAGTATAACGACTCACCAGTAGAAATTCACCCAATGCGCATTTTACTCCCCCTCAAGGCAACCTAATTTCTACCGACCAAAAAACCCGACACAAACAAACCGCAATAATCCACAGTTCGGTGCCCTTATAGAGGGCTCTAGTACAAATGCATTAGATTCGTTTACTTTCCGACGGCTCGGAAAATCTGCTCCCACCGTCATGGTTTCCAAACCCCATTCTAAGTTGGCACCACCAACTTTCTATGAACATATTTCCCTCCTAAGCTGATTTAGCAAGTGCTTTAAGGTTATTATACCGGGCTACTTGGAAATTTCGTAGAGACCAACAATATCTTTTCGGACAGTCAATTAGGCTTTAGACCAAGGCAGACGTGCCACGACCCCTGGTTTCTTTCTATATTAAATAGCCATGTAAAGGGGTCTGGCACGCAGGTGGCACCACAAAACTTTAGAACACACATATAAAATCTACACTCGCCTGCTATAGATTACCGTGTTCCCTGTACGCAAACGTCACACCAAGTTAACTTTTTCCCCAGATCGAACAGAATATACACACTACAAGAAAACTGCAGACCGAAGGACTTTGCCTACCAAGAAAATCCTTACCACCTTACAACTACCAATGACTACATCTAATCGCACTCAATAATACTAAACGTAAAATGGAACAACCTCCTTCTATCTTAACCTAACTCTTCGATAACGTTTCCGAGAAGATGGGAGAACTTGACAATACCCCTTAGGTACCTAGAATCCCACGCCTACCTGATATCGGCCTAAACAAGGAAAATTCAATCCAAAAAGCAATTTTTTATTATTTTTCCGTTTTTTCATTAACACCAGATATAATTGAAACTCGTGGTTGTGAGCAAAATAATACCACCAACACAAGGCTACATCTACAACAGAAGCATCGCCACAACTAAAGAAGAATGTAGTCCACAATAAATAAACTACAACATAATTCTAAAAACTGTCAATATGGGCATACCAACAACAAAAATTATTCTACTTGAAACCTTAGAAACCAAACTTGTCCTGATGTGCTGTTTCAATATCATTTTCAACATACATCATGCTCACTTGTTAGCTACTTTTCTAATAGTTGTGGTCCGAATCAGACTATGTTTGGCCTATCCTCCAAAAGTAAAACAGTCAATTGTAAAACAATGAACCTTGTTAGTTGTTAAAGAAATGACATCATTTATGTACAGCAGAAAATGTATAGGAGTTACCATTAATCCCTGTTGTACACCCGCGTTAATATCAACTTCTCTTGAAAAGAAACCTTAAACTACAACACGTTTTCGTCTTTTATCAAGAAAACTGAAAACAACAAACCCAAAGGAGGTAAGTTTCGTAAGTAAACACTTATAATAATAAACTTTGGCAGATCATTTTGAAATATCTAAAGCGACTACAACTAATTCACTGGATCATTCTAATGTATTGTTCCAAACTTGAGTAACAACGATCACCCCTTGAACGACTGTGCTTAAAACCATATTGGTGGACATAAAGACGTTTATTAGATTGAAGGAAAGAACGGAGAAGCTGGTTCATGAAGATGTGAAGTATGATTAGGGTTGCAAGAGTTCTACTGATCGTTTCTATGAGATCACACGAAAGGCGCTTTCCGTTTTTAATTTGGATTCCTTCATACTATTGTTACTAGAGCGTTGTATAATATACAGTTTAAACACGCGGCATCCACACAGTTTCATCCTAACCCGTAATTTAAGTTATATTAAAGTATAGTATGACTACGAATATTTTGGTCCAGATAAGATATATCTGGGAAGAAAGAATCTTCGTTTTGCAATGTACTAAATTTAGCCATAAGCAATTCACTTCTAAGTTTAGGCAAAATTTAATTAAATCTGTCATTAAAATAAACAATTCAGTACTGGGAAACGCTATATTGGCCTAACGAGCAAATATGAAATCCACCAAATTTTAATTGAATACAGATCGAGATATATTTCTGTTTCTTCTATTTGTATTGTTTAGTACTCTTCAAATTATATAATTTGATCTGTAACTGATTCAACAGTGAGTAACAAAAACGTCACAAGTTATAATGGGGCAAATGCGCATATGTGCGGTGTTGCCCCATAGCAACAGCTGATAAGTCTACCGTTGCTTCTACTTTCATTTCACAGGAGACCAACATGCGAGACTACAAAAAAACTAGCAATCGTCAAAAATGGAGCAAAGAAGGGACAAAAATGGATATTTCAGTATGCATTGAAGGTATTTCGGATTAGAATTCAATGTCCCGTGTAGTATATTACGGAATAGAGTGAAAATTGCTATATCCACCGGTAAATGTGCAGATAAAGCTGCCACAAAGAGACTCGGGCGATATCAAACCGCAAACAAGAAGGAGAGCTGATTTCGTACGTGTTAGAAATGTAATAAAAATTGTTTGCCTTTACTTCTTTGGAATTCAGACAACTGGCTTACAAACCTGCGCCAAGAAATAATATTCATAACCACAACTTTAACAACGAAAAGCAAGAAGCAGGAAAAGACTCGATACGTGGATGTATGAAGCGCAATCCTGACGTTACTTTGCGAACCACAGAAGCTACGTTAGCAGCACGAACAATGGGGTTTAATCCGGTAACCTTAATACCAAAATTTGATTTTATTTAAAAACTTTGAAAGACCATTGCGTGTGAAATAATGGTCCGATTTTAACAGAGTCGATTTTGATAATTTTCGATGGAAAATTTATCGATTGCCTGGCAGGTCTGTATGATCGGTATAAATTCCCTCCATAACGAATATATAAATAATTAGTACAACTGCTAAAAGTCGATCTAGAACTGTTGCAAAATATGTTTGGTAGCTACCTGTTCTTATTCTTCCCAGACAAAGTGCAAAGCCAGAATTAGGAGACGGAGCTCCTCCCGACACAAAAATTGTATGTCATGGCAACGAGTGGATGCAAAGCGAGACCTTCGTGCCGTGGGTGGACACACAAAACCAACGTCCGAGAACCATGCCCTGCTAATTCTTGACGGGCACGCTACACATGCCAAGAACTTGAAAGTCATTCAGACAGCTCGACAAAATAATATAGTTATGATGTATCTTCCACCGCATTATAGCAACCGAATATAACCCCTCGACGTTGGTTTCATGGATCCGTTAAGCAAATATTATAGCTTGGAATTAAAAATGTAGCGAGGAGCTAATCCCACACGAGTTGTAACGCAGTATCAAACATCAAAACTATTTGGGGCAGCTTATGTAAAGGCTGCTACTATGAAAACTGATGAAAAAACTGGTATTTGGACGCAGAATGAAAATGTATTTTCAGAAATTGATTTTACTCGGTCACGAGTAACCGAACGAGAACTTCCAGCTATCAACATCGCAACTATTGTTAGACACAATCGGATGACCTCTCTTCCAACTTATTTAAATAACAGCGTGAGTGAAACGGAAAATAAAGCAAGAAATCAGCTTGGTCTAAATACTACCAACAGCAGTTTCAGTGTGCCCCCGGAGAAAATCTGCGAAATTCCGAAAAGCACGAGAAAAGAAACAAACCAAAAAAGAGGTTCAGCAGGCGTTCTAACGTCATTGCCTTATAAAGACGAACTTGAGCGGAACATAAATGAGACACCTCTCCATAAGAAGCAGCAAATTCAAGAAATTTACTCTTTTTGTGATACTTCTTCTGATGAATTTGATAGTGAACCTCTTTGCTTATACTGTAAAAAACGCGTCTTTATCGAGGAAGAGTTAGATCGATTCGTTTGTCATATATGTGACTCTTAAATACTGTTTCTGTCATGAAACGGTTTTGCCTCGCAAAATCGGTTTTTAGAAAGTCCTTAATTTTAGATTTTTGTAAAGTATAATGAAACATTTGTACCAACATTACAGGTTTGGTGTATTATTGTTTTTCAGGCCTCAATCCATAAAAGTAAGTCAAAAACAATTAACCTTTAACCAGTAACGTGCCAAATCGGAAAATCTGACAGAAAGACTCCTGTTTTTCGTATAACTTTAATTTAATAATAAAATTAAAACGTGTTGTATTACTGCAAAACGTTTATATATATATATATATATATATATATATATATATATATATATATATATATATAAATGATTTTCAAAAAAACAAAAACGCATTTAAGCAAATGAAAAATGAAAATTCTTTAAAAAAATAAAAAGCCCTTAAAATTTACTCGTTCCTTAATCTAAGCGCACTGATAACATATTTTCTTCGAGCACTGAAAACTAATAGGATTTTTGTAAGAATAACATACATACTGGATTTTACGTTTAAGTTTTGGTGGACAAACATTGCTCTTTTTTCCAGGCGGTCTTCTTGGGGGTTATTTTCAACTAAACTATTGTCGTGTTTACCACATAATCTTACAAGTCATTCGCAGTTCTTTAGATAATTTGGAATTTACCATTTTTCTTTCCCAATGTGACAGCACTAAACTTCTGGCTACAGTTTTTAAAAAATCCGCTCTATCGAATGGTGGAGTATCCTGGTAACTTGAGAAAAGAACATAAGCATTAATGGTACAGACTTTGAAAACTTCGGAACATACGAAACCAAAGTTATGTCATTACCGAATTCGTATATGCTACTTTTTTATTGGCTTCAAATTGTGGTGGAATTTCCACTTGATTCTTTCTGACAGTCCCAACATACGTTAAGACCCTATTTTATAACTCTTGTACCACTTGCACAGAACTGAACCAATTGTCGGCAGTTATGTTGCGATTGGTCGTTTGGAGTGGTTTGGACTATCTTATGACAGCTTGGGTAGGAATTTTCAACTGTTTTCCAGTCGCAGCCAATGATATTGAATCTGAGCCTTTCCTAGAGATGCGTTGTAGAGATAGTTGTTACGAGCATCAGTAAGGTACATAATTTTTACGCAATATCTTGCAGGTTTTTTTGGCATGTATACTTTAAATTTACAACGACCTCTGAAAGCATCTCGTCGATAGCTACATTTGTTCCTAGCGAAAAAGCACTTTACGAATTTTCAATAAATTTATCAAATATCTTTAAAATATGAGGGACTGGGTCTCCTCGATCTTGCCGGTCTTTTCTACTAGTAGCATCATCAAAGCGAAACACAGTAAGAAGAAATTCAAAACGTCGTTTTGACATAGTATATCAAACATTTCTTGGCCTGTACCGTCAGTGGCAAAAAGAGAATCGATGATCTCTTAATCACAGAGGAATACATCAAAATACCCAAGAAAGCTTTTATTTACACTGTATCAACTGTGGCTGGTACAGGGCTATTTGGGTTTTTGTAGTTTTGTCTGACTTGGACTATTTTTATGCTTGTACAATTAATTATTTCTGTGACCATAACTTATGAAAAAAGAATTGACTATACACCTTCGGGCTTGGGATTTGTACCGACTTGCTTTGCTGTTGCACGTAATCCGGGTAACGCAATAACAATGTTATGCTGTATAGTTCTAACATTTACATAGGGTTGAACTTTACGCCTAAAAAAAGGTAATGAATTTAAAAGTAATCCTACCGTACAAAAACTGAAAATCTTACCACTTAATCTTGTTTTTCCACAGTAGAAGCTTTCTGTGGGTTCTTCTGGCTCACTTTCTGAACTATTTTCTTTATCGGAGTAATCCGCATTGGAATTTTCTTCATGAATCTCTTCCATTACATCTTCATCTCCAATATAGTCCTCACTTTCTTCAAATTCTACATTTTCATCATCTTGAGCTAAAAGATTTTATGCCCCCCCGAAAATTTAGGGTCGTCAGGATGCATTATTTCTGTATTTTTTTAATTTTGTTCATTTTCAAACTGGATCGCTTAAATTTACAAAAACTGATTACTTAACCGCTAACGTGAGGTCTCGCAGACCGACGATAGTACTCTACCAAAAATAAAACGTGCGTTCACAAAGCTGGCTTACTACAAGACTAGGTTCTGCACTCATAGGACGGTACACAAATCCCCACGGAGGAGAAAAAATCCTAGCGAAAATTAGAAGTAATAGAACACAGCACTCACGTGCAACTCCGACAAAACCTAGTGTTGCCTTATGTCCGTCAAGAAAGACGGTTCATTTCCTGAATGGCTTAGAAGTTTTCAAACCTATTTCTATATTCGGGATGTCCGTATCATCGAACCCTTCATGGGTTGAACAACTATTGTCAGCCAGCAAAACAGCTGCCCGTAAAATGGGCTTTTTATACAGATCTAAACAGTACTTCACATCGCAACAACTCGTTTACTGTATAAGGCTCAAACCTCATTTGCAACACAATTTCCACCTCTCGGTCAGTGCTCCCCAATACACCCTTGATATAAGGCTTGTAAATGACCCGTCTCTGACATCTGACCTACAGTCACTTGAGCATAGAAGAATAGTTTCGTTTCTTTCCTTGTTCTATCGCTATTACCATGACAAGTGTACCTCCGAAATGCACTCCTTAATACTTTTGCAGGACATCTTCGCTAGGAACGCTCGGTTTGCCGATTCACACCATAATTACGCACTCAAAATTCCATCGTGTCACCCTAAACCGGGGCAATCTACATTTTTCCACACGACGGCCAAATTGTGGAATGCACTACCCAGTTCCTATTTTCCCCTAAAAAATTTAAGGTAGCCATTCATAAACATTTCACCCAGTGTTCCTGAGTGCTTTAGCACATTAGGCAAATCTTAGCCTGTTCGGGAATACTATAAGTAAAAAAAGAAAGCTGGAATCTCACACACCGCACCTTAGCGGTTAAAGGTTAAATGGCTTATGGGGGCGGCTATACCCCAACATACGTTAATCCCCTTGTTTTGTAACTCCTGTACCACTAGCACAGAGCTGAAGCAGTTGTGGGCAGTTATGTTGCGATTTGCCTTTTGGAGTGGTTTGGACAATTTTATGACAGCTTGGGTAGGAGTTTTCAACTGTTTGTCGCAGCCAATGATATTCAATCCGAGCCTTGCCGAGAAAGATACACGAACCCCCACCGCGGAGAAAAAATCCTAGCGAAAATTAGAAGTAATAGAACACCGCTGGAGCCTCACCGACCGCACGTTAGCGGTTAAAGGTTAAATGGCTTATGAGGGCGGTTATTCCCCCCTCCCTTCCCCTAATAGTTGTTGTGATATAAGGAATTAAGCTACCTAGTGTTATTACAAAACTGCATTGCTTGCAAGTTTAGCAAAAACCGTCTAGGATACTCAAGATACTTTTCCTATCGCAAACTTGTGGTACGTGCTGGCCCGCAGACTTTACGTGAAAATAGGTCTAAGTACACATATTTCACGTTTGTCAAACTTTTAGAATTAGCATACCTGTTCATAAGGTCGATAGGAAAACAATACGTAAACATCGACTTATGTCATCCAATGTGAAAGTGTAAACTTCTGAGGCGCACGGAGAAGAACATCATTTTGTCAAAAGTAGTAAGAAGTAACGATTTAACATCAAAGAAAGCTTTATTAAATTTTGCAATAGTAATTGATCCTTTTTTATTGCCATGACTTATTGAAACGGTAAATTGAGTGGGACTTTTATTGTATCACATCTTATACCAACACAGTAACTCATTTATCTTGAACGTCAACATAAAGTACGTGAAGATAATCAATATTTTTATATACCTGAGCATGTATGCATATTTTATACAGTTACATTAGAAAAATTGCAAGAAATGAGGCTGACCAAAAAAATAAGCAGTAAATTGGGACAGAGACAATACACGATCTTATAATTACAACATTATTACTTGCATATTTTTCCAAGTAATTATAAGTACTTAAAAACTTGAATTTAATAATAAAAAAAACGTATTTAAGTACTAAAAAAATAGCATTTCAAAAATGTTTACGGTCATCTGTCACATGGAAAAAATCCGAATTTTCATTAAACAAAGTTTGATGATAAAGCGTAAAAGTGTAATAAAACTTTTAACACAAAACCTGGTTGATCTAAAACAGTATTAAAATTAATAGTTATTAAAATAATATCGCTACCCTCCTATTTTGTTTTAATTTTATTAATAAAAAACTTTAATTAAAAATCCAAATATGAACGATTTTTTCACGAACAAACTTTTTCTAACAAATACTTAGTTTCCTTTTATCTTTTGTATCGCCGTTATAAGTTGTGAAAGAGGTTCAAACTTGTAATTTTGTATTCTGAGACTAACGATGTTACCTGAACGAATATCCACACAATATTGTTAAGCGGATAAAGGGTCGAATAATGTAGTTATTGTAAGCTGCCTGAAAGAAGTCCCAAATACGGTGCTACAAAAAATTATCAATTTAGTTATATTCTGCTACAAACTTTGTTTGCTTCCAGAAGAAAGTACGTGTTTATTTTTGTGTACAAATTATATCTAAAGAAATTAATGACCGAACATATTTTTCATACATCAGTTATTAATAAGGTTATGAAAACGTAAACTAGCTGACAAAGCGCACATTGTGTTTTTTATAGAAAATCAATATGATTCATAAATTTTACATACACTTGAAATGACATTAATGTAAACATTATAAAGCGATTGTGTTTGTTTTTAATTAATTTGCTTAAAATGGATGGTAGACAAAACATAATGCGTACGTCCGTATTTATTTCGTAGAATACATTCAAGAGGGATTATTTGCATGCTTGTATATTAAAAAAACAGATATGGCCTATTTAACTTACTGGTTATACCTACTTAGTTCTCTGTAGAATATAAAAACATTGTCGATTTGGTTCCAATTAGTATTAGTCTTGACAAGTAAATAAAAAGATCTCATTAAGTGCTACGTTCCCTTTTCAAAAATAAATAATATTGTATTAAAACGATTACGTTAGCAACAACAGTTTTTTGTAAAATGTAGTGTACAAGTGTCAGAAATGATAAATTACTCAACGCAAATCCTTATACATACAATTTATTTACTCGTAACTTACGTGAGTATTCGCAACGCAATTAAATCCCTCGGAGTCATCATAAGTATTGGCAAGTGATATAATTATGGGAAAACATGCAACTAAGGTTACAATTACTGTTCTGCATAATCTTATTTTTAGATGTACTCAACAGGGGCCTTTCGGCCCTTGGTTTATGATATGATCCATTATTGATCTTTTTACATCGATTCCATTTGTGGATTAATAATAATAATAACTTCTTCAAGAACTAGCCTGAAATAAGTATAGGCTTCCCCGGACACATAACTGCCACTAAACAATTTGGGACCCAACGAATCTATATCAGGGTGTCATCAGCACGCCACCATTTTACCTATTCGTGTGATTCCGAAAGCGTACAAGACACAGTCCCCCTCCCCGCCACTTGTCTTTTTGTCTCTATTTTGACTCTCAGGTTGAGTTCATGACTGACAATATCTTGGTGCTATGGGTGTTGCTTATCCGGGAATAAAACTTATTGATCTTATAACAGATTTATTACATCATAAAATATAAAAAGTATAAACAATTCTAAACAGGAAGTAACAAACATAAATAAAATTAACTCTACGGGACTTAATGAATAATACAAATGAAACTAAAAATGTTTCTGGTGTTCGTTGTCAGACGTAATAGACGGGACGCCACAGCTTGGTTTCTCCGGTTAATTACAGGGGTCCTCTCTTGGTAACACCATAATCTACAATAAGTGTCGTATATTCTGTATTATGTGAGTTCAGGATTACACAGGATTAATTACAAGTGAATTTACACACAGGAGCAGGTGTTTATAAATACAGGTGAATGAAGTATGTAGTTGGCACATTACTAATAGTTAGTAATTAGTATTAAGTTATTATGAATGAAATCATAAAAGGAGACTGGAATTTATACACAAGGGGCAAGTGTTTATAATTAAATTAAATCTGGTATACAGAGGAAACTATATCTAATGTAGATAACGGTGTAAATATATAATTATTGAATTGAGATTCGGGCTGGTACCTGGTTTAAAGATAATACCCTGTTCGGAGTAGGAGTTTTAGGGTTGATATCGCTAAGGGAAACGCATTTGATAGTAGATGTAGCTAAGTATTCGGTGCGTAATCACCGTCTAATTAACCAAGTCCTTCAGCAACTATTACATACCAATCTTGGAGCGTAACCACCAAGAAGATTGTACTAATGATCGTGCTTTCCTACTTTGTGATGATGGTTATTAAAACGATAAGGGATAACTCTGAGTCTAGAAGTATTTAGCTTTTCCGGACGTAACCACCGTCAAACTAAAGACTTCTTGCCCTGGTCACCTTTATGAACTATTCTCGGCGTGTTACACCACCAAGAAGATTGTACGTAAAGTGTGCGGGGGGAAATAACTGATGTGGGTCAGGTTAGGTTAATAATATTGGCTAAGGGATACTGGTTAAAGGATACTGGTCAGGCTGGTCTGGTTGCTGGTCAGGATATTCGTGAGACTACTTATCTGGTTGCTAGTCCGGATACTAGACGGGATAATAATACAGGTGCAGGGTAAATGAATAAGGGTAGAAGTATATTGTAGGAAGTGGCTTAAGGAAGAAATGTATAGGAAATGAGAGAATCAGTGAATTGTAAAAGTAAAAGTAAAGAAGTGAGTTTGTAATGTGGACGGTCTGGTATTTATAGGGAAAGTTTGTATGGCGTGGGAAGGAGTGTACTACTGATACCATTTATAAATAATGATAAAACAGTTGTGGAAGGAAATAGGAAATAAGTTTTGAAAGGAATTATTTCCTGCAGAAATTCACAATAACTAGAAGTTTTGACAAACCTAAACTATTTTCCGCCTTTAATTTAGATTTTGATTATTTTTTACTGTTTAGTAAGTTAAGAACTTTTGAGTTTCATATTTTAATGTAATTGAGTTTTTTGCTACAAAAGATTTTGCGAGTGATTAGACTGTCGGAGTGCTATTTTGTCGGAACTGTAGTGTCATGTACCATTTTGTCGGGAAGCTACTTTGTTAAAGCATTTGTATCGGAACTTTTTATAGCGGGCTTATTTGACTCGTCACGCGCAGGTTAGTTTGTAATTCAAATAATGACATTATCTCGCTTTTTTAATACACGTTATTTTCTTTACATTTTTTAACAATAAGTTAACATTGTACTTAGGAATAACTGGATTTCCCAAAAGAAAGCATGGAAATAGTAAATTATAATTTCATATGTCCTTAGTTCTTTTAGTGTCTTTACCCATCTCATTTTTCGTTCACAATAACTCTTCGTTAATTATACTAATGAATTTTCTTGACAAAAAATTAACTGAATCTCTAAATATGCTTTACGAAATTGCTTATAAGTTAAATCCGTTAACGTAAAGACAAAATAATATTTAATCTGGTTCTAAAGTTAATAATATTCTTAATTGGAAAAAATTATTCGCCTTAGGAAAAATATGCAATTCAAAAGCAATTCACATTAATAAACTTACTAAAAAATGAATTTCCAAATGGATTGGATGAGAAGAAGCTGCTATCGTTGTTTTCTGTTTTCAAAGGTATTTCTCCCTCTTGCATTTATGGGTGCTGAGATTTTTCCGCAACTCCCCAAGCACTCAAGGCTAATGTTCGTACTTCTGCTTAATGTAAATTCTTGTTGGTTTGCAACAGCGTGTTTAATACAAGCACGTTTAAAATTGTATTACTTCAAATGGATAGCAGTTAATATACGTGAAATATTTAATTTATTCGTATTTATCTTACAGTGGAATCTGTTTGTAATAGAACACTTGGCTTATACTATAACATGAAGAAACAAATTTTTGACTAACATTTCATATATAAAGTACGTAGAAAGACATTACTTTGTAGAATTATAAAAGTGAGACTCAACGGGACTATCTGATGACTTTCAAGTTAAATTCGCAGTTAAATTTTGGATTATATTTAAACTTTGAAAGAAGGCCATAAAATATAGCCTCTTGTCCTATTCATGTAAGCAAGTTTTACTAGGCAAGTAAATATCGGGTGTGGAACCACATACTACCCTCCAATCAATAAAGCGGAAATTAAATGAAATGCAATAATGTATTCTTTAAGTGCAATTATGCAACGTATATTCTAATACGTTCATAATGAAAACAGGCAACATTGTAAAAATAATAATGTCAGATTGAGGTTAATAGACATCTAGATGCTAACTTTCAAATAAAAATTCCAGAGCCGCCCTATAAAAACATGGCTTCATTGGCTTCCAATTAAAAAACTTCTTAGTCGCAAGTTACGCGTCGTATTAAAAATTGTATAGAGAATAATTAATTCACGATTTTAAAATCTATATGCAAGTATCTTTATATATTTGAAATATGCGGCTGCTTCACAAATATTCCATGAACACCAAAAACTGCCCCTAATAAACGTACCCCTTCCGCAGCTGGATTTCTAAAATCTAATTAGCTCCAGCAGAAACGAAATTTAAGCTTAAACACAAAATACGTGCGTAGGTTTGATCTTTTTGAAGTTATCGACGAAACCAACACACATCCAGAAACCCGCGTACGCTAGCACACACCCACACACGCACACGCATGCGTACGCGCACCAGCAAACACACATGCACACACGCACGAAAGAACGTGCACGTGCACACGCACACGCACATAAACAAGCACAAGCACAAGTACAAGCACAAGCACAAGCACAAACACAAGCACAATCACAAGCACAAGCACAAGCACAAGCACAAGCACGAGCACAAGCACAAGCACAAGCACAAGCACAAGCACAAGCACAAGCACAAGCAAAGCACACACAAACGCACACGCATACGCACGAAAGCACGCGCACACGCGCACAAACACGTACACGTACACGTACACGAACGCGCACACCCACACGCACAAGCACAGACACACCAACACGCACACGCACACGAACACGCAAATGCAAAAGTACACGCACACATACTACGCACACGCGCACATGTACATTCACACGCACACGCATACGCACACGCACATGCACAGCACACGCACATGCACACGCACACGCACATGCACACGCACACGCACAGCACACGCACACGCACACCACAACACGCTCACGCACACGCACACACGCACACGCACAACGCACACGCACACGCACACGACACGCACAACGCACAGCACACACGCAACACACTACACGCACACGCACACGCACACGCACACGAACACGAACACGCACACACACGTACACGCAATACACGCACACACACGACACACGACACACGCACACGCACACACACGCACACGCACACCACACGCACACGCACACGCACACGCACACGCACACGCACCAGCACGCACACGCACACACACACGCACACGCACACGCACACACAGCACACGCACACGCACACGACACGCACACACGCACACGCACGCACCACGCACACGCACACGCACACACACGCAGCACGCACACGCACACGCACACGCACACGCACACGCACACGCACACGCACAGCACAGCACAACACAGCACACAGCACAGCACACACAAGCACACGCACACAAGCACAACACAGCACAACGCACAGCAGCACGCACACGCACAGGCACACGCACAGCACAAGACAAGCACAAGCACAGCACAAGCACAGCACAAGCACAAGCACAAGCACAAGCACAAGCACAAGAACAAGCACAAGCACAAGCACACGCACAAGCACAAGCACACAAGCACAAGCACAAGCACAAGCACAAGCACAGCACAAGCACAAGCGCACAAGCACAGCACAGCACAAGCACAAGCACAAGCACAAGCAAAGCACACACAAACGCACACGCATACGCACGAACACGCAGCACGCGCACGTACACGTACACGTACACGTACACGAACGCGCACACCCACACGCACAAGCACACACACACCAACACGAACACGCACACGAACACGCAAATGCAAAAGTACACGCACACATACACGCACACGCGCACACGCACACGCACACGCACACGCATACGCACAGGCTAACGCACATGCACACGCACACGCACACGTACACGCACACACACACGCTCACGCACACAGCAACACGCCACGCACACGTACACGCACACACACACGCTCACGCACAAGCACACGCACACGAACACGCACACACACGCACACCTACACTCACACGGACACGCACACGCACACGAACACGAACACGCACACTCACACGTACACGCAATAACACACTCACACACACACTCACACGCACACGCACACGCACACGCACACGCACCACGCACACGCACACGCACACGCACGCACGCACACGCACACGCACAGCACAGCGCACGCACACCCACACGCACACGCACACGCACACGCACACGCACACGCACAGCACACGCACACGCACACGCACACGCACGCAGCACGCAGCACGCACAGCACACGCACACGCACACGCACACGACACGCACACGCACACGCACACGCACACGCACACGCATACGCACACGCACACGCACACGCACACCACACGCACACGCACACGCACACGCACACGCACACGCAGCACGCAACACGCACAGCACACAGCACACCACACAAGCACAAGCCACACAGCACACACAGCACAAGCACAAGCACAAGACAAGCACAAGCATAAGCACAAGCACAAGCACAAGACAGCACAGCAGCACAAGCACAAGCACAAGCACAAGCACAAGCACAAGCACAAGCACAAGCACAAGCACAAGCACAAGCACAAGCACAGCAAGCAAGCACAAGCACAAGCACAACGCACACAGCACAAGCACAAGCACAAGCACAAGCACAAGCACAAACACAAGCACAAGCACAAGCACAAGCACAGCACGAAGCACGAACACAGAGCACAAGCACAAGCACAAGCACAAGCACAAGCACAAGCACAAGCACAAGCACAAGCACAAGCACAAGCACAAGCACAAGCACAAGCACAACACAAGCACAAGACACAAGCACAAGCACAAGCACAAGCACAGCACAAGCACAGAGCAGCAGCACAAGCACAAGCACAGAGCACAAGCACAGCACGAGCACAGCACAAGCACAAGCACAAGCACAAGCCAAACAAGACACACACAAACAGCACACGCACAGCACGAAAGCACCAGCACAAGCACGCACAACGTACACAGACACACACAGCACACGCACACGCACAAGCACACACCACGCACACGAACACACAGCACAACAGCAAAGCAAAAGACCACAGCACACGCACACGCGCACACGCACACGCACACGCA
>JARFJB010000673.1:657500-662500 GCA_036346205.1 Vesta saturnalis
TTTTTAATGGAGCACATTGTATATTTTTGCTTTTTTTATTCACTGTTACATTTAGAATAAAAGTATAGAAATTTCTATCTGTTTCACTAACCGTTCTGCAGATATCGTCACTTTAGTACCAACACATAGTTAACTTTGGATCCACGATGCGAGCGTTGTCACCACGATTTTGTAAATCTGTTTATACTACCGACTATTAATAATAGTCTACTAACAAGCAAACTGGGAAACTTTTCGAAAACATGTAAAACTATACAGAATGATTAACTTACGCGAAATGTAATTTTTTTCAAATGCAACACCCTGTATATTTTTTCACATTTCGATTACCCGTGAAAAGTAGATACTAATTGATAATAGGTTTCATAGCCATAAGACGGACCGTTCGTGAGATATTGACGCTTTTACGTCAAAATATTCTAAAATATAATTGTACTATGACAATAGAATATTCAACAAAACAAATCAGGTAGGCTAGCCGCTCGTAATCAAGAAGAACAATTGCATATCTATTGTTTTGACGTTTGTATAATCATCAAAATATTGTTCCATTAGTGTGTGTGTTTTGGATTGTCCTTTTGTGAATCCTTGTATAAAATTAGTTTTTCTCAATTCAAAGAAATGCTTTGCTGGCTCCCCGTTTGTACTATGAAGAATAGCCAGAGAGAAGACAGCCGCGGAAAGAATCGTTTATGAATGTAGCTGAGAGTGGAAGTGTGTGTTATCCTAAGCGCGCAAAAACAAGCCCAAATGAAGAAATTGAGTTTCAAATTGTGGTATCTCTTATAGAGCATCCGCAAATTAGTACCAGAGAGCTAAGTACACACCTAGACCTAAATAGAAATACAGTTCGCAGCTTTATTAACAAAAACAAATTGCATCCTTATCATATCGAGCAACATCAATCTTTAAGTGAAATAGATTTTCAAAATCGTGAATCTTTCTGCCAATAGGTAACTGCCAAAGTTAATGAAGAACCCAATGTTGTTAATAACATTCTATTTACAGATGAGGCAACCTTTCACAATAACGGTAATATTAATACACATAACTATCATCACTATTCAGATACTAATCCACACATCTTAAGAGTTGTTGATCACCAGCATCGATGGTCAGTTAATGTGTGGGTGGTAAATCAATTTTAATGTGGTTGGTCCTTTTTTCTTTGATGGGAGTCTTACGGTAGAAAGATATTTACAGTTTTTGTAAAATGATTTACTCGAGCTTTTGGAAAATATCGCGGTAGATAATACTCGTGCGATGTGGTTTCAACTGGATGGCCCCGCTCCACACAATGCAATCAACGTTAGGCAATATCTCGTTAGAAATTAAGCGATGAGGTGGATAGGACGAGGCGGTGTGCAAAACTGGCCAGACAGATCACCGGATCTTACGGTCCTTGATTTCTTCCTTTGGGGCTACGTTAAAGAAAAAGTTTACCAACATCCTTCCACCACAAGCGAAGATATGAAAAATAGAATTAGAGCTGCGTTTCAATCCATTTCGCCTCTAATGTTGTTGCAAGTGAATCTTTCGTTTACCGAGCGAATTGCAAAGTGTTTAGCTAGGCGTGGTCTGCATTTTGAACATTTAATTTGAATTTATGGTTTTATTCGTTTATGTTTACTTGTTCAACTTATTTTTAGGTGTAGAGAATTATTTTATTGTTTAGTTATTAAATAAGTTAAAGAATTTATTTGCCATTCGGATTTTCTTATTTGCTCTGGATTTTGTGTTATTTGTTCTTCTGTATGTCAATATTTTCAAATAAAGCGTCAATATCTCAAGAAGGGCCCGTCTTATCTTATGGCTATGAAACCTATTATTAACTAGTATCTACTTTTCACGGGGAATCGAAATGTGAAAAAATATGCAGGGTGTTGCATTTGAAAAAATTGAAAAAATTACATTTCGCGTAAGTTAATCATTCTGTATAGTTTTACATGTTTTCTTCGAAAAATTTCCCAGTTTGTTTGATAGTAGAATATTATTAATAGTCGGTAGTATAAGCAGATTTACAAAACGGTGGTGACAACGTTCGCATCGTGATTCCAAAATTAACTCTATTTTGGTACTAAAGTGACGATATCTACAGAACGGTTAGTGATACAGATACAAATTTGTATACTTTTATTCTATATGTAACAGTGAATCCAAAAATGCTAAAATATACAGGGCGTTCCATTTATAAAAACACAGGTTTGGGTTGACACATTTTTGTCAATCACCCTGTATGTATTTAAATATTTTTAGAATGTAGGTTCAATGATCGTTTATTACCACACCAAAATTGGTTTTGATATCTCTAATAGTTAAGGACAAATCCTCCGTTCACGCAGTAGGCACCCACCCTGTATATATAGCAACTCCTCTATCACGTGCCTCCTATCCCTAGGGAAACTAGTGTAATCAGCGATATTAATCTGGTCTTTGTTAATGTTAAGATTAAGCCATGTTTACGATATTGCTATTAAATCGAAATTCTTAGTAATGATTTCCCTTAAATTACAGATTTAGTTAACGGACGAATGTTAATGGACGTTAATCTCTACTGAAGAGAATATTTTAGTGAACATGTAATTTATAATTAATAAACATTTTTTTTAGATCATATAAAATATAAATTCTTATAAAAAGGATATGTAAATTGTTTGCTTAATACTGACATAAGCTGACATAATGTAAAAACATAAACGTAATTTAGATGTATAATTTCAAAATTCTCACGGCAAAAAAATTCATTTTAAACGTACCTACAATGGATATTTAATTGCTTGCTTTACTTTACAATTCTATAAATGTTAAAATGCAGAAGAGGTTAGAAACAATATTAGTGTTAAAAGTAGTCCCTCTATATGTGTAATCCATAAAGTCTACTTTCTTTCTAAATGCATGAAATGCTATTTCAGTGGTAGCATGTCTTGAATAGAATGACATAAGAGTCTTGAGACTGTCATTTCAAGACGACTCTCTTGCAACGAATGATACCACTAGGACCAAGAATAGCTTTTTCTTTGGGGGTTGTTTTCTTCGTCTGCTTTACTTTTAATATTAGATGATCTCCAGTGACGGCGTTGTTTGTTGATATAAAACCATTTTAAATTTTAATGATCAACAGAGATACTGTGAACTTTTATTGATGTATTCAAGTCGCTTTTGTAGAATTGAAGAGCATATTCAAGAGTTAAGAAATATTGTACCTTATAAGAGTATTATATTTAAATGTTTTATGTTACAGAAATAACTTCTTTTGATACAAAGGATTTTAAAGTTGAATACCAACAAAGTTGGTGATGTGCTTTTCAATTACTTTTAGCGGAAACAATTGCTGATTTTTATTTAAATTTTAACTGACAGAATTTCAATTAGGCAGCCTGAAAAAGTTTTTTATTTAAAATTTAAAATATCTTTTTAGCATTAAATTATTGTATACGCTTATCATTATAATCAAATAAATTAGTTTAAAATTTGCAAATTGCAAACGCAAGTTGTGTTCTAACTAATTATGTTATTTTATTGCCATTAAAAAGTGCTGGTTATGGTTTTTAATCTTGAAGAAGTAATCATGTTGTTATTAGGAAAGGTAATTCATTAAATTAATGTCAGCCATCTATAAAGAGCGTGATTAATTCTTGTGACGCAGGTAACACGAATAAAATCCTGCGTAACAAACTGTTTCTTATTCAAAATGCAATCAACGTAATATTAGATTGGCCTATCAAATATGATGGGTAATAGTCAAAATCCGGTTTATTAAACTTTCATTAAAATAAAAATTTCCTGTCGTCGATGTATTATCAATCTTACTTTAAATATAAAAATTATCTGAGCTTTATACTTGCTAATTTCAAGAAAAGGAAAGCTGCTTCTGTAAAAAGCGGCATTAATCTTCATATAAAAATATAATATAAGGCAATTTCTCCGCTTCTTCAAATTTAATGTGATGTCGAATTCAGATCTTATACTCCATGAAACTTGAAGTTTAAACTTAATGTAAGGGCCTGACCCTACGCTTCGAAGATATGGAATACACGTTTGGTGTTAAAATATTAAATATGATTGATGTCTTCATAAGTGTAATCTAATAAATCATGTGCATGTACTAGAGCAATTAATTTACAGTGTGATAACGTCTTGAAAGCACCTTTACATAATGAAGTTAAAACTATGTAACCCATTATTTTGAAGTTGAGGTGGAAAAACGATAAATAGCAATCTTAAACCTACACAAATTACTCACTTGCCATTAATAATTGCACCATTCGTAAAAACATTGTTTTTAATCCGTGTTTATGAAAATAAAATTACATAGCGTTATTATAATGAGTGTTCATTAAAAAGCAGTATTGGTAAAATGATTTTGACTCTTATTTTGCCGAGGGTTATTAGTTCACATTAACTTTACATTAGTTACTAAATTCCGATTGCGTTATCTAGAATGTTTGATGGAAAATATTTGAATATGGGATCATTTAGGAAATGGTATTATTCATTGAATGTACTAATGAATCTGTATTTATAGAACCATTAGAAGCGTTCAATATTTTATTCATTGGAACAGCTTTACAAATATTTTATGAAATTTTTGTAATATTTAAGATTAAGATATATAAAGCATTATGACATTAAAACACACCTTACGTCATTGTACATTAATTCGTTTAATTATTTTGCATATGTAGAGTGTACGCTGCAAGTATCTTCATTATTTCCACTTTTCTAGTTGTTGTTCCATGTAGGTGGTTCCAAAATTTGCAAAATTTATTTATAACCCTAGAAAGGTGTTAAACAACATACATCCATTTTTAAGATTAAACTTCCTACAATAGGGTAAGCATAGCATTACCGCTAAGTGGCAACGTTGCTTGTTGCCACATTGATACATTTTGATATGCTTTCCTGCTATAATATCGGAATTCATGTAGGTGATACGAAAAATACCTATGTGTTCCTATGGCGTGAGTCTATAGCAGGGTGTAGTCGAAATGATATTGGTA
>JARFJB010000673.1:667500-787500 GCA_036346205.1 Vesta saturnalis
ACATCAATAGAACCCACTATTCTTAAAAAGGCAAACTAATGCCGTCTATTGTAAGCAGGCATAAAGTAATTAAGAAAACCAACTTTAATATTATTTATCAGACTATTCTAAATTCAATAAATTATATTAAATTGTGGATTGTTAGGAATTTATTGTCGCCATGAATATATTCTCAATTCAAAGTATCAATCTCCTCAAATTAAATTGAGGTTTGCCGTTATTAAAGGCAATTAACAAACCGCCACAAAATCAAAACAAACCGTAAACTATGCTGTATCTAAATAAGACTTTTATAGCATAAAATTTAGTGAGTGGTGACGGATAATCGATTACAAACTTTTCTATTCTAAAATTAGGCTATACGTTGTTTCTGCATTGTTAGTGAAAGCCTTACTACGACTAAAGGCGTGCTTTGTTAAATTCGCCTTTCAGTGTAATGGATGTCAGTACTAAACTTAAAGACAGAACAAACACACCCAAACAACTACAACGTTAATTCCAAATCTTATGGAGAAAGAATGGACCTGACTTTTAGAAACTACATCGTTATTTCGGATATATGCTTTGTTTTTATTTTTACTTATCTAACTCCTGCAAAACCTTTGAAATAATGAGACTTGCTAATACGTTACGAATGTTTGAAGGGAATATTTGTTTAACTTTTCTTTAATTACACACCTGATATAGAAAGGAAAACGCATCACATGGGATAACTATTAGTTTTACACCAGTACGCCTTACAAAATAAGATAAATCATTAATACTCTAAGCTTTTTCTTCGGTTGTAGTGAACTACAAAAAAGAATCGTATAATCGTAAAACTGGGTTCGTTAATTCAAAGCACACACAGAAAAGTTTTTCTAACATTACCTAACTGTAAAACAATAAATTCTTTTTGTAATTCAAACTTACGCGCTTTAAAGTAATTTTACTTGGACAATTAATTTTCACGTAGGTATTTTGTATTTTATGGAAAAGGCAGTGAACTTTACAAACATAAATTTTAGGATTTATTTTTGTGAGAAATACGATGTTCCTAAATATACCTTTAGCTCAAAATTAAATTATACCGATTACCATATTTCATTCCATTTTAAGTTAGTTGAAATGAGTCTATTACATTTTAAAAGGTAAGTATAAACATTAAACGTAACGGAATGAATGGAGAACTAAATGGACAATACCAATGACAAATTGCTGGTGATGTGTAGTTCTAATCGCGGTTCCAGTCGATGAAAACATGCAGCCATTAACCCTCCTCTGATCTCAAAACATTCTCTTAAGTACAACTACGAAGGAGCACTAATCTAACTTGTTTACTTCATTTGAGATACATAGAACTCGCAGACAATAATAAATCAGTGTCGCTCAACACATCGATATCTAAAAGTTCTTTACCTCTGGAAGGCTAACAATGGGAATAAAGGAGTAAACATGTCTTTTTCCTAAATTAGTGCTGCCACCTAAACGTCATGCTTAAAAACCTCTACTTAGATATGTTTGAGCATCGTTCATATAGATTCAGACCTTTAGTAGTTACCATAGTTTCACAGCAGGCGCACGCTCATTACCGCGTCATCAAGTTATAATTTTCCTCGCAACAGGTATACAGTGGTTTAATATTGCATTTCTGTTGACTTGAAGTCAAAGCGTGTCTCTTTCAACTGGGTTATCTATGGCCGTATTACAAAATTAAACGAGTTTTATACAAGAAACCCGGTTAACCTAAAAATGCTGACAGCTGAGCAAGACGGGGTGGATAATGATCGGGTAAAATGGAGCTCCATGTTTTACCCGACAATCGATTTTGAATAAATTGTATTATTATTATTTTGTATGTTTTCAGATAATGCTTAAATATAAAAGAAAAGGAAAGGAGATCTATGAAGTTTACAACTGGCAAGGAATGATGTAATAAACTATGAAATGTACCACCTTAAAGCCGCATGTGAAGAAAGAACGGAATATTGCGACTTGCACTGTTTCAAAAGCTTTGATAATCAAGAGAGGAGTTTTCAGTGTTCAGCAAGAGGAAGCGCTCGTAGAATATCTGAAAGAAATGGAGTATTTATATGAATTGACCGTAACGCAATGCAGCAAAATGACATTTGGCTAACGAGTCAAACAGTTACGACCATCCATTCAAAAAAGTGAGAAACTAAAGGACGGAACCATCTATTAAAAAAAAGTGAAAAACTAAAGGATGGATGCATAGATTTTTCAGCAGTCACCAGCATTTGTCAATAACAAAAGTGTGAAGATAGTCAGATAGTCATTTCGATTATCAAAAGAAAGCTCAGATAAATATCAACTTACAGAAGTTAAGAAATACAATGTGAACAAGTTCAGTATTACAGTTAATCCAAAGGGTCCTTCAAAAATCATACTATGGAAACGAAAACGTCACGTTGACACCTTAGAAACCGTCGAATAGGAGAACTATTAACGCTGAAATTTGTTTCTCAGCACTTACATGTTCTCAATATTGATATATCCCGAAAACGCATGTAACAGAAATTTAAAATGTACTGACTCCGGGGAAGATGAGTTCAGATGATCCCTAAGGCGGCATTTCTCATATGGGTTGACAAGTTTCTCAATTTCTCCTCCACATTCAGAAGTGCTTATTCTGTTGGATGAACACCCAACTCACGCTAATAATCTAGCAATTATAAATTATGGCAGAGATAACGGGGTCATAGAATTGCACGTCACACCTCATTGAAACAACCCGATTTAGGCTTTAAACGTAGCATTTATCAGTTTTATGTTATGTTGAAAAAGGAAGAAAATAGCCAAACACATTCTGGATGTGTGATAATATTGCAACAAAATACCAATTTGTTTAGTACCGCTCATTTCAATACAGATGCTACGTCTACATCAAAAAATGTGTTCGAAGGAGCAAAAAGACTATTAAAAATGGAAACCTTTATGTTGTCCAGGTATACAACCGCAACCGGACACGTCAAGAAATGTCGCTAGTTTTGAGTTCACAAGCCTCAAAGGTCTAATACCTGAAACTGACCAAACCAAGGAATGGTGTTTATGAAAACGAGGTAAACCGACAGTATTAACATCATCTACATATTAATCGGAATAGGTATAGTCTATAAAACGAAGCACAAAGAGTAGAATAAAACGAAAGCGGCAAAACGAAACCTGAGCAAAAGCAAAAAGTCTACAAGACTTAGCAAGGTAAAATTTATTGGGAAAGTAACGTCGACTGTCTCTACTACTGTTCAATTTGTCGCGAATGGACACACAATTCCTGCGCAGGTCATCATTATGTCAGTCAATTTTCTAGTATTACCCCATTTTGCCCTACTAGACATGTAAAACGATGTAAAATGCGTTTTTTTTAACAATTTTTGTGTAAAATGTTTCTCTTATTCAATGGTTTAGATAATATTATGTAGTTTATAGTTCAAACAAACAAATGCGTTTCATTATTATAACA
This sequence comes from Vesta saturnalis, assembly GCA_036346205.1. Taxonomy (NCBI): domain Eukaryota; kingdom Metazoa; phylum Arthropoda; class Insecta; order Coleoptera; family Lampyridae; genus Vesta; species Vesta saturnalis. Next base: position 670,961 of record JARFJB010000673.1, read on the forward strand.
ACAATTTTTAATTAAGTGCCTTTCATGTTTGTTCCAGAGCACTATTTTAGCTAGATTATCTTCGAAAAGCTTAGGTACCCCATTCTTCCCTTTGTTCTTCTACATAACTGATATTTTTACACACAACGGTATAAACTAAGTGTCAAAAAATATTCGTTTAAGCTGAGCTTGTGAAATTATTCTGTCGGGGAATACTACTGGTGCTGTTTCAATATCTCTTAGCTACAAAATCTTAAACATTGTCCTAAATTTATTCTGGTTACTAACATTAAGACTTACACATGAAGCATTCAAGACACTTACAGAGCTAGAAATTATCATAATGTTTGATGATGTGGTTGAACGAAAACTACCGAGCTATTTCTCAAATACAAAAATCAGAAACCACAAAAGCAATGTATTTTTCAGTTAAGTGAGTGGTTCAAGTATTAAGCGGGAGTTGAAGATCCAAAAATGATTTGATTCAATCAGAGCCAAATAACTCCGTAGGCGAACGGACGGGAGTCTTCGAGTGGCAATATGTTATCGTATCTTGAGTAACCATTTGGCACATTTATGTTTAAATTGCCTTTGTTGCGGATAGCCTTGCTAAAATTTATTCTCATTAATGCACCAAAGAATTTCCAGAACACCTGATCTGGTTAATAAACAGCGGTCATTTTCGTTGAATTTTGATAGTTAACCGTAGTAGAATGTTTAATTTTAAATTAACATTAAAACCCAAAACTAGATAATTACATCGTATGGTACAAGATGTTTTGCTGTTATGAGAGCATTAATCTAATCAATAATACAATAACGTACATAACATTATATATTAAAGGTATATCTAGCATTAAAATAGAAATATTTAAAAAAAGTCACACTACTCCTGAATACATTAACTTCGCAAAACGTCAGGCAAACAATAGTTTACACTACTTCTCAAACTTACCCATCTACCTCAGTATAACTTTAATATGTGATGCTCCTTAAATATCCTCACCTGCAATTAAAGCACAAAGTTAATTAATTTATAAACTGCAGTTTCAGAATAACGCAACAATAGCAGATAATCATAGAACTATACCCATGAAATATAATGGGTGTTCCAAAAGGAACTCAAGTTTTGGTGTGCATGATAACTTACGACATAAGTAACTAACATATCTTTGTATACACTATCCTCGATTAAGACTGAAATATCCTACACGACTCTTTCGTTCAATTTTTAGCGCCATCCTGGCATACTTGCATATGCAATTCGGAAATTACACTACGTTTTTGGTATGTGGTATGTATAGACTAATTTTGGGAAACTACGCTTTATTATCTCATTTAATTTTTATTCCTAAGGGGATAAAATATTGTATTCCCACTATACTAAACGTAACAGAAATAATAAGACCAGCTATCTACTTTATTTTACATTAATCACCGAAATTGGAGAGCAGCCGTTACATAAAATATAAACCACTCGGGCACTATTTTTTATTAAATTTTAGTGTGTGGTAATAATACTGTAACTTTAGTAAATAAAAACTCGCATACACGCACGCACGTACGCACCCACGTACACGAAGACACATTAACGTGTTTGCATTGTTTGCAGATTTTCTGTTCGGTAAAGTCACGTGACATTAGACCTCTTAATAATGCTTAATTTTGTTTAGGGGGTCAATATTTGGTGACGTTTTAAAGATGACACGGTTATCAATAAAAGGGAAAGTTTCAAAGTCATTAGCGAGACTTTTCAGACAACTTTCGGTTGCAGAGGCTACGCGTGAGTTCAGAAAGGAACGTACATAGTGATCTGTGCTAATTTAAAGTGTAACAGTTAGAACGTTGTCGACTACTGCCATAACCTGTTTTTGGAGATAGAACATTAAAACGTTTGCAAGTAAAGTTGATGTTGTATGGAGTCGGAAATTGTGTTTTAAAACATTTCCAAAAATTTAAATAAAGTGTTTAAACAGATTTCATATAAACAGTAACTGTTTTGTTAAGAGAGTGTCTTGTATGAATTAAATTTGCGCGATATTAAGAGCAGCTGGAAGTAAGTAAAGGTTCTAGATATTGTATGTAAGATTATTATTGAATTAAATAATTATTAATCCTGACGTAAATAGATATGTGTTTTGCGACCCACCACATTTGGCGGGTCTATGTTGTATATAGTCCTAGCTTTATAAGAGGCGGTGGATTTAATTAGCTTAGTTATAATGTAGTGTAAGTTTTAAGCGAATACGGTGATGGGATATTAGAACGGTGTTGGTTACAGCTAGGGGTATTTATTTGACTTTCCTCCGGCTGTCACTCTTAGGGTGGGCTTGAATAAAAAAAAAATAATAAAGTGAAAGATGGTATTCTAGTTTAATTCTGAGTTTAATGTAATACGGATGGACTCGATATCTACAGTCTGTATATATTTGTGTATAATTAGGCTTAGTTAGTGTAAGTAAGTTAAGCTAGATCTTAAATTTAGATATGTCTTTTTTTTATTAGGCCGAGTAGATGATTGATTGATGTGTGGATTTTTATTCGAATGTATTTCTTTTTGTAAAACAAATATACGGTACCAACTGTACAAGGGTAAATGTTTACCTAATATTAAAGTAATCTTACCAAATGACTAATTCCAAGGATACTCGTATTTAATTACAGTATAAATAAAGTAGGAATGTACTCAAATTCCTAATACTGGTGCTTAAATCACACTCTAACAAAATAAAATTTAAAAATAACAACCTTGTCCCTTTCCAAATAATACAATATTTATTAATGCTAAATAAATTAATTACCTTGGCTGCGTCGTTACAGTTATTATGACCTAACCTGTATATAATGATGATAAGTATACAAAAATTTGTAAGTAGGTCAATTATACAAAATGGAATTATGCGGATTAATAGTCAGGCATGTGTTGACTATATAGATGGTGAATTACTAAATTATTATTAAGTAGCCTGACCGATTGAAACTGATGACTTGCCTAAGGTGCGTGCGGTGCCCATGTATCCTCGAATGCTGTTATGTGCGATTTTAGGTGCAGTTAGCTTCGTCCCAGTGTGGAGTGCGAAGAATGGGTGGTGATGCAGGCCAATGACAGTAAACGAGTTGAAAGAAGGAAGGTAGGAAAAGGAGACTAGGTAAAGGAAAATGCCTGAAACGACACAATGATAATGGGTCCTCGAGAAAGATAATAGTATAATAATAATTCATTGGAAAACGTACATAATTGTAAACACTTTTTCAGGAAAATACATTGAACATGTAAATAAATGTACATAAAATACTTTTTGCGAAATATCCATTAGTAAGTATAAATATTTCAGAGGCATAAGTTCATTTAACTTTCTCTTTAATTCAATAGCTTGATTTTCTTTAGAACACGATATATAACCTGGTCCCCATACACTTACATTTTACCGTATTCGTAAAATAAAAAAATCGTTATAAAATGCTTTGCAGCCAATAATAACGAGTGTTATAATAGATATTTATGTATTAAGGGCATAATCAGAAGATTATGGCTCGAGGGAATGTTAAAAGCCCGATGCGAAGCGGAGGGCTTTTATATTCCTGAGAGCCATAATCTACAATTATGCCCGTGGTACATACAATGTTTTATTTTATTTTGCACCATGAAACTGGAAAAAATTTTTAAAAAGATTCAGTATTTTCGGCAAGTTTTTAAATGCAAATGCAGTGAAATAAAGTCGACAGTAGGCTAATTTGTTGTTACTAAGATACTGTGATATTGCTAAATTGTTGCTAATCCATCCAACTGTATTTTCAATTTTCATAAAGAATAAGTTTCATTACTATTATTTTTATTAATAAAGGTTATATAGTAAGGTTGTTGTTTCAATAGTTCTTTCAACTTACGTGACATATCATGTCATGTGTTTGCTGTCAATCATGCTGCTTAGCAACAATGACATTTCCGTGCTATAAAGACCACATTACGCCCCTATTTGGGGCGTATAATAGATATTTAGTATTAAGGGCATAATCAGAAGATTATGGCTCGAGGAATATTAAAGCCCGACGCGAAGCGGAGGGCTTTATATTCCTGAGCCATAATCTACAATTATGCCCGTGGTACATACAATGTTTTATTTTATTTTGCACCATGAAACTGGAACAAAATATTAAAAGATTCAGTATTTTCGGCAAGTTTTAAATGCAAATGCAGTGAAATAAAGTCGACAGTAGGCTAATTTGTTGTTACTAAGATACTGTGATATTGCTATTATATATCATGTCATGTGTTTGCTGTCAATCATGCTGCTTAACATCAATGACATTTCCGTGCTATAAAGACCACATTACGCCCGCATTTGGAGGCGTATAAAGAACATTATGGTGGCAAAATAAAATAATAGATATTTATGATTAAGGGCATAATCAGAAGATTATGGCTTGAGGAATGTTAAAGCCCGACGCGAAGCGGAGGGCTTTATATTCCTGAGAGCCATAATCTACAATTATGCCCGTGGTACATACAATGTTTTATTTTATTTTGCACCATGAAACTGGAAAAAATTTTTAAAAAGATTCAGTATTTTCGGCAAGTTTTTAAATGCAAATGCAGTGAAATAAAGTCGACAGTAGGCTAATTTGTTGTTACTAAGATACTGTGATATTGCTAAATTGTTGCTAATCCATCCAACTGTATTTTCAATTTTCATAAAGAATAAGTTTCATTACTATTATTTTTATTAATAAAGGTTATATAGTAAGGTTGTTGTTTCAATAGTTCTTTCAACTTACGTGACATATCATGTCATGTGTTTGCTGTCAATCATGCTGCTTAGCAACAATGACATTTCCGTGCTATAAAGACCACATTACGCCCCTATTTGGGGGCGTATAATAGATATTTATGTATTAAGGGCATAATCAGAAGATTATGGCTCGAGGGAATATTAAAAGCCCGACGCGAAGCGGAGGGCTTTTATATTCCTGAGAGCCATAATGACAATTATGCCGTGGTACATACTAATGTTTTATTTTATTTTGCACCATGAAACTGGAAAAAATTTTTAAAAAGATTCAGTATTTTCGGCAAGTTTTTAAATGCAAATGCAGTGAAATAAAGTCGACAGTAGGCTAATTTGTTGTTACTAAGATACTGTGATATTGCTAAATTGTTGCTAATCCATCCAACTGTATTTTCAATTTTCATAAAGAATAAATTTCATTACTATTATTTTTATTAATAAAGGTTATATAGTAAGGTTGTTGTTTCAATAGTTCTTTCAACTTACGTGACATATCATGTCATGTGTTTGCTGTCAATCATGCTGCTTAGCAACAATGACATTTCCGTGCTATAAAGACCACATTACGCCCGTACTTGGGGGCGTATAATAGATATTTATGTATTAAGGGCATAATCAGAAGATTATGGCTCGAGGGAATGTTAAAAGCCCGATGCGAAGCGGAGGGCTTTTATATTCCTGAGAGCCATAATGTACAATTATGCCCGTGGTACATACAATGTTTTATTTTATTTTGCACCATGAAACTGGAACAAAATTTTAAAAAGATTCAGTATTTTCGGCAAGTTTTTAAATGCAAATGCAGTGAAATAAAGTCGACAGTAGGCTAATTTGTTGTTACTAAGATACTGTGATATTGCTATTATATATCATGTCATGTGTTTGCTGTCAATCATGCTGCTTAGCATCAATGACATTTCCGTGCTATAAAGACCACATTACACCCGCATTTGGAGGCGTATAAAGAACATTATGGTGGCAAAATAAAATAAAGTAAATTACGGCGTAACTACAGTAACGTTGGCGTTTATTACTGATTTTTACGAGTTTGCAAATTTTTAGAAAGAAATATTTTTGTCATGACAATTCAATCAAGAATCAATGAAATGAAAAAATGGCGAGAGCTTGTTCGGCTTTTTTTCAATTCCCCTTGGTTCGAGAGTGAATTGCCCAAAAGAAGAAAATATTTAGTGGTATTATAAATGCTTTTTTCTATAACGAATCTATTTTAGGAAGATTAATGCACAACATGACACAATAAACATCCAACTCAAATCAATGTACTTGATTTTATCCAGAGATTCGGGCCATTTTAGACAATTTACATCATCTCTACATACATAAAGACAAAATTACATCGATTGGGACTTGAATCTCGATAGCGCAGTACTCTAGCAAAGTACAGGTCGTAGGTTCAAATCCTACTCGAGATGAACTTTTTATTTATGTATTTAATAAAACTGATAATAATTTTTAATTAATAGACTTAACTAAATTAAAAAATTGGATGGCAACTGTCAAAAATTAATATAAAATGGCTGTGATCTAGTGATCAATATATTAGCAATTAATAAAGGTTTTTTTATTATAAAAGAGATACTATACCTACGTTCAACGGGTATACTTTAAATAACAGGTTCTGCTTTCCTTAGCAGATTCAATATTAAACGCTTACTTTTAGTTTTACAATTGCAATGTAGTTAGAATTAGAATACGCTCATTATGACAATCGTGGTTTTTTTACTTATTGGGAAATGCACCTAAGTATTTTACAGCTTATTAAAAAAATTGGGAACTCGTGATTGGTTTTAATAGACGGCGGATATTAACCATAGTGTTACAAGTTGATGATTATCGTCGTATAGCCGAACATATTTCTGATAATTTTCCTAATTTCTACTCAGGGTTCTGTAATGTAAGCGTAAGATCCTTTTGTATATTCCGATCCCTAATGTTGCTTGAGGATAGTAATGTTTGTCCCTTCAGTTGTAACAGGTAACATTTATACTTTTCAAAATATCAACCATATTTTAAATTATTAGACAAAGTAAAATGCATTCAGTCAATTTAAGTTGCCTATTCTAAAGGCGATATTTTATTTTTACATATTGAATAAATCCAAAAATAATCAAAATAAAGGTTATCTCGCAGGCAAAAGAGGCAGTTTTCAGTTTTGGGATGATTTTTGGTCGTTAGACAACGACAGAGAAGGTTGCTAAAACTTCAGAGTGGTAAAATTTGATTTAAGTGAAACCGTTATAAATCCAAAAATAATCAAAATAAAGGTTATCTCGCAGGCAAAAGAGCCAGTTTTCAGTTTTGGGATGATTTTTGGTCGTTAGACAACGACAGAGAAGGTTGCTAAAACTTCAGAGTGGTAAAATTTGATTTAAGTGAAACCGTTATAACTCTCTAGTTATTTGAAGTGCTAATGAATTGGATATTAATTGTTTAATTAGCATTCTTGTTGTTTTTGGATTGATAAGCACCTCTCTCTTCTGAATGCCATAACATCTGGGTAAGAATTCTTTTTTTTATTACTCCTTTAGTCACACATTAAATGCACATTGTCTTCCTGTCGAAAAGAATAATTTAAATTAACAAACCCCCTTATTGTAGCTTCAGCACATTACCGTTTTTGGGAACTACTTGAAATTATACCGAGCTTTGCACACTGCTTGCATACATCGTGTAGGCGCCCTATTCCTAAGATCTCGGCCAACGAGTGCATCGATCAAAGGTCTGGCAAGTAAATTATCGATTTTTGATCCAGCTCGCTCTTCAAGCACTCTCACCCAGTAAGGACGTTGAATTCTCTTGTAAATAGTATAATTAGTGTATATGTATATATATATATATATATATATATATATATATATATATATATAAATAAGAATAAGTGAGTTATCATTAGATAATGATAAAATAATAAGGTTACCTTTTCACTTTCAACCTCATTCTCTTCTTTTACATTACTGTGAAGGGTTATTCGCATTCCAAAATTGAACATTGTATTATATTGGCAGAATACCGGATGCTTCGCAAGCGCTTGCCCTGTAATCGGTGCGCGTTATTCACTTTTGCTCTTAAGACCTCGGCCACCGGTTAGGTTGCGTAAACGTAAAGTAGTAAATTCTGATGAGTTAATTGCGTTATTGGGATCGCGGATACCCCTAACTTTGGTTATGTTATATTGATTTATTTACCTTAGACGTTAAGTATATTTTGAGTTGGATTTAATTCTTTGTACAATTATATAGGAAGGATATTTGTTTATTATACGATTAAGTTCATATTCGCTCTTTATTTTGTTGTCGTTGTGGGTACTCGAATTCGTGGCTTGGCCCTTTCCAGGAAATTAAACCTATGGCTCCAAAGGGTCTGGCGCCTAATAAATAGATAATTTGAGCTTGATATCGCCCACGCCCATACTGAGCTAGCTGAACGATTTGTGCTACCGACCCATAGCGGAGCAGTGTAGTCCTTACTATTAGGTTTGGCGAATAGTTTCTTTCTTTACATTATTTTTTTTTGCTTTAACTAATAGTGATTGGTAGGATAAAATTGACGCCCAACGTAATAGATTTTTATTTTAATTTCATTAGAGTATATTACAATTATAGGTAGTTAATATCGCGTTTAGGTATATTATAGGTTAAATCAAATTTATTTTCTTTAATTTTAAACAAGTTGTTTAGAATAATTTATAATTATCACAACAGGTAATATAGAAATTAATCGTCTTTCAGGCGCAGAACTTTCGTATGAATTAGCTATTAGAGGTATAACTGACGTTGCTACGGTTGAGGATATGAGGAAAACATTACGTACTTGATTTAAATTATGACGCGAAGGACAACAAGTAGGTTACCCTCCTCATCCATTTACTGTTAGTCAAGATATAGAAGCGTTAACAGCAAATCTTTTAGAATTAAATACATTATTGTCCACTTTTGATGGTAGTGATAAAAATCTTTAGAAAAAGCTTTCTAGTAAATACTCTCATTCATTAAATAGAATTAATAAAGTAAACCCTAAAACATCTGACGAAAAGAAAAATAAATCTAGTCTTAGTTAATATTTTAAATTTTAAAACAGCTTTTGATAAAAAAATTAAATTGCACGACAGGTCCATAATACAACAATCATTATCAGTATTAGATCTAAATTTATTAACTGAAAGAGAAAACAGTTTAAATTCTAGTAGTGATGAAGAAGTCGTCATACAGCCGCAATTTGAAAGTACACAAATTCATTCATCTTCAACAAAATCAATTCCAGTTTCAAAATGGAATCTTAAATTCACTGGTAAACCTAATGAAATGTCATTAAGTGCATTATTGGAACGCGTAGACGAAATGAAAACTTCTCGCAATATATCAGATGCTGAGTTATTTAATTCAGCCAACGACTTATTTTGTGATATCGCATTAGTGTGGTATAGGGGTAACAAAAAGAACGCAAGTAATTGGATCTCTTTGGTTAGATTGCTTAGGGAATAATTTCAACCTAAAAATTATAATGATCGTTTGTTTAAACAAATTAAGGAACGTACGCAACATCCTCAAGAGCCCATGGGCATATACATAGCCTACATGAATAACCACTTTGAAAGACTAACAATTAAAGTACCAGAACCAACGCGATTAAAAATGTTATTAGAAAATATGGCAGCCTTCTATAAAATCGGTTTATCTTTGCATATCAGTAATATAAAATCTGTAACTGAGCTCCTAAAATTAGCTCGCGAATTGGAGGCTAATCGAATCTCGGTTAACGACTATGTTCCACCACCACCTAAATCAAAAGATATTTTAGAAAGAGATTTAGCTTGTGTATATTCAGAACCTACCTCCAGTAACTTTGATGCAGTAGCAAATATCTGATGCTTTTGTTGCAATGAAATGGGTCATATAGCTCCAAATTGTAATAATCGTCCACGACGTTATTGCTCTAGGTGCAAAAAACCTAATTTCACGGTTCGCACATGCCCCAATTGTAACAATGTTTCAAAAAGCTAATGAAAGAGACACCTTTAGGTCGCGAAGACGCCTCGTTATCACTAATCAATTCGACCAACTATATAAACAAAACAAAGCCAATACTAGATTATATATTAGCTCAATATAATAGTGACGACAGACCTTACCTCGAAATCTCAATATTCGGTATCAAACTTCTTGGTTTACTCGATTCAGGCGCGTCAAAAACTATTTTAGGTAGCGCTGGTTGGAAAACTTTATCTCGTTTGAATTTGCCTATTAACAAGACAGATATTTCACAAGTCACTGTAGCAAATGGTAATCAATGTGATGTATTAGGTAGTATAACTGTACCTATCAAACTAAAAGACAAAACTAAAATCATAGATATACTAATCATACCGAGTTTAAAACATTCCATAATATTAGGATCAGATTTTTGGAGATTAATGGAAATTGTTCCTAATTTAAGCCAGAACGTTTGGAAATTTTCAATTGATAGCACAGAGGTTAGCCAATGTAATCTTCTACCTCACTCTGCTTTAGCACTTAATCAACAACTAAAATTAAATAATTTCATAAATGATATCTTCTCAAAGATTCCAGACAAAGTTGGATGTACAAACTTACAAACTCACAAAATAATTACAACAAATTAAACAAAGGTATTGCCCTGTAAGCCCTGTAGTACAGCAATCAATAAATAATGAATTAGACAAACTTCTAAAGGATGGCGTTGTTGAACCATCAATCAATCCTTGGGCATCTCCCATCATTTTAGTTAAAAAGGACAACACTTATAGATTCTATGTAGATTTCCACAAACTTAATAAATTCACAGTTAAAGATGCCTACCCTCTTCCTCAAGTATCTGCAACTTTAGATAACTTTCAACACTGGATATCAAATCAGCATTTTACCAAATACCACTTGAGGACAACTCCAAACAATACACTGCCTTCACGGTACCAAATCGCGGTCTTTTCCAATTCAATAGACTCCCTTTCGGTTTGTCCAATTCACCTGCAACGTGGCAAAGATTTATAGATAAAGTACTTTCTAGCGAACTAGAACCACATGTATTCGTCTATCTCGACGATATTGTAATAGTTACCGATGACTTTGATCACCGCACCTGTGCCATCATGCCCTGATTTTTCTTTGCCTTTCACTATTCAATGTGATGCCTCGAGCTATGGCTTGGGTGCAGTTCTAACGCAAACTCATACTGACGGAGAAAAGGTTATAGCTTTCATTAGTAGATCTCTTACCAAAAATGAAAGAAATTACAGCGTCACGGAAAAAGAATGCCTCACAGTATTATTCTCCATCGAACGTCTTCGGCCGTATATCCAAGGCAGTCAATTTACGGTTATCACAGACCATCACAGCCTGATACGGCTAAGCAATCTAAAAGATCCTAGGGGACGACTCAGTCGTTGGGCAGTGGCTCTGCAACAATATAATTTCACCATAATTCATAGAAAAGGCAAACATCATGTTGTACCAGATTGTCTTTCTCGTTCCGTTCCTTGCTTAGATTTCGTCTCTAATGAACTTACTTCCTCATCCAATGACAAATGGTACAGTAACCTCATAAATAGAATATCTAAAAATCCAAAGAAATTTCCCACCTGGCGTGTCGAAAATTCAACACATAGAGCCAAAATAATATCATCAGCTCACGATTTAATCACTTCAGGACATTTAGGCGTATTCAAAACATTTCATAGATTACGCAATAACTTTTATTGGCCTAAAATGAAGGCTGATATAGCGCGATACATTAAAAACTGTAAAACCTGTAGTACCTATCAAGAGGAAAACAAACCTCCTGCAGGATTTATGGTAGGGAGAAAACATGTAAGTTGTCCATTGGAGTTAGTTTCCACAGATATAATCGGCCCTCTTCCAATGTCTAATGGATACATATACATACTAGTAATCGTAGACTACTTCTCTAAATTTCCCCTAATCTATCCTTTAAAAAAAGCCACAGCTCCCCAAATTTTCAAATTAACAGAAAATAATGTTTTTATGATGTTTGGTGTCCCTTCTTCTATTATAACTGACAACGGAGCTCAATTTAAATCTCGAGAGTTTATTAAGCTTATGTCTTCCTACAATGTAAAAATTCGTTATACTCCACATTACCACGCTCAGGCTAACCCTACTGAACGTGTAAATAAAGTTATAAAGAGTATGCTTGCTTCGTATATAGAAGATAATCATCGCAACTAGAGTAATCTGTTACCTCAAGTTGCTTGCGCCATAAGAACAGCAAAACACGAAGTACTCGATAATTCCCCCTATCTTGTAAACTTCGGAAATGAAAGTAGATGGCAACACTAGCAATTTTCAAGATGATGCTGATAGGGATGTCACAGTAGATAGAAGTTCTATTCTTAAACGTGTTGACGGATTCAAAGAACTCTGTTCTGATATCAAGAAACGTATCGAAAAAGCTTCAGTTAAGATGAGTAAAAATTACAATCTAAGAAGAAGAGATGGTTCAATATTTAATAGGGCAATTAGTTTCTAGGAAAAATTACACTCTTTCATATGCTTCCAAATACTATGCTGCTAAATTAGGTCCTAAATTTGTTGGTCCTTTCATTATCCATAAGAGATTGAACCCTTGGACTTACGAATTAAAGAATGATCAAGGAAAGTACCAAGGAATCTGGAATGTAAAAGATTTAAAACTTTTCACTGGTAGTGTTAGCCTATAGTAATTTTGTAAATACATAAATTTAGTCTTTTTTCATTATTAGTTTGTTTAGATGATCGTAGTTATTAGATATAGTGTAATCACAAAAAAAATTTTTTCATTTTTTTTAATGGAAGCGAGGGGAATGTAGTAACAGGTAACATTTATAGTTTTCAAAATATCAACCATATTTTAAATTATTAGACAAAGTAAAATGCATTCGGTCAATTTAAGTTGCCTATTCTAAAGGCGATATTTTATTTTTACATATTGAATAAATCCAAAAATAATCAAAATAAAGGTTATCTCGCAGGTCAAGCTTAAAAGAGCCAGTTTTCAGTTTTGGGATGATTTTTGGTCGTTAGACAACGACAGAGAAGGTTGCTAAAACTTCAGAGTGGTAAAATTTAATTTAAGTGAAACCGTTATAAATGGGATTTACACTCTCTAGTTATTTGAAGTGCTAATGAATTGGATATTAATTGTTTAATTAGCATTCTTGTTGTTTTTGGATTGATAAGCACCTCTCTCTTCTGAATGCCATAACATCTGGGTAAGATCATAGAACAAATAAGGTAAAGAAGTTCAATGCTGTGAAAGAACATGTGGTAGGTTTCAAGTTGCCCGACTACAACGTGGCTAAAGTTTTGACCCCTAGCGGCCGGGCAAGAAATTAAAACTACCCGTTTCAGAGATAAATGTTGCAGGTTTCTTTAATTTTACCTGAAGTCAAGGATGGCCATGTTGCCAAAGTTAACAGAAAATTTTTTAAATGCTGCCGTTTTTGAATTAATATACAATAAACTAGATATTGTTAAAAAATCTACTTAAAAAAATTGTTATTCCTTGCGCTCTATGAAATATTAATTTAACGAATAGTCATTACTTTTGAATCCGTGTTTTTATATAATTTTATATAATATAATTACTTATTTTATTGAAAGATCTGTTTTTAATTGTAGGTACTTTGCTCGCCTATTTGTGTGCATATAGCAATTGGAAATGTTAATTAATTAAATAATTAAAGGATTAGAAAGTATATGATTACGTTACAATTTCAAACAATGTTAGTTATTAGTTTATAACTGTAGCTTCAAGTGGTTGGTTCTTTAGTGAGTTTAGCAGTTGATATAAATTGTTTTTATTGTTAAAATGGCCTTCTGTGCTTATTTAGAGTGTACGCAAACACGTAAAACTAATTCGAAAATAAGTTTTTTCCGGTTTCCAACTAATGAACGAAAAACTGATTGGTTGAATAATTGTGGAAATCGTAATATTTTTGATTTAACCAATGAACAGTTGCGTGAAAAAAGAGTGTGTGCCCTCCACTTCTTAGATAAACATTTTGTGAATGTGAATAAAAATAGACTTGTTCACGATGCGGTACCTGTGAACTATAAATCTGGCCAATTGTTGCATGAAAACCTGCATAATAGCGGAAATGGGGTAATGAAGTCACCGGAAAAGTTGACGTTAACAAAGAACGGACCTAGAAAATGTTATGGAAATTCCAATCCAGATTCTGGCCTTTCTGCGCATTTCTTTATAGAAGATACTTCTCAATCTCCCGAGCGATTAACTACTTACGAAAATACGCAAAACATAGAGGCAAGTTATTTACTTTTTGGTAATCTTGCATATTTTATAATATTCATATCTACGCTTTTAGAGATTTTTACATAATTTTTAGTAGCTTTACAATACAATACGTTATTGTCCACAGTTTTATTGTTGTTAGTAAATCATTGCCATAACAATTTCTTGACTACAAATACATCAAATAATTAAATTATAGTTATTAATTTGTTGCTCCCGTTAGTGAGAATTAAATCTCTTCAATTTTTACTTTTCATAGATATGGGATATCACTACTTGACTTTAATTTTATTTAAATATTATAGGCTTTGTTGGCTATGCAAACACCAACCAAAAAAAAGCGAGGTAGGGAAATTTCCGTCTCCTGTTACAAGCAACGCATACAAAAATTACAACGGAAAGTTGCATCAAAAAACGCCGTCATTCTGCGATTAAAAAAGAAGGTTGTTAATATTACAGCCGCTTCTGCAAGCGCGAATTTAGTGTCATTAGCAAAATCAAAAAGCGTCCGTGCTTTTATAAACATGCAGCTGTACCGTAAACGTGGTAACCCATGGAAGGAAGCAGAAAAACAACTGGCTTTAAGTCTTTATTATAAATCACCGTCCATGTATTTTTTTATGAGGAATACCTTAAAATTTACTCTTCCTTCCAAAACAACCATAATATCTTGGTTGAAACTTTCCCAGTTAGCTACAGGAACCGAAACGGAGCTTCTGGAAAAATTGGCCATCAAAGTGCGATATATGACAGAAGATGAAAAACAGTGTGTTCTTTTATTTGACGAGATGAGCATCAAGAGAAACTTGGAATATAATGTTCGGCAGGATATTATTGAAGGGTTTGAAGATTTCGGTCATCTTGGGCGCTCAGAAAAAATAGCAACCCAAGCTTTAGTATTTATGGCTAGAGGTGTAATACATAAATGGAGAATACCTGTAGCTTATTATTTATCTTCTTCTGTTACAAAAAATGAGACTTTGCAGAAATTGTTAGTAAGCGTTGTTGAACGTTTACAGACTATTGGATTAGATGTGCGGGTTACAGTTTGCGATCAAGCGTCAACCAACCGGACTACATTTCAAGAATTAGGGGTTACTCAAGACCGACCTTATTTCCTTATCAACAACAAAAAAGTATTTGCTATGTATGATATTCCCCATTTATTTAAGAGTGTACGGAATAACTTAATCAGCAGAGACATTTACGACAGCGATGGGAAAGTTTCATGGGGTGACATTGGACAAATCGTCTACCACTACTAGGGCCGCTGTAAAAATCAGTTATTCGCATATTAGACCCAACAATTTTACAAAAATGCGTGTGAAATATGCAACGCAAATATTTTCTAATACTGTGAGTACATTAATAAATACCGCAGCAAAAACCATGCAGATTAAAAGTAACAGCGCCCTGCATACTGCTGAATTTTTAAAGAAAATGAACAACTTGTTTGACGTTCTAAATAGCCGTTCCTTATACGACCGGAATCCGTATCGTTGTGCGATTTCTGCTAAATCAGAAAACTTTGAGAGTTTCCTTCCGGAAGCATTAAAGTGGGTACAGTCCTGGAAAGTGTACGGTAATAACAATCAAGTAAAAGCGGGAATTTATCGTTTTCAAGGACTTGCCCTATCTATACAAGTAGTTATGGATTTATGGGCAGAACTTAAAAACGAAAATTATAAATTTCTCCTGGCGAGCAGATTAAATCAAGACCCCATAGAAAACCTGTTTTCAGTCCTGAGGTATAAAGGTGGACATTGCTCGAATCCCACTGCAAAGGGTTTTAGACGAGCACTGCAATTCAATATGTTTATTAAACTACAGACTCCTTCCGAAAGTTCCAACTGTGAAATTGACCAAGATCAAATTATAACCTTCGAGGATAATGCTACGTCAAATGAAGAGTTTGTCATAACTGATGAACAAGTAGATGAAGGATGTTCCGACCTTAGTCAAATGTGCCTTAGTGGAGACGAGATTATGGTAGAATTGCAAGTATGCGCTAGTCTAGATTTGAGCATAAACGACAACAAAGTTACTTTAGAGGAATGCTCAATTGTGTATTTTGCGGGATATTTAGTGTACAAGGTTTTAAAAAGATCTAGTGGTTGTGAAAAGTGCTCCCTTAGAATGTGTACCAATGAAAGAATTAGTAACAGGAATCAGTTGTTGTTATTAGAAAGGGATTTCGGGAAATCTGATTCTGTAACACATTTAAAAAATCCTACGCAATTAGTAATCAACGTAGTACAATTACTTCTGCAGATTTTTGTAAAATATTTTAATAACTATAAAATATCGAAAAATTTCAAACAAAAATTGTTAATGTTAAGTATTGATAGCATAAATAAAAATGTCCCAGAGTGGTTTAATGAAAATGATCAATGTTATGAACATAATTTATTTTTCATTAAACATTTGATATTTTGTAAATTAAATAAGTACCTTAAGTGGTTGTCGCAAGATCTCCGAACAGCTGGTCAATATAGTAAAAAAATTAACAAAATAGCTAATAAGTGACATTTTGTAGATATTTGTATGTAGTTTATTACCTTTTGTGTTTTTTTTAATTAATAAATGTGACTAATAATTAATACATTGTTTCATTGATTAAAAAATGTGAATAACTGATATTTTAAAGATATTATGTTGCAGACTTTAAAATTTATTAATAAAAAATAATGTGCTTATAAAAAACTATCATACAAAAAAACGGGTTTTATATGTAAACATTGACCACTGTAGGTCAATAAGATATGTAGCTTTATACTCTGTACTGTGTGACGGCAACATTGTCAAACCCGACGTCGACAATACATCGCTCGGGTAAAATTGTGCTAATCCGTCGTTTCCTTGACTACAACCTTAAGGCGTTTTAGTACATTTATTAACAATTTTTCTCATCATTTATGTATGCAACCAACATTACGCCGGTTACACTGATTCCTATGGCGTTGAATCTCTTTATTATTATTTGCTCTATGGTAAGATGTAAGATTTATTACTCCTTTAGTCACACATTAAATGCACATTGTCTTCCTGTCGAAAAGAATAATTTAAATTAACAAACCCCCTTATTGTAGCTTCAGCACATTACCGTTTCTGAAAACTGCTTGAAATTATACCGAGCTTTGCACACTGCTTGCATACATCGTGTAGGCGCCCTATTCCTAAGATCTCGGCCAACGAGTGCATCCATCAAAGGTCTGGCAAGTAAATTATCCATTTTTGATCCAGCTCGCTCTTCAAGCACTCTCACCCAGTTAGGACGTTGAATTCTCTTATAAATAGTATAATTAGTCTATATGTATATATATATATATATATATATATATATATATATATATATATATATATATATATATATATATATATATATATATACCGCTGGTTTCAGGTGTGTTGGATTTAATTCTTTGTACAATTATATAGGAAGGACATTTGTTTATTATACGATTAAGTTCATATTCGCTCTTTATTTTGTTGTCGTTGTGGGTACTCGGATTCCTGGCTTAGCCCTTTCCAGGAAAGTAATCCTATGACTCCGAAGGGCCTGGCGCCTAATAAATAGATAATTTGAGCTTGATATCGCCCACGCCCATACTGAGCTAGCTGGACGATTTGTGCTACCGACCCATAGCGGAGCAGTGTAGTCCTTACTATTTGGTTTGGCGAATGGTTTCTTTCTTTGTATTATTTTTTTTGCTTTAGATAATAGTGATTGGTAGCACAGTATAAATTAGATACAGCGTAATAAGTTAAAATTCGTACCCGTACAGTATATCCTTGATGACAGGAGTGACGAAGTTTTGTCGAAACGGGTACCTCAGGGTGTCTTATTGGATCCTCTAGTTTTAAAGATTTGGTGCTAATGTTATTTATACGAACAATGTCGAGTGCCTTTAAGAGATTGTGGAAAAAATTTTAACGGTACATTTTCGTTAGATTAACAACGAACTAACTTCGTTAGTTGTTTAAATGTTTGTGGTTCGTAAATAATGATGTTTATTATAATCCCACATTCGTGTATATCATTATAACGAAAATCGCATAAATCCAAAAATAGAGGTTTAACTGACAATCAAATATTTTCAAGTGCTTTTGTGTGTCTTTTGGTTTTAGGGTAGCTGAAATCATAGAATACTGCTACCTCACGAAAATTATTGGTGAAACTTTATTTAGATTTAGCTTTTTAAGAAATTATACAGCGGTAGACTGACCAAACCTCCAAGCGGTTTATGGAAACGCAATGCACGTTTGATAGACTTATTATGCCGATATACTACTGCACCCTAAGTCCAGTTATAATATCTTATATACTGTATGACAGAAACATTTCCTAACCCCAAAATACATAACTCCATAACTGTAAATATACCGAAAAGGGCTGCCCTTCGTCTACATAAATTGAAATGATGAACTGTTTTTTTTTTGTAATTGTAATGACTATATATAGGCGGATTACCTTTTACGTGAGATTGATACTACTCTAGAATTTACCTTTGGTATGCGAAAGGAACCCCTATGAAGATCGCCATTAGACATTTGGCAATTGGAAATTACAACGTTAAGCTTTACTTGCGGAAACAAATAACAATTTTGTTATAAGTATATTATTTGTTTGCTTTAATCGGTGGAGTCGATTTCTAGATCCTCTAAAAACGACTATGTAAATTTCATTAAAACACGTCAATATCTGCTAGCCACATGTTATTTTCAATAGTCTTTATGTAATGTAATAATTGTTAATTTTCAATAGTCACATTTTTGTACCTAAATTTCTTCCTGTATGTCCTTTCTTTTAAACGTCATGTTATTTAATGCAATGTTTGAATTATGTCCATAGCATTTCTATTGGATTTAGTTCGCAGTGGTAGATATGCAAAATAAGTACCTGATGACGTCTTCCTTATGTCAAAACATTTAGTTTAGTTCTGCTCAGTTGATGCCTCACTTGTGCTACAGAAGTCAGTGGATTCGATTTAGCATGTTATATTTAATCAGTATTTCTTTCTTACTAAGCTGATCGACAATTGGCTCCTTTGGCCACGCCACAGTTGGAATTCTCTGTACTTTCCTGGTATCATAAGAAGCATTGTTGATAACTAAATAGGGTGGTATAGTTGAAATAAACTGATCAATGAACCACTTCTAGTAAGTATCTGCATCTACTATCTGTGTTCTTGTTACACAAGAAAGAATGTTCTGCGCTAGGAATAAAACCATCAACTAAGGCTAATTGAAGTCTAAAACTACCCGGTGATTTTAAACCTGTACTGAGCCCTTGGACAAATGGTTACTGACCACTTTTAACAGTGGTGTCACGCTGTAACGAATCTTTTACGTTCTTCGTTCATTTAGTTGTAAAATATAAGAAAAAAAGGGTTTTTGATAATTAATGATTTATAAGTTGTGGTAGGCAACTTAATTTGCATTTTGGTGTAACTTAAGTTGCATATTTTCTTAAAGGTTTGTACTTCCATATCTTTGAGTTAATTTTTTGCGTACATTTTTTCGCGCAATGCGACATCACCTGACATCCTAAGCGTCCTTGTTAGATTGCTTGATGTATTTTGTTGGAGCAGGAAGCCATTTTTGGGTTTCCACCAAAATTTTGTGAAAAGTGCCATTGATTTAATGGTAAGTTACTTTTAACTCGTATTATATTAAAATCTAAAACATTTGCTTTTGCAGGCACTTACTTTCACTTTTACACTTATTTTTTTACTATTACTTTTGGCATTTTTACCACTTTTGTTTATGATTGCAATTTTGCATTTAATTCAGATCTAAATTTAGATCCCATTTTTTATTTGAACATTCGATAGAATTCAATAAACACTGGATTATTCAAATTTCATGAAGATAAATATGTAAGAAGTAAAATTCAACTTTGGTATGGTTTACAACGTACAGCACTGTTAGTACGACATACTGCGCAATATTGGTGCAAAGATTACATCACCTTTGGTTTACATTTCCGTATTCGTTTAGATACCAGATGTCAGATCAAAAAGTTGTGTACAAAATTTTTAAAACAGGTATTTATACTCTAATGATTTCTTAGTATAAGGCTATTTTTAAGATATATTTTATATAATACCAAATTTAGATGTTTAAGAAACGTAGTTTGTATATATTTTTTTATTTAGATATTTTGGTGAATTTTTTATTGTATCCTCGGTTTAGTTATTCCCAGCATAATCAAAAAAATAACTTGGCGTCCGAGATAATTTTTATTATTGTTGCATTGAAGTTACTATAATGATGTTAAGTGGAAATAACTAAGCAGAAATTTGTGGTAATTAAGCAAATCAGAAAAAAGATTGAACCGGCCTACCTTAATCTACCTTCTCAGTCAACGGCATTATCTTTTAATGAGTGTTTTGGATCGCGGGTTAGTTTAACAATTTGTTTTTAGAACATTTAAAACCTATTTGGTTATTATTAAATTATTTACACCCGGCGCTTTTAAAAATTATTTATACTGCATGCGCACGTTAACCGATTAATCATGAGTGCGTATAATATTTTTACCTAAAAGATAGTAAGCATTTTTAATTACGTAATATACGACATTATTTTATAACTATGTAATTTCAAATTGAATAAAGAGAAGCAGCAGCTTCTTCTCTAAACTTACTCATATATGGCAAGTATTTATGCCTCCATCTTCAATATCGTCTGGCTTCATCATTTTAAATTAAAAAAATAAATCTCTTGAGATTGAATGGTATACTGCGTTTAAAAGTCGGTAGATCATTATCACCCTTTACAACACAAATGAAAAGGTTCATAGTTAGTGGAATGCTTGCATGGAAAGAATAATGCACTTTACGTAGAATAATCCATTGTACTCGTACATTCTGATCATTACATCAAGACGACCACTGATTTGTACGCTTTTCTTTTCACGGGTTTTCCTTCTACTTACTGATTTCATTTGGTCGTTTAGAGTACCTAATTACAAAGATAAATCTGCCTTAGATTTGATTTTTATAATCCGAAAAAACAAAGTAGTGGATTTTTAACTTTCGCCGGCATCTCGTAAATGAGTAATATTATGGTTTCTTGATTAATATACTATTAGAACACTGTTATAAGAGGAATTTAATAAAGACAAAAATAGTTTTCTAGTTTCATTTGTTCTTAAGATATTGACAAGAACGTTGTATTTTCTTATCAATGCCATATTGGATTCTTGCATTTTTGGGGAAAATCACTTCAAGAACTTGTCCATGATTCATTACAAGTCTAGATTAATAGTTTCTACAAGATTCAAAATTCGGAATAATTTTTTTTCACAGTAAGCTTTGATGCTTATTAAATACTTCACAATTCCCAAACCGTGTTCTGTCAGAGCAAAAACTTTTGATTAGAAGTTTGGTATTCCTTAGCATTTCTTTATTCGCCAGTCACTAAACCAAATTCTTCTATTAAATCATCCCTGTACAATACGAGGTTTGTAACGATGTTGTTTTAGAACTCCATGCACAGTTGATTTGGGAATTGCAGTATTTTATTACCAAAATACCTGGAGCGTATCTGACATGTTCCACTACGGTCGCATTTAATGCTTCATTATTTTTGGGTTTCGATATCAAAAAAGATAATCTAACAAGTCGTAACTAAAAATTTAAATTGTCTCTGGTTGGGTTGAAATTGTTAGTGTACTGCCTGTTTCTGTATTCGTGTTAGGTTTAAAATAGAGTTCAATCATATATAAATTCTTTTCATTAGAATAATTAACAGCATGACTAAGTATTTGAAAAAACCTTTAAAACTTTGTAAAAGAAATAAATTACGCAATTTAATGACAACTCACCGATGTGCATTAACAACACAAGACATTCTGGCGCCCATCCGCAATTTTGAGGTTCAAGGAAACTATTAACGCAGACTTGTAATGCATTAATGCTAAGCTCCTGAACAGCATTTTCCAAAAAGTGCAAAATTTCAATATGAATAAGAAAATAAAGAGTTCATGTAAATATCTCGAAAAAATATTAATGCCTTGATAATGTATTAATCAAAAAATTATAATAGCACTAATTTAAGAGCTGCCGGCAAATATACACTATTTTGTTTTTTCCATTACCTCAAAAATCACAAAAGATAAGGCAAACCTTAACGCGCATTTAAATTTGTAATGAAGTTCGGTTTCCAAGATAGCCAAAATGTTAAGGTGTATAAAACTTACTTGCAATTTACCGCCTTTTTTACCACATAGTTAATTTTAAGAATAACAACCTCATATTAAAAAAAACAGCATAGGAAAAAGAATAGTCGGTGGACTGAAATCTGAAAATGAAGGGTTTATATTGATTGTCATACATTTAGAGCAAAAATTAATTAACGAATTTAATTACACTTGATTACACAAAATTAAGAATTGATACACATTCGATATAATGCAACGTGATCTAGTGTCCACCTGAAAACGTTAGACGCGAATCACCGGGATCTCTCACATGTTTAAACTTTTTGGTCTGTGCAAAAAACCCAATAGGGTTTTGACTTCAAGAACAAACGAATTTTTTAAAAAGTAAGCGTATCGCCAGGCTGTGATCTAACATGTACTAAATAAAATGCCATTCTCCTAACAGTAATTCTTTACTGCACCGAGCTAGTGGAGTTATTGTACCACGGCCTGCTTCGAAATCGGGAGATAATTGGTTCGATTCCCGTCACTGTCTACCCTGTATGAGGTTCTTTCAGGTGGCTTTCCTCATACACATTTAGCGCCATGATGGGGTATTGTCTTCCCCCTCAGAATCTTGACTCCATTCCTTCCGATCCTATCCTGGCCGCGCCTATCCTTAATAGCACCATGCATACATACTTAATGTATGTATCCATGATTGTGGCTGAAGCAACCCCCCCCCCTTAGAGAGGGAATGAAACACGAGGCCATTACCTCTTTCCTTCTTCACTACCGACGCACATTATCTGGAACTTTATTCGCAATCTTTTTCAAGAATGATCTTGTTTAGATGGATAACACAAACTAAGCCATGTCCCTCCTGAATTCGTTCTTAATCACAGCTTTGTACATTATACGAAAAAGTTTTACGTTTATGTAATAAAGTATATGTAGCAAAATGTAATTATCTTCTGAAACTGATGGTAAAGTTTTAGAAAAATTCAAAGTTCGCGCTAAATTATACGAGAGTATATATTTATATATTATTTTTCTGGATAAAGAAGTGGTTATTGTTTATTTGTATCTGAATGTAATTAATATTAAGATGAAAATATATGTTACCTATATATTCAATTTGAAAATATTTAAAATACGCGGCATTTGCAAATACATTGACGTGTTGGAAGGGATGAGAGGCTGTCATAATAATGATGTGCAGTTCTTAAAACCGTCGCGTTAAGAAAGCGATAAAAAAGAGTCGCATTAAGTAAGCGATCGGAGTTGGTTGAATTGAAAGTAACCCAGCGGTCGAAAAGCGCTAACTGCAGCTTATGTTAGTCGGCAATTTCAATTGTGAAACTATAACGAAAATTCAGTTGATATAGTGATAAAGAGATAAAAGTGATATTTTCCTTGCTAATACGAGGAAAAGCTAAAAAGGATTAAAAGTGTAAATGTTATCAAGTGGACGATAATAAAAAGATTGTGTAATAATTTGCAATAGCGTTTTAAGTGCGTATTGGAAGTGTTCCAAGTTGATGTTTTGATAGCGAGTGAGAAATGTACAATAAGACAATCGACCCAGTTAATAGATCGATATAGAAAATATAATAATCAAAACATTTATGATTAAAATTAAATCGTAGCTCGCTTGGAGTTTGTTGCGCACGCAGTATGTAGTTAAAACGGAACAATTAAGTAAACACTGGCTAGAGTAAATATATCGGGCAATAATTTACAATAATCAGTAAATCTTGGGGAAGAAAATTAGAAGCGTATTTAGCTACAACAAAGGTATAAGAAGACATAAGGACAACAAAGGAGAACGGTTACAGAGTGCCGGCAAAGTGACATCATCATCACCACCTATTCGTGGCCTCTCTATCGGTCAAAGGAACGCAAGAATTGCATCATCAGTTTTTCAACGAAAACAACAAGTAAGAACACTTTTTTGTTTGTGTTAATAAATAAAACGTTTTTGTGTTTGATTTTCTCCAAACTTTACATTAGACTATCACAATTAAACCAAAAACATCGTTTAATTCTGATAAAGATTGTATTTGTTATATGTTAGTTTTATGAAGGTTATTGTAGATTATAGGTTTGACTTCACATATGTTTGTAAACAACGTATTGATGCATTTTCGTTCAGATTTGTAATTTAATTAAATGAGTATAACGTTTAATTTACTTTTATTGCTAAAGATTATTAATATTAAAAGCGTAAACAAATATTGAATATATAAATGTAAAAAGAAGTCAACTCAATAGGAATCCAGATAAATAAATAAATCGAAATGAGCATAATTTTGGTTAGTGATAACAGTGATCGTTTCTTAATTTTAATTTTGAGCTAGCCGTCGAAACCAATTAAGAAAGGAATTCGCAAACGTAAATCTTAAAATTCATTTACGCAAACTGAAATTAAATAGCAAGCGAAGCATCATTTAACTAGTAAATGATATCTTTATAAATTGAACCCATTCAGTTTTAATAAAACTTAATAAAAAATAATCATTTTCAGTGTCACAATAACAATATTAAATTTTATTCAATAATGTTGAAATTATACAAAAGTTTAAAAACTCAAATCTTATTCTTTGGAGCGGGTTACACCAGCAATAGTAATATCAAGGGGTATTACGCCTGTTGCAACATTATATATCATTAGCGTTGTAATGATATTACCATTGATTAAATTAATCAATGATATTACGTTTACAATGAAATTATACAATATATTCCGTACTTACAAAATACACAATATAATTTCACATCGTGTTTCTTCTCAAAGCGCATTTCAATTATGGAATAATAAAAATTAAATTATTGTACTACTAGGTATCAGTTTATTCTAAAATAAACTTGTAGTTTGTATTTTTTATGACCAAAATGATACGAGCACTTAAATAAAAAAAGAACGTATTGGAATATTGATAGATATTTGCTTTTTTGTACTTGACAGGCCCAAACCGACTATTCATCAGTGAATATAATATTTTTACAAAAATAGTAAACATTTTTAATTACATAAAATTTGGAATTATTTTATAACTACGTAATTTCAAATCGAATAAGAGGACTACCCATTTATAAAATCAATAAGAATACTCTTGCGTCCCATCGTTTGAAATACAAAACCAAAGAGGTTGATACTGTGTTTAAAATGTGGTAAAACCACTATTAACAGCACAAATGAAATGGTTCATATTTTGTGGAATGTTGCTAATGAAAGAGTCGTGCACTATACGTAGAATAATCGACTGTATATTGGTATATTCTGGTTATTACATGAAGATGATCACTGTTCTGTGCACCTTTCGTTTCACTCGTTTCTTCCTTCTACCTACTGATTTAGTTTGGAGTTCCTTTTTAACAACATAGATACTAAGTTCTGTACAAGATAAACCTTTTCTCGCTTCCTTTAATAGCTGCTCTAAGGTTAATTTTGACGGAGAAGTAATTAACTACGGTAATAATCTGATTTTGTTCCTTATGTCTCGTCGTTTGATATTTACATTTGTAGGATCAGCTTGTGTTTCCAAATGAATAATGAATGAGGAAAAACTTAACTTAAAGTTAACTTCAATCTAACAGAAAATTTACAATATACATTAGGCGTATCTGGAGAGAACGATTTTTAAGAAATGGAGTTAGTTTTATTTTGGAGATATCGTAGAAGAAAGAGCAATAATTTTACAGTACAGGGAGGTTATGTGGTATTAATTTACGTATTACGTTTCACAACATGGCCATGAACAATGATAGCCCATACTACACTTGGAGCTTTAGACGGAATATAGGTAAACGTACTTGCATATTTAAATATGTCATAATTACATCATCTGTGTCATCCCTGAACTGGGACTCGAACGAGTAGCATCGATACTTAGCGTAAGCTAATTAATTAAAAAAAAAGCTACGATTTCTGCCGGTGTCGTTTTCACGATGCCGCGCGGTTTTGAGAGGTTTGTCGACACGGCCTACTCCGAGGATGATTGCGGTTTCCGCCGTTGGGGATTCCGCAAGTCATCCAGCAGATCCCGTCGCTGCTCAGCTTGCCGTACCAGCAAGCAAGGAGCAACAACGCACCACCGACCGTAGTAACCCTAGTACTACAGTACGACTTACTATGCGTTTTACTAATACTTGTTTCTTCCTATTACAGATCAACCTGGGCATCAACAACAACAGCCACATCACGGGACACCCGACCACAGGACATCCATCCATACAAACATCACCCACAGCAATTAACTTCCACCGCTATCACAACAACATTCGCAACATGGTGCCAACGGACATCACAGAAGAGCTACAACCACCAACAACATACAACCCAGTGCTGAAGGAGGAGCAGATCCTCGAGCTGCGCACCCCAAACAGACCTACACCTGTTATATATTATTTATATTTTATTTATAATCTGTAACTTGTATATATATATATATATATATATATATATATATATATATATATATATATATATATATATATATATAATTGTTAAAACCTCTAAATGAATATACGTTTAAAAAAAAAGAAAAAAAAACATCATCTGTAACTTTCACAGTAAATTTTCCACTCCTTCACTCTGAAAAATTAGCATAAATATCCCTTCGTGGGTAACAGCTTTTCAGCGTGTTTTTTTGCTGCTTGTAAAATTGTAAAGCGACCTATTAATTTTTCACACTTTGTTGGTTCATTACCAAATTATTATTATTTAATTCCAAACAAAATTTTATTAGAAGCCTAATTACGTTGAAGAAATATGGCTATTCTAAGTAATAACCTGGTAAAAGTAGAGAAAACGTGAACAGAACACGTGTTGTATAGTTTAATAGTAACTGGATTAATCTTGTTTATTGAGCTTCACGCAGAATGTTTAATCTATCTATAAATGGTTGTCTTAATAACCATACATTTTGAACAAAGAATAATCAAATTAACATTATTGTTTGGAGCCCATTCATTGAAATCGAATACATTTCTACGATATTCTCTCATGAATAAAATAGAAAATCTTAAAATATTCAGTTGTTACCTGTTTTTCTTTCAACAACGGGTAAACTAAGGTAGACATGATAAAGAGCCTCCAGCAACTTCATTAACGTAATAAAGTTTGGGAAGTAATTAAAAAAAAATCTAGACCATTTGCGTAAAAGGAAAGAAGAGTATGTTATTTGATACTACACTAGCAGAATTTCTTGTCGAGCCTTCATCGTTGAGAAAGCTGAAAACGTATAAATCAATTAAAATATGATTTAATTTTTACTTAAAGCAAAAAAAAACATAAATTATACTACGAAAACAGAAATTAAAAAGAAAAGGAGAGCTTTCTCAAATTACATAAAATGAATTTTAAAGTAAGCAAACGTTACTGATAAGGTTATATATCAACTTACATAATTGTACTAAACTATTCTGTACTTCTCTATGCTCTATGCCTTGAAATACAAAAGTAAACTTATACAATACAGAGTTGCTCGTGAGATTTTACTTAAAGTGTATGTATGCATTTTATAATTCATGGTGCTTCCATTGTAGTGAATATTTTAACTTCACAATGTTTCGCGTTCGCTTTTACATACAATGACTAGTGCGACACTAATTAGAAATGCTAAAAAATTTAGAATGTTTGATAACAGAATACAAGAGCTACATAAAGTAGTTTTAAATATACATATCGACTTAATAATTCAATGTATGGATGTTGTAATAAAATCAGTCTAAGATTCATGGATAAACATAAAGCAGAAAGCACATATTTCTGATTTCTTAAATTAAAAACCTCTAGAAGCTGATTTCTTTTCAAATGCCCGAAATAAATTATTTAACTTTTATTAATTATAAAATGTTTTTTATGCTTCATTATAAAAAAAAAATGTTTGTAAACAGCAGTTTCTTGTGACCTCTCTCAGAAACTTCGAATGTTCGAAAAAGAGAAGAAGAATAACCGAATAATGTAACCCTTATAAAATGCGAAAACTCTTGAGAAGTTCCTGAAATCGATGTTTAATTACGAAGGTTCTGTAAATTAACAGTACTGTTACTTAATGGAAACAAGGCAAACTAAGTAAGTATCAACACTGCCCGCATTACTAAAGTATTGATGCGGAGTAAACTCGAGGGAGCAAAGCTAATCTAAGATGAATTGAATCGCTTTAAGAAACACATAGTGAAAGCGATTTTCCCTTTTCAAGATCCATTTTAATTATAAAGCTTTGATTTTTAGTTACTTTAATATTACGTTATTGCTTTTAACGATGTAAGGATTAAAGTTTACAGTTACGCGAGATTAAACTAGTTTCTGAATAAATAGACATTTTTCTTTCTTCTCGTTTAAATGTAAATTCCTTAAATTTTTATGTTCCGTTGTAAGAGAAAGCAGCATTTCTTATTTGAAGCAGCGTTTTTTACTTATATGTTGAAAAAAATAAAACTGTATTTTATTATTTACGGAATTTTGTTGTTTTGAACATTTCTAATTTTCTACCAGCAAACATCTAATACTGTGATTGATTTTTTTTAGATGCATACAAATCAAAGTGCGTTCTCAAATTCTTCTAAAAACAGACGTTATTCTGCCTTATATAAAGATTTCGAATCATATACAATACATAATTAAAATACCTACCTTTTAGGTAGTAATTTTATTTATCTTTATATAAATGTATATGTTTCGATAACAATTCCATTAATAGCAGGCTTATATTTGCGTTTTCAATTTTCACATTTCCGAAATTTATGATATCTTAAATAATTCTATATACAGGGTGTTCCAGTTTTTTGTAGCAGGACTTTAATAGTCGATAGAGCTTTCAAAATTAAGACAAAAAGTTCATATAAACATAGGTTGCCAAACGCTTAGTTTTGGAGATACAGGGTTTCAAAGTTTTAATTTTTTTTCAGCTCTTTTAATTTATCTTCAACACTATTTAAAATCATAAATCCAAATTTAGTACACATATTACACTTCTTAAACTCAATATTAAGAGTAGTTTAACGTTTATCAATGTCTACAGGGTAGTACATTTTCTGGGGTGGTACACCCTTTATCCCCCCGAACTTTTTCATGCGGCGCCTCTAACTCTTAAAAACCAAAAATTTAGATTGCCCATTTCATTTAGGAACTTTTTTGTCTTCTCCTTTTTTTTTCGAAAAATGCATAGTTTTTGAGATAAATTAGCTGTAATCCATGAACAGCTTCCAAATGGTAAGTAAAGAACGTCGGATGCTCCCGCATAAAATAGTGTGCCATGAAAAGAACAAAAAAAAAGAATCAAATTATGTCGAATCTCACGTTTTATTTTAAATACGATTTGTGCATAAGAAAGAAAGAATAATTTATTTACATATTTTATTGTGTTAATTTTTATTGCAAAAGTGATCTTTTAAAATGGCATTTTTGTTTTCTAATCAAGAAATAGCGGATATACATTTTATTTATGGCTTTGTAAATGGAAGTTCAGCAGCAGCAGCCCGTGAATATAGGCGAAGATTTCCTTTTAAAAGAGCTCCGCATCCTTCAGTATTTGTAAATTATAAGTCAGTGGTTAAATAATGTGCATGGTCGTCAAAATAATAATCATAGGCATCAAAGAAATATTGCACGACGAATTTTGCGTGAATTTGACAGAGATCCCACAACTAGCATTAGAAGAGTATCCGTAGCTTTAGGTGGAGTCTCAAATTCTACTATTCACCGAACATTAAGACGGGATCACCGATATCTACAACCTGTTCAAGGACTACAACCAGGGGATGCAGAACGTAGAGTTGCGTATTGTCGATGGATTCTTACTGAAAATAATAACAATCCAGGTTTTTTAAATAATATTTTATGGACCGATGAATCCTGCTTCACTCGCCGTGGTGTGGTCAATTTTCACAACCAGCACGTTTGGGGACATGAAAATCCACATGTAGTTCACCCGAGACATTTCCAACAAGTATCATGATAATATATCATGATATTGATAATACAATCATATTGATTATCATGATAATCATCTTTTGGGCCCTACTTTTTACCACCTCGGATGAATGCTGCGGCTTTCTTGGAATTCTTAGAGAATGAACATAGGAATGTGGGAACATATTCTCTTAAATTTACGAAGAACGGCTTGGTTCCAGCTTGATGGTTGTCCAGCTCATTATAGCAGAATCGTTAGAAACTGGCTGGACAACCGTTATCCAGGAAGATGGATCGGTCGTGCAGTCCCAGTTCCCTGGCCGCCAAGGTCTCCAGACCTAAATCCCTTAGATTTTTTTGTGTGGGGGTATTTAAAAGAAAGGGTGTATGCAACTCCTGTGACAATGTGCGTGTAATGAAATAAGACAATTTTCAGTTAATATTCCACGTGCAATTATTCGTCGGTGTGAATTATGTATTCAACAAATTTATTTATTATTACGATAGCGTTTTTGTTTTGTTGTTATAGGTTAAGTTTATTTGTTTAATTTATTTATTTCGTTCGTTTCGTTCTTGTGAAAATCTTAAATAGAAAATCTTTCCAATTTTTTCCAATAAATACGTATTTTTTTAATATTTATTTTGTTGTTTTACTTTTACTTTCCTTTATTTAAGTCAACTGAAAAGTTAGGAAAAAATCAGTGGAGTACTACTTTTTATTACGAGACAAAAAAATGTGAGAATTGACATAATTTGATTCTTTTTTTTTATTGTTCTTTTCATGGCACACTATTTTTTGCGGGAGCATCAGACGTTCTTTACTTACCATTTGAAATCTGTTCATGGGTTACAGCTAATTTATCTCAAAAACTATGCATTTTTGGAAAAAAAAGCAGAAGACAAAAAAGTTCCTAAATCAAATGGGCAATCTAAATTTTTGGTTTTTAAGAGGCGTCGCATGAAAAAGTTCAGGAGGGATAAAGGGTGTACTACCCCAGAAAATGTACTACCCTGTAGATATTGATAAACGTTAAACTACTCTTAATATTGAGTTTAAGAAGGGTAATATTTGTACTAAATTCGGATTTATTATTTTAAATAGTTTTGAATATAAATTAAAAGAACTGAAAAAAACATTAAAACTTTGAAACCCTGTATCTCCCAAACTAAGCGTTTGGAAACCTATGTTTATATGAACTTTTAGTCCTGCTACAAAAAACTGGAACACCCTGTATTAACATTTACTGAGGACGATAGCTGTAATTGTTATGGGAACGTATAAATTAGATAAAGATAAATAAAATACACGATTAAAAGATAAGTATTTTAATTATGTGTCAAAAATATGAATATTTCCATTTTAATATACAATACACTTTTCCCATTTTTTTTAAATTTAATGCTATAGTACCTACCATGAAGAAAGATTTTAATAATTTAATATAAAACGTATAGTTCTCTTACGACAATAGTATTGATGAGCGCATTGAATTAAATAGACTTTCATTTTTTAAACTAACGCAATCATTTGTTTATGATATTTTGATATACGTGGTTTTAAATAAACATGTGTAATAAAAATAATGTGAAGCGCAACTTTAGTGCATTAAATCGTACAACACAGAGCATTCATAGAACGTCAAAGGGGGAATTTGGGCAGTTGCAAACTTGTATATCATCCGTTTGTAAGTAAAAATATAAGCTGCCAACTCTCACGATTATCGTGAGATCTCACGATTTTGGTTCTATTCTCACGATTCCGCGATTTGCTCTGCTAATCTCACGATTTTCCGAATTATGTGACAATGTCCTTAGCAATTTATATTATACGTAATGATTTGCTTCAATGTTAATCATTTCCGCTTGAAAAATTGAATGTTTATTAATATTAGCGTCGAGCATTAACCGCTACAGGGCTACGCGAGTCGGTAAGTAGATTTCTGTATTGCGCTCATATCCGCCAGTGGATAGTTCTGCTTTTAAAAATTCCGCGATTTCAAAATTTGCTGATTTGCTGCATGCGTGATACGCATTTTGGTGGTGAATTTTTAACAATTAGTGAGACGTGGTTCGCAGTGAAATAGTGAACGTTCGGAAACTGCTCTCCAGTGATACTTTCTGTTGGCGAAGGAGGTAGGTACAAAATAACTTTTATAAAAATGCTTACACAGCAGATTTTTCCTTTGTTTCACTCTTGTTTCATACATACCCACTATGCTGCTCATTCTATAATAGATTGAAACACTTAAAGCAAACGCAGTGTGAACGTCCAGAATTAGGGTAGGCAAACTAGTGGATAATGGTGTGAGAATGAAGTACGCAGATGCTGTGAGTAAAGAGTTTGAATGTGCATGAAACAATGTGGAACGGAAAGGCACTGACGTTGAAAGTGTATGGATAAGCTTGAAAAACTGTGTTGTCAATTGTGTAGTGCGGATATGTGGAAGAGCGACTGTAGGTAGACAGATAAAATGTGCTTGGTGGAATGAGGCGGTAAAAAAGTCAGTATGTAAGAAAAAATATGCGTACATGGCAATGGCTGCTGCAAAAGATGAGATTGAGGAAAAGCGATTGTATGAGGTGTACAGATAAAGCAACAAAAAAGCGAAGGGAGAAGTGAGAATAAGTAAAGAGGAAGTGATGGCTGTGTAAGGAGAGAAAATGCAGAATGATTTTGAGGGAAACAAAAAACTCTTCTGGAAATGGGTCAAAAATGCAAAACGTGGCCCAAAACAGAACGCTGAAGGAGTGATGAATATGAGCAACGAAATAGTAAGGGACAATTGTGAAGTGATGAAATGCTGGCACGAATATTTCGGAAGAGTTATATAAGGAGAATGTAGAAGGAATGCTGAATGAAACTGAGAAGTATATTGGGATAAATGAGATAGAGAAAACGGTAGGAGGGTTGAAAAACGGCAAGGGAGCTGGCGTAGATGAAATCACTGGTTAAATGCTTATGCAAAGCTTATACGAAGAATGTGTGAACTATTCAATGTATGCCTTATGTGTAGAAGAGTGCCGAGGGATTGGAAGAGCGCGGTCATTGTACCACTGTATAAGGGTAAGAGGAACATGTGTGATTGTAAGAACTACAGAGGAATAAGTTTGCTCAGCGTGCTTGGTAAGGTATTTGGAAGAATACTGATTGATAGGGTACGAGGAGAAACTACACAAACTAAGATAGGGAATATGCAGGGGGGCTTCATGCCAGGGAGAGGATGTGTCGATCAGATGGTTGCTCTCCAGCAGGTGATCGAAAAGTTTTTAAGTGTAAAAACGAAGCTATACTGTGCGTTTGTAGATCTGGAGGAAGCATACGACAGAGAGAATAGGGAGAAACTGTAAATAAAGGTCTGATAAACGAAATAAGGGCAGTATACAACGGTAGTCGGGCAAGTGTTAGGATGAGAGGAGGTGAGAGTGAATACCTTGATATTGAATAAGGAGTACGACAAGGCTCTGTGATGTCACCGTGATTGTTCAATGTATACGTTGATAAATGTGTTAGACAAGCATGTGCCTATACAAATGGTGTAATGGTTGGTGACGTAAATGTACGACTTCTGGTGTATGCACATGACACAGTCTTAATAAGTAACAGTGCAGATGAGCTACAAACTGCTCTGAGGAAGTTTGATACAGACTGTGGGAGTATGGACCTAAAGGTGTACGTGAAAAAACTAAGATTGTGGTGTTCAATAGGGAAGGTGGAGATGAAATTGTGGAACAAGTGGAGGTGTTGGTATGTCTGGGTAGTATGATGACTGCAGATGGCACAATGGATGGCGCGATTGTACGAGGTATCAATGCTGGAAGGAAAGTGATTAGAAGTATGTGGACGATAATTAGAAACACAAGCATGAGTCTAGCTGTGAAACGAGCAATCTATAATGGCATGTTTGTCCCGTTACTACTGTATGGAAGTGAGACATGGATATGTCAAAAAAGCACGATAGAAAAATAAATGCCGTGAGTATGAGATTCCTGAGAAGCGCATGTGGTAAAACGAGAAAGGACAAGATAAAGAATGAGTGCATAACGAAAGAGTGTGGCGAGGAAAAGACGATTATGGATATATTTATAAAAGTAGTACATTACGTTGGTTTGGTCACATTGAGAGAATGAACAACGCAAGACTAACGAAAAAATATATGTGGGTGAGGTTAGAGGTAAGGCCCGGCCTGGTAAGCCGCGTAAACCTTGGCTGAATGTAGTAGAATGTATGATAAAGGAAAGAAAGATAAGGAGTTTTAAAAAGGGCATGTCAGAGACAATGTATGAATCTTGTGGAGGCTAGGGAGGTATGCGGACATAGGAAAGCATGGAGAAAGATTGTGAATGAAAAATAAATAAGAGACCGGGATTGTTTTGCCTACCCCGCAAGGGAATGGCGTGAGTGTTAAGTTAAGTTAGTGTATATTAAAGGGACACTAAAATGAGAGATAGCGATAGCGTCGATAGTGATGACACCGTAAGGAACGGGCCACCAAAGAACAAGAAAAGGAAGTACGTGTACGAATAAAAATATAACGAATCATGGGAGAAAGATAGACTTTGGCTAATAAAACACAAAACCAAAGGGACCGCTTATGGGCGGAGAGTTGCCCAATAATTTACTAATATATATGGCTGTCCAAAGTTTAGGTCACGAAATGATGTAGGCGATAGAGAAGTTGAATGGTGTTCAATCTACAGGGTGTCAAAATTGACATCAATTTATCGTTTTTCCCTCATAACTCCGTAATTATTGAACATTTTCCAGAGAAATTTTGTACGCATACGTTATAACAGACATAAATCGAAATATAACATTTTTAACGCAGATTGTAGAGGGCGCTCGCGACGCTACTCCGAGTAACCATAATTACATGTAACTTTGTTTATTTTTAATTTTTGAGATATTCTGCTTACAAATATCGGTTCATTCATTAATTTTACATGAAAAAGGTATGCTATTGAAAGTGTGTACGATAAACCCTTTACGAGATATCTTAGTAATAAATCAGACATGTGCGACTTTTTGTCAATTGTTTACCCTGTATCTTACTTTATTAAGAAATATACAGGGTCAACAAATTGACAAAAGTCACACATGTCTACTTATTCCTCCAATATCTTGTAAACGGTTGAACCTACACAACTCTTTCATGGAAAATTATTTAATGAATCGGTAGTTGAAAGCAAGACATCTTCAAAATTGAAGATAAAAAGCTTCATGTAGTTTTGCGCTCGGTGAGCGCCCTGTATAAAATGCGTCTAAAGTATTATAATATTCTGATTTACTGCTTATTGTAACCTACGCATACAAAATTTCGCAGGAAAATATTTATTAATTACGGAGTTATGAGTTTATACTATAAAGTTTCATAGTTTTAGCTTCTCTGTGGTCTCCATGATTTTGTGACCTAAACTTTGGACCACCCTGTAGAAGCAAAAAAATTAGAAAGAATTCGATTAATAACCATTGAAATTTTATTTTCAGGTGTAAGGTATGCTGCAATTGCGATGTGAAAGTAACACATGGAAAAACAGACGTCAAAAAGCATGAGACATGGTTCGCAAAATCTGGAGTAGCACAACCTCTCTTTTAATGCTTTGTCGCACTTACCGGCTCTGGTTGCAGCTGTCACTAAAAAACCCTAAAATTTCCCCTAGAGCAAAGCAACGTGACGAATGTCACAGGAGCGACAAAGCAGGATCAGTTGACCTAACTCATGCGAACGCATAAGTACAGCCTGATTGCCGATGAGTCAACAAACAAGTCGTGCAAAACGAACCGTGGTCCGGATGGTTGTTAATCATAAAGTAAAAGATATTTGTTTGACGCTTCTTCCAGTCAAAAGTGCTAAGGGAGATGGACTGTACATTTGGATCACGGGTTTTTTTGGAGGACATCCATCTCCAAAAATGTATTGGTTTTGCATCAGATGGTGTGAGTAATATGGCAGACATGGGCCGGTTTAAAAAGACACTACAAACATTTTTTTAGTGAAATGTATCTGCCACTTCTTTCACTTGGTTGCATTGTACCCAGCTGAGAAACTTCCGGAAGAGGTGGATGAGTTTGTTAGAAAAGTGAGTTACCATATCATGACAATTATATGCAATGCTTGCCTGTGACGACTTTAATCGAGGGTAATTCAACATTGTGATTTTGTTTTCAGGTATACAACTACTTCGCAAACAGTCCCAAGCGTGCCGAGGAGCTGAAGGACTTCTAGGTTTTTGTCCGGGTTTTACCACTGAAGATCCTGCATCCTTCGCAAACTCGGTGGCTGTCTCTTGAGATGTGCGTCAAGCGACTTCTTAATCAATATCGATCTCTAGAGCTGTACTTAATTGACCAGGCGGAGTCGAACATATCGAAGACGAAAATACAAACGAGCACAATATTTAACGAATTCAGAAACCCTTCAACCAAGTTGTACTTGGAATTTATGTCTTATGCTTTGGACATCTACAATAATTTGAACGTCATGATGCAATCTGAGAAACCGAAGATTTATGTCATTTATAAAGAAGTGAAGAAAAGTTTTGATGGATTGTTACATAAAACCTGATATTCTCGCCAGAAACAAAATGTATGACGTAAGCACCTGCATAATTTTATGGAAATTGAGGACATGTATTTTAGTGCGGCAAGCAATACATGAACTGGCCAAGATTCTGTTATAAAAACAGTGAAGCTAGATTGCCTTCAGTTTTATAGAGAGAGTGTATGCCAAATACTATCGAGTCCTTCTTAAGAATTCCGTTTACTTTTTTTTGAATTCATCGATCCAGAGATTGTAAAGATGCGAAAATATCAATCAATTCCACACATTGCAAAATATTTTCCAAATCTTATCGATGGCATACGCGCAATTTGGAAAACATACCCAAATTTGATGACGCTGGGAAGTTTTGGAAGCATATCGCAAACATTAAATTTTGTAGTGGCGAGGCCAAATTTCCGCTACTGTCTGAACTAGTGTTCATTTTCTTAAGCCTTCCACATTAAAGTGCGAATGTGGAGAGTACTTTTTCACAAGTTAATTTGAATAAAACTAAACTAAAAATCGCCTAAAAGCATCTACCACTGAGGGTGTTTTGCTAACACAAAGTTTAGTATTCGATTCGGGAATCTGCCGCAGTTTTACTAATCCAACAGAGACTTTAAATAAACATAATAAAAGTATGTATCCGGTCGCTTCTGCTGCAGTAGTTCACTTAGAGAGGGACACCGACTCTGATTGAATATAACCATTAATCGCTTTTATATTTTTACATCAAGGGTTTACATTTAGATTTTATAACAATTAGTTACAAGCGTATTCTCTGTAATTATTCACTATAGATTTTTTTTTGTTCTAACTATTGTAATTAGCATTATCACTGTCTCTTTATATCAATTTTTGTATTGCATATATCACCTTACATGCCAATAAAGGATGTTTATCGAATGTATTGCCTTTTTTTTATAACAGTTGTAGAGTTTGAAAGCATTTAAACATTGAATGTGTTTCTATTTATTTAATGATTTGGTTGAAAAAAAAAAGAAAACAGCATTAGACTTATGCAACTCAACAACACTGTTGTTTGTGTTGCCTATAGACGCGTCTCACAATTTATCACGATTTCTGAGGTGCGATTCTCACGACTTTAGTTCAAGACTGGTTGGCAACACTATTCCTTCCTATGTGAGTTGAGAAAGTTACTACGTGAAGACTGCACGTGTTTACCTATTCGGTGTCAAATGAAAGATTTTTTACAGAGGTATGTTTCTACTTATTTCTAAGCATCTTTGTGCGTACTGATGTAGATCAAATACGAGTTGCTTTCAAACCCTTGCTAATACAATCTTTATTGAATAACAATAATGAATGAATCGTAATAAAATGATGTACAATACAACCTACCTACCACTATCAAGTTAGTACCTGTTTCATTTCGTCTTGAATAGATTTTTGCATTATTCGAGTACTCGGAGTGTAAATATTCAGAAACCGATTCATATTAACCATCGTGGGTATATAAACAAATTCACAAATTCTATTTCAACCCACTTGTAATATTTTTTCTGAAAGTTTTTATTACTTTTTAACACGCTGATATTATCTTGACCTGTATGTGTGTATAATATGTATGTACGTAATGGAATCTTCTAACGTAATTTTCACAAACTTCTAATTGTTGTATCAAGCTGATATTTTGCAAATTATTTTCTACTTTTTAGTTCGGTTCGGTTATTCAGCGTGTTTTTTTATTTACTATTATACTTACCTAGCAACATTTAGGTGCTGTGTCGAAAAGTCAGTCAGTTCACCTATTTACACGCATTAGTTTGTTCATCGTTGATTTGAATAGTTGTTTCTTTATTCCAGGGCTTAAAGACGGAAGAGGCTTGTCCTGAGAAAGACTGTCAAAGCACACTAACTAACAAAAGTACTGAGTTACAAGAGCGAACTTCTTTGAAAAAGAGGAAATATGACGAATCCTGCTTTTTTTGGATTTATCCCAGTAGGAATTGCTGAAAATCCGGATCTACAATGTGCTATTTGCAATACATTGATAGATTGAAAGGTAGTAAGATGTTTGCAGTGCAACTTGACGAAAGCACTGATGCCGTCGGGCTATCAATACTCCTTGTTTTCATGAGATACCCCTTCGGAGGATCTATTGAAGAAGATTTAAGGGAAAAAATATCGCGTTTGTTAAACAAACAGTTAGTGCGAAGTTAAAAAAACTTAAGTTACAATTGAATTTAAACAATGGTATCAACAACCATTTCCTTTTATGGAAAAAGCGCTGAGTTTTGAGGCACTTGAATGGTCAAAGGTCAAATTCTGGTATTTGGTTAGCGCTAACTCAACTAAAGGGTTATCGAACGAAGTAAAGTCTTTTGTTTGTCTATGCTTTTAAACAAAATAAAAGCATCATTTAGAGCTACAAAGGACATTTAAAACGATTCTTTGTACAACTGAAGGGTTACGTGAAGTTTTCCACACATTTGGTATAAGTAGCGTACCTAGTTTGGTTAAAACAAAGCATTTAGTCGCTTAAGAATTATTGATTTATGGATCATGGTTTATTATATTTAGTTTTCTTTTCTTCAGTTTGACTAAGTAATTACCTATATTGAAACTATTCAGAAATTAATGACTCCTGTTTGTAAATGGGATAATGTAGATTTAATTAGAGCAGGGCTAATTCAAAATCGCCTTATTTGTAAACAGTCTGAATTGTATTCATTTTTCGTATATATGTATTAAATGTTCGTTCGTTGATCTCCAATAACTTTGTTCTTAAAGAAAATGGCTTATTAAGCTTAAACTTACAAATCATTAGTGTCAGTTAGGAAAATATATAATGGTACTTGAATTGCAATTGAATTCTTGAACAACATATTGCTTATTTGGCTTAAAACGAATACATTTGTATACCTTGAGATAAGTAAATTTTGACGTGGTTTCTCTCTAAATCCGATATGTATAACTTTTTTAACAAATTAAGTATTGTAAGCAAATTGAATTATAGCTAATTTCAAAAATAGAACTTAGTCTTTTAAACTTTGAATAAGTCTTTTAGCTACCGTATTTGCTATACTCCATTCAACATTTAAATAACTACAACAGGTTCATGATTGCACTTTTGCAAAGTAGCTACTTATGTGGGTTCCTTAGAAATTGGTTAATGGTTAATTGGTTGTTAACAATGACCTATACTAAAATCAGTGAGTATATTTACGAGCAGTGTGAACTTCTTATAAAGTACTAACAGCGGAATAAGGTTTTATGAAATGATTTTCTTCATGCATTAGTTTGCGTTGCTACTAGTCTTAAACCTTGTAAGTTTACTTTTGTGTTTGGAACATGTTGGAGTTATTTGTGATCAATGTTTCTGTGTTTCAAATTCAACTGAATAGAATGTTTTCCTTTTAATGTAATGTTTTCAAAAATAAATTTTTTGAAGTTCCATCATTTTTGTTTCGCTTGGGTAACTTTAATGCAGTTAATTTTGTTAGAGATTCAACAATGGCATATACGGTCTGCCAGACCGGGGTCACTACTTAGGTTTGGAATATTCATGTCACCACTGAAGAGTTAAGAAGTCCTATGGGCTAGACCCCGTTGGAGAGTCAAGGAGTGTACAAGATTCCATGTGGAGGCTGCGGGCTGTGGTATATTGGACAGGCCAACGGAAAAATCAGTGCAAGGATAAAAGAACACAAAAACCCGGTTAATAAAGTTCAAGCGACATCATCCTTGTTCCAACACGTAACCACAACAGGACACAAAATTAAATTTGAGGACACAAAAACTTTGGCAAGTATCGAGCGCTTTACAGCTAGATTTATCAAAGAAGCCATAGAGATTGAGAAACACTCACATGATCTCAACACCAGAGACGATGCTTTGAGACTACCATCAATATGGAAAACATCATTAATCCCTAGACAACTAAAATCCACAACACCTAAAAGAGAATCAACAATAGAAGTGAAAACAGGGAAGCAAACTGTGAAATCAGTGAAAAAGCAAAAGTAGTGAAAGCAGTGAAAACAGCGGAATCAGTGAAAGCAGTGAAAGCAGTGAAATCAGTGAAAGCAGCGAAAGCAGTGAAAGCAGTGAAAGCAGTGAAAGCAGTGAAAGCAGTGACAGCTGTGAAAGCAGTGAAAGCACTGAAATCAATGTAAGCAGTGCAAGCAGTGAAAGCAATAGGGTACACAAGAAGCAGCACACAACAGGAAGTTAGTGCAGTTCGAGTAACTCGAAGCAGTTACTAACCAGAGGACGGCAAATGAGACTTTACCGAAACGCCGTTTTGCAACAAACGGTCTCTTGGAGATCAGAACAGCTACTCGGATCAACACCCGGGAAACATATATATATATATATATATATATATATATATATATATATATATATATATATATAACATGAAACCGTTTTCTATATTTTTGGTAATAAGTATTTTTCGATTAAGTGTCACCACTAGGAGTGGTAGCTGTTTATCGGTCCCCTCTACTTCCACGGACAACGTGGATAAGGGGTATGGTTGTTTGGTTCGCCAGTGACGCTCTTCTAACTAATTGGCAACACAATTTGATCTGGTCTCAAAGTGTTTGCCTTTACACGATTCTTTAAATTTGAACGGTATCTTTATCTTGCTATTAGAATTGTTTAACAGAAGTAGGATTCGCAAAAAATCAGATAAGTATATCCATGTACTGTAATTTAACATAAAGCAAGTAAGCCACTAGTATACCAGTAGGTAAGTTTGGAGACTTTTGAAACACACCACAATTCCAAGGTCCCATATTTCCAAGGTTACCACTTTATCAAGGCTACCACCTGACCAAGGTCGCACAATTGCAGTGTCTGACCTACTTTCACAAAGCCCCACATGTGCAAGGTTATAAAACAGCGGCCTACTTTACCAAGGTCACACACCAGGAAGGCCACTAGTATGCCCTACTTCCTCGAGGTCCCACAAGCTTGCACAATACCAAGGCCAGTCATATACATTAGCAAGGTCATTTGTAATGACCACGCACTGAACGCTACCTGTGTATCCTATGTATTCACCTTACTTCGCGCTTAGCTCATACACACTCTAAAAACCAAAAAAAAAGAAAACGATATATTAGTATATTTATTTCCTGTATAAACAAAGACATCTACAATTGTATTATTCAGAAACATGATTCTCTTTAGGAGATGCTCCTGTAACGGATTGTCAGATGGCTGCCATCACCATAGTGATATATCTATTGGAGCATATACAATGTGCGATGTCTGTCTGTCTGGTTGTTTATATTTGTCAGTTGGTCTATCTGTTTGTATGTAAAGCTGTCGACGCGCTCAGTCAGTTAGTCTGCGTCCGGTCTGCGGTCGCACTGTTGGAGACGCCGTTTTTCTGGAAAGAAAGCGTAAGTATTTGGAGAGCTGTGTCAGTCATACTTACTATGTCTATCTCGATCACTAAGAAAGACCACTTGTCGAAGAGCTACATTACGAAAGTGGATCACTTTGTACAATCCTGCAACCTCTTCGACAGTTTCCAATATCATCTCCAGATGTATAATGGCGTGATCATAACCACTGAGTACATCTAGGCTTATAACACTATTCCAGTCAAGGTGTACTGTTATAAGCCTAGTGTGGGCCCGGTCGAGCTGCTCTTCAAGAGAGCTCTCGTAATCACGACATCATAACTCCGGATGAATGGTATTATTGTGGTCAGCTGCAAAGACAGAAGTGTTATTATAAAAGTAGTAAGAAGGGAATACATACCGTGAATGTGAGACGTTCCCATGATATTATGCGATGTGCGTACCACCCTGC
Organism: Vesta saturnalis; assembly: GCA_036346205.1. Lineage (NCBI taxonomy): Eukaryota > Metazoa > Arthropoda > Insecta > Coleoptera > Lampyridae > Vesta > Vesta saturnalis. Next base: position 713,408 of record JARFJB010000673.1, read on the forward strand.
AATTATCATAAAAGCAGAATTGCTTTGAGCGGCACTGTCTCAAAACCAGGTATCGTCAATTTCTTCATCGTCATTACCATGCAGGTCACCGTCAGCGTCATACCCGCGGCCCTGGACCTCCTGAACAACGTCGGCATCATTGTCGTATGGAACCCTGTCAGAATCAGCGTTGTCGTTCCGTATGTTATCGGGTACCATTTTCTGTGCACGGTTTTGTACGATCAGGTCTTAAGCGCTTTCGTCACGTCTGTATATGTTACGTGTTATAGTGTTCAGTGTATTGTCCTCATCGCTGCTCTCTTCCACGATGATTTCGTTGCAGAAGTCTGTCTGGGTAAGCAAGTCTTGCTGGCGGCGAGCGTCATTGTCGTAGTCATCAGACTCGTAGCTGTAGGTAGGGCCCATTACCACGTCAGAGTCGTAGTCACCAGTGTTGAGGTATTCGTTGCCACAACAGGAGGAACCTACTCCCACAACACTGGAAGATACTACGCTGCAGATATCACTAGCAGTATCAGTCTCGCGACAAGAAAAGGTGTTTTGGTTTGTTCGTCGCTCAAAGTGATAACTTCAGCGTTGGTCAAGTCGAGTATTACTGTATCGGCATCCAGGTCATGTTCCTGCTCAGAATCCAGGACTACGGTCGTCATCTCGTATATTTCATCGTCACTGGTTTGGAAACCCACTGCGATGAGGAGAAACACGAGGAAGGGATATAGATGACCTCAGGGGAAGAAACCTGAGGGAGGACGGGGAGAGGTGTTGATGATCCGAGCAGGATAAAAGAGTCGGGATAAATAAATGCCTCAGGCGATGGCGATCGGGGGATCGCATCAACCTGAGGGGTTGGAGTTGGTGGGAGGACGGGGATAGAGGTTGACTATGTAAGCAGGATAGAGGGTCAGCATAAAATAATGCCTCAGGCGACGGTGTGCGAGAAAGTGCATCAACCTGAAAAAATAAAGAAAAAAAACGTTAGAAGTGTATCAATACCGGAAAAAAAACAAAAAAAATGGTGGTTTTTACCTGAGGTAATTCAAGATTGCTAGATGATGAGGAAGTTGCTCTAGAATAATTCATGGTTAAGTAGTAGTTGGTAGTTATTCAGTACTGTAGAAGCAGTTGTACGAATGATTTCTACGGTTTTCGTTTCGCTAAGTATAGGTGTTTCCCTACTAAAAACAACGTTTTTCATGCATTTTTAGAAGAAAATTTTCAAAAAATCTTTTTGGCCTTGTAAAATTTGTATATAAGTATTTTGTGGACATATACTACTTGATGTATGTACGTATGTATTTTGCATTTATGATCCATTTGCTTTTAGAATCTATAAACCAAAATGCGCTTGCGCCGTAGAGAGAAATATTGCACCTACAGTTAACAGAGCTAACAAAGCGCTTTCACCTATTATTGCACCAGATAAGTAATTTATGTTCTTTAACTTCCTAGGTGCGACCCGTACGGTGGGTGGTCGTATTACTATCCACAGTAACATACTCTTAGTACCCCGTGATAATACCCCCATCCTACGGGGGTTGCTGGCAGAAAGGCCTCATACAGATCACGTGCAGGAGGTGATAGAGCTACTCTATGAAGGTGGTACTGAGAGAGACCTGGTGAGAATGAGCAGTATTTCGACCAAGATGACTGTGAAATAGCTTTGCGGTTTTGAGATACACCACCTCCAGCGGACGACTTGGATGTGGTTTTATCATGCAACTATGAGCAGGCATCCCTGGATAAAATACTGCTCACCCTACAACCTGTAAGTGATCCGTATGAGACTACATCGTCACCCGTGGGAGAAGATCAGGTAGCAGTGCATCATGTGTTAAGTCCTGGCTGCATTGATGAATTTGAGGAAGAATGGGCTCGAATTTCGGATCACCATTCCTCTGCCAGTCCTGTAATGCAACTGGTGCTGGGGATTTCTGTATCCCCGACTACTCAGACCCCTGAGGGTGTTGTACCTGATGATCAGTCGTTTACATTGACAACACGCTTAGAGGGTGGGGTAGTAGGAAATACATTAGAGGGTTTGCTGAGCCCTGCTTCTACCGCAGAATTTATGGAAGAGTGGTCGTACCAGAGCTCTTCGGTAAAAGTAGAGGTCAGGGAACATATTTTTGAGAGTGTCTTGAGCCCCACTTGTATCGAAGAGTTTGATCAGGAGTGGAGTCCGATGAACTGTTCGATACAATTGGAGCAAATAGAAACATCATCAGAAAGTATCCTCAGTCATGCGGCTGCTGAAGACTTTTTGGATAATGATGGTCGATAAATAACTTATTATTATCTAGGAGTCCTGCAGCACCGATGCTACAGTTACCTGCGCCATCACCGTTGAGGGATATGGTGGAAAACGCACTTTTCTCCTCAGAGTGTATTGAGCCCTACTTGCGCTGCGGAGTTTCTGGAGAACAATTGGTTATAATTCATTATTTTCAGTCCAAAGCACATAGTAGGGGGATCTACAATGCTGGGTAGAATATGTGTGAGCAGCAACACTCGATCGAGGTTACCCTTCCTATCCAACTCGTGCACTACTATACCCCTCAACCTGAGATATCCATATGCCATAATTCCATTCCTGGCGATACGTTACGTTGCGTCCTCGTTCTCATCGCTGGATATGATTCTTTTGATAACAGTTATAATTAATCAAATAAAGTAAAGAAACCAAAGGTGTAAAAAAACTAATAGCGTGTTACCAAAGGAATCATAACAAAACACGTAACACAACCCTTCAGTTGCAGAAACACTTCTCCTTAAAATGCAATGTTGAGTTATTTGGTTTGTACTTTTTGAACAGTAGAGAAAGCACAGAACTTAAACCCTTTCAGACTAAATATGATATTTTAAGTGTTGGGATGGTGGTGGAAGATTGTTTCCAAAGCATAATGGAAATATTGGATGCCAAACAATCTGAATTTCAGCATAAAGATTCTAGTAAATATGAGTCATGAGTATTATTGTAAACTATTACTCATAAATGTTTTGTAGGGTGGTCACTGGTGCAATTTGTATATATGCTTAAATTCTCTCCTACCACCGGTTCATCCTATATGAAGGTACCCTCCGAAATTGCGAATAAACACGCTATAGTTAATGTAAGGAATACTGATAATTGCTGCTTTGCATGGGCTATTGTATCAGCTTTAGTGACACCGAAGGGACTACCACAACGAACAACTTTTTACCCTGATTTCAGAACGTTATTCAACTAGAATGGTGTAGAATTTCCTGTTAAGTTGACTAACATTGCAACCTTTGAATCCAACAATAACATTTCCATCAATGTTTATGACCTGGACGACACGTATCGGGATGGTCAGCGTGTCACGGAGGTAGTGGGACCGCTCTACTATACTAAAGCCAAACAGTCAGTTCATGTTAATTTACTACTATTAGGCAGTAACCAATCGGATAGTGAGCATTATGTATGGATCAAAAATTTTTCTCATTTACTTAGCAACCAAATAACCCGGCGGAATGGGGCGATACATTTTTGCAATTCATGTCTTTATAATTTGAGAACACAGGAGCAATTAACCCGTCACCTCTCACAGGACTGCAACTTTGTGTACACAAAAAGTGGTGTAAACGATTTGTGGTCCAAATTAGAACTGTATTGGGGGTTAATGCGGCGGAGATATTTATACGATGAATAGATAGTGATGTAAAACGGATATATAATGTACATTTTAAAATTATTGTTCCAATGTTGCCACTAACTGATGGACAAAAGGCGATATTCGAACAAAGTTTACATTGATATGTATGCGATAAGCGTTTTGCGGGTGATCTTACAAATCCAAAAGTACGAGATTATTGTCACCTCACTGTTTATCAAACAGTTAGCGAGCGAAACTGAAGAAATTAACGTACTTCCTGTTAATAGTGAAAAATATATAACGTTCGGTAAGCATATATTTGTAGATGAATTTGTAAACAGTTACGGTCAGCGGGAAAAAAATTATAAATTTGCGATTCGTCGATAGTTGTAGCTTTATGGCCGCATCGTTAGATACGCTATCTCAAGATATGTCAGACGAACAATGTATAGAGGTAAGGAAATATTTTAGTGATGATAATGACTTCACCTTAGAAAGAAAGGTAGTTTCCCCTATGCGTACGTAGACAGTTTTAGTAAATTGGATGATGTCACGGCACCATCCTATGACAAATTCTATAATAAAATGCGTGATGCAAATATTTCCGATGACGACTATTGTCGCGTCCTACAGGTGTGGGATCACTTTAAGTGTAATACACTCGGTGATTATGCTGATGTATATTTAAAATCAGACGTGCTGCTGTTGGCTGACGTGTTCGAAAACTTTAGGAGGCTCTGTCTGGGCGTTTATGGGTTATAACCCGCACAGTATGTCACTCTACCCGGATTATCGTGGGATGCTATGTTGAAATGTACTAAAGTAGAGCTAGAATTATTAACTGATATGGATATGTACCACTTTTTCAAGAAAGGTATTCGTGGTGGAGTGACTACTTGTATCAAGCGGAGAAGCATTGCTAACAACGAGTTTGTTCCAAATTATGATCCTAATCGTCCTAAAGTTTTTTTACAGTATTTGGATGCCACCAACTTATACGGATGGACTATGTGGCAATACCTTCCACACGATGGGTTTATGTGGTTAACTCAAGAGGAAATAAAAAAATTTGATGTACTGAAAATTACTGATGAAGACAATGTTGGGTATGTATTAGAGAGATATACACTATCCACATCACCTGGATGATGAACACAATGAGTACCCTTTTTGCCCTGAAATGATCTGCGCACCAACTTCCAAGGAGGAGAAGTTAATTTACAACCTGTGTGATAAGACCAATTATGTTATACATTACCGATATTTAAAACAATGTATAGAGAATGTTTAATTGTTACTCATATTCATAGGGTTTTGCGCTTTCGTCCATGGCTAGTACCACACATAGACCTTAACACAGCTCTCCGAAATCAAGCAAATAACAAATTCGAAAAGGATTTCTTTAAATGTATGAACAATGATGTATTTCGTAAAAGAATGGAGAATCTCGAGAAAAGAAGAGTTATCAAGTTATTAACGCATTGGGAAAATAACGGTTGTCGTGTAAAACTTTTATTCAATTCACGAACAACTTATTTGCGGTGGAATTGTCGAAACAGTTCGTTACGTATGACAAACCCGTATATGTCGGGTTTAGTGGTATCCCTACTAATACTTCCGTCGTCGGACGAATGAAGGGTGAGTATATAGGGAAAGCGATCAAATATTTTTTGGTGTTGGATCAAAATCATACTGTTTAAAGCTTGCTGAGAACGAAGTCGTTAAGAAAGCTAAGGAGTTAAGAAAGTTGTTATTCAAAAAGTGTTGACGGAGGTAGGCTACAAAGCTGTTGCAGAGGCGTCTGATAAAACAGTAATGTGTAAAATGCATGCAACGTTACATGATATATATATATATATATATATATATATATATATATATATATAGAGAGAGAGAGAGAGAGAGAGAGAGAGAACGTCGATCCGCTGAGCGGTTTACTGGAGGTTGCTAGGTAAAAGAATTTGTATGATCCAGAAGGTATACGATAATTTGGGTACTGAAACTTGGTAGCTTTAGATATATTATCTCCATAAAGAAACTAGTATAAATATTAGTTAACGGTAATCTGCAAACCAAGGTAACATCTCAGTTTGAGTAGTCACTGCAATACCGTTCTTTGTGGAATATATATTATTATTATGTAACAATTCCTTATCGATAGAATCTCTACAAAATGTACAAAATATTGTGTGATATAAAGAAATAAACATAATAAACATTTACAATTTTTTATTTAAAAAAGCGTAGAGTTTATGCATTACATATGTATCATACAGATAGTATACATTAGCTAGAGCGCAGTTGCATGCTGATTGACAATGAAACTGGTTGCAAAGCTGGAAGATCGGGATGTTTATCAAGCTCAATAACGGACTGGGAAAAACAGTTCCTGATGTAATCTGCTTTCTCTCTACCCTTGACATAGACAGAGTCTGTTGGTTGAATCAATCGGCTAAGAATTTTTCGAAAGTGATGTGGCTGTGTGTGCCCCTCTTCTCATTTTATACAGTGCTGGTTATGCGTTAATCAAGTAGCTGAACGGCGACTCTCTACATCTAACGTATGTCACGGGTACGGTGATTTAAAAATATAGTGAGCAATTTGTTTTCCATTAAAAATTGCGAGTTCTTTCGGTATAAAAGCTTTTGAAACATTAAACCCTTGTACATCAACCATGACGGGCATTGTACTACAATTGTCGTACTGCTTTGGTTAACGCGTTATGCCTAACTAGACGGTCATGGAGTATAACACAGTATGCGGTCGTATTGGCAGGTATGTTGGCTGATGTTTCGAATTCTACACGAAGAACTACAGCTTTAGAGTGGAATGCCTCTTTTTGATTTAAGCAATCTACCACTATCAATGATGCAGCTGACGTAAATTGTGTAGGTGTGAGTAATGGTTGACCATCTCTTTGATAATATGACATTTGGAATTTAGTGAACATTTCATACAACGTATAAAAGCAATTGTTATCATAATTAACGTTTAAATTGTCATACGGATAACTGTCCGTGTTAAGAAACACCCGAATATTATTTAGTGCACATTTATCGAATCTGTTCATATTTTGCAGAACATTATTCTCTCGCCCAGTTTGAAATCCTATAATAATGTATCTAGGTGTTTCTATACTAGTAGATGTTTTGATTGCCCATGTATGCTTATCTGTTGCTGGAATGGCGGGATATATGTGAGTTTCCCAACTTCTAAATGCTACTGGAGTATTTACTCCTTACCTGGTCGATGTTTAATTTCAAAATCATATTCTTGGAGTAATAAAGTCCAATGGTACATCCTGTTATTATTAAAATTTGTGGTTTTCAAAAATGAAGCTACTGAGTTGTCCGTTTCAATTGTAAACTTATTCCCCAGGAGATAAAATTTTAATTTGTTAACTGCATAAACAATGGCTAAAAGTTCCTATTTCTGCAATGGTATATTTTTGTTCGTAAGGTTTTAGAATTCGAGACAGAAAACAAATAGGTACTTCTTCTTCCCCCTGTATCTGGCTTAGTTCTGCAGCTATCGCACAATATGGACCATCTGTCTTTAATTTAAAAGGTTCTTTAAAATTAGAGTGTTGCAAAATTAAATTTCTATATAAATTTTCCTTAATGTTTACAAATGCTTCTTCCTTCTTTTCATCCCATTTACATTCTTCCTTAATAAATCAACTAAAGGTAAAGACATTTCTGCATATCTGTATATAAACTTCCTGTAGTAATTAAAAACACCTATAAATGCTCTCAAATTTCTTACATTCCTCGGTCTCGGATACTTCCTTATTTCTTCTAACCGTTCTTTATTTACTTTAATACCACTTTTTCCAATTTCATATCCTAAATATAGAACTTGATCTTTTAGAAACTGACATTTTTCGATATTTAATTTTAATCCATTCTCGGCTAAAGCTGTCATTATGATTTTTAAATGTTGTACATGTTCCTCGACGTTTTTGCTGTATATAAGAATGTCATCGATGTAATGCATGCAGAATTCTTCATATTTATTTAAAATTTGTTGCATAGCCCTTACAAGCGCTGCCGACGATGAACTTAGTCCAAATGGAACTACCTTAAACTGAAATATCTCACCCTCGACACTAAATCCGGTGAATTGCCTACACGTCTTCTCTAAAGGAATGAGCCAGAATGAATTTCTTAAATCTAATTTTGAAAATATGCATTTATTCCAAACTTTGCTTAATAAAATATCAATATTTTGTGGAACTTCCTATTGCGGTTTGTTTCTAGAATTGAGCTTCCTTGCATCTAAACATAATCGCAATCCATCATCTTTCTTTTTTACTACAACAAGTGGATTTATGTAGCTCGTTTTTGATCTTTCAATGATTCCTTCGCTCAACATGTTTGCCACTTCTTGCTTAACTTGCTCTCTTCTGGAATACGGTATCGGATAAATTTTGTTATGAAATGGTGTAAGGTCTTCAATTTCTATCCTATGCTCGTAAAGTTTAGCTAAACCAGGCTTCTCATCAATTAATGTTAAGTTCTTTTTAATAATTCCTATAATTTGTGGTAAGTTTGTTAAATACTGCTCCCCAATCTGTTCATGGCTTATGATATTATCTACTTTCAAATATTGGACACTCTTTTCATTAATATTAAACTTATTATCCGTCCAATCCAATACTTCATCCCCTATTATAATCGTGTGATTCTCGGCATCTATTTTCATTCTTATATTTTGTATTAAATCTATACCGATAATCATATCCATGTTTAAATTAGGCGTAATACACCACTGTGTAGGATAAATTTGTTTTCCAATTTTAACACTTGTACTTAACATTCTGTTAATTGCACTAATTTTTCTATTTGTTGCTGCATAAACTTCTAATTTCTTAACCTTAATAATTTCTTTCTCAAAACGTTTTTCATTTTGTTTTACAAATTCTTCTTCAATTAAAGAAATTTCCGACCCTGTATCCACTAAAGCTTTTATGTTTAACTTCTGCACTTCCACATTGACGAAAGGTAATTGTAGTAGCTGTGTTGATTCTTTTTCTAAATTTTGATCGATGTTAATAAATTCTTTCGGATGTTGATACTTGGTGGTGACGTTATCAACGAGGAAGCTCTTACTTAAAAATTTTGATTATTAGTGTCTTCGTTGGATGATCCTTGACTTACTTCTTCACTACTCGGATTCTCCAACTGTATGTGATTATTTTGCGCTCTACCATTTTGATTGTCCACAATCTCTTGATATGGCCTCCTTTCGTGTCGTGGCGCATCTCTTTTATTCTCTCTTCCTTGGTCACGCTGATTATTGCCATTGTTTCTATTATAATTATAGTTGCTGTCATTTCTATGATAATGATTATTGCCATTAGTTCGATTGTAATTACTGTCATTATTTCTATTGGGATTATTACCGTTAGGAAACCTTCGGTAACTGTGATCGAATCTATCCCTATTTCCATGATATCCCCCTCGATTCTGTTGTTGAGGAAATTGTGATCTCTGATTCCTGTTGCCATCCGTATTCTGATGTTCGTCACTCCATCTTACTCTATTTCTTGGCGTTTGATTCTGTTCAAATACCTCATACCTTCTTAGAAATTGCAACATATCATTGATGTTGGTTAAGTTTTGAACGATGATACTCTCGGCTAGATTATGTTCTAGTTGCTGGCTTAGGTATCTGACCATCGCCGCCTCACCAATAACTGGAGTAAAATAACGAGCAATTTGATATTTCCTCATAATATAAATTTCTCTACTCGTTCCTAAATTTCGGTTATATTTAGCTCTGGTAAATTCCTCTTTAATCATATCTTGTTGGATTTCACTCCAATATTGCTGTATGAATAAATTTCTAAATTGTTGATAATCCCCACATTGTTCTTGTATCATATTGAACCATAATTCTGCGTTACCTTTCATCATTCTCTTTACTAGTTTCATTCTATTTCCAACATATTTAATTTCATCAAAGTATTCTTCAATGTTATTTAAAAATAACATGGGTGACTCTTGTCTCTTGCCTTCATATTTAAATGGTAACTCTTGTCCCCATGCCGTGTTTTCTAAATTTCCCGTACAACTTCTTACCGGTTCTCTTCCTTTTAATCCATTCAATTCTATATCATATTCCCCAAATTTCTCTTGCATTGCATCTTTTACTTCTTTTATGCGTTCTTTATTATTGTTCACTTCTTCCCTTATTTCTTGATTTTCATTATACATGCTCACATTAAGATTATCCCATTTTATACTCTCTTGTTCTTGAAATATTTGTACATTTCTCCACATTTGATTATTGGTACTTTGTACATAACTCTTCATTTCTTCACTGGCATTTTTCTGCACATCAATTTTTACGCTTAATTGCTCCTTTTCAACTTTCCATTGCCCTAACTGTTTTTCTATACTCTCACTTAATTTTTCCATTTTCTCTTCTAATTTATTCATATCTTCTTTTCTGCTTTGCTCCATTTTCATGTTGTATTCTTTCATACTTTGTTCCAGCTTAATATTATTTTTTATCATGTTTTGTTCAATTTTAATGCCGTTTTGAGTAGTAATACTACTGTACTTCTGATCCACTTTTGTCACTAGATTTGTCACCAGATCTAGAAAAAGTCACCAGAAAAGTCACTAGATTTCTAGGTTGGTAACATTGCCTATTTGAAGGGGTGCTAAGTGAAGGCCACGTTGTTGGTAACGGTCCCTGCTAAGGCCACGTGTTAGGTTGGTAACCCTGCTAAGTCAAGGTCAAAGGTAAAAATAGAAGTTGCAAGGTAATCAAAAATAGTATTCAAGGTCGAAGACTTACGGTGGTGTCATATTTCTTATAGTATGCCGATCCTGGACCAGTTCAAGGTCACCCATGTAAATCTTATGGGGATTTATTTCAAGGTCGAGTGAGTTTTCTCGTTATGCCAGAACGCGCTCCACGCATGTTTTTGGCGGGGGATTTAAATTTCACTCGCCCTCTGGTGGTGAAATCAGAAGCTTTTGGAGCTCAAGGTCGAACTTTAAGCGGAGATTTAAAATGTAGTTGGTCAAGGTCAAAGCTAAAAATTGCAAGGTAATCATAAATCAAAAATAGTTTTGAAGGTCAAAGGTTATTGACTTGCGGTGGTGTCATATAACATTTCTTAGAAATATAAAAGGCTAAAAATAGAAGTTGCAAGGTAATCATAAATCTAAAATAGTTTTAAAGGTCAAAGGTTATTGACCTATGGTGGTGTCATATTACATTTCTTAGAAATATAAAAGGTCAAGGTGAAAAGCTAAAATAGAAGTTGCAAGGTAATCATAAATCTAAAAATAGTTTTGAAGGTCAAAGGTTATTGACTTCGGTGGTGTCATATAACATTTCTTAGAAATATAAAAAGGTCAAGGTGAAAAGCAAAAAATAGAAGTTGCAAGGTAATCATAAATCTAAAACTAGTTTTCTAGGTCAAGGGTTATTGACCTACCGTGGTGTCATATTTCTTAGACATATAAAAAGGTCAAGGTGAAAAGCTAAAAATAGAAATTGCAAGGTAATCATAAATCTAAGAATAGAATTTTCGAGGTCGACGACGACGATGACGATCTCATAAGCTATGCATAAAAAGTAGGTCATGAGTTCATTGAAGGTGAATACTCCACTTCAAGCTAAAAATAGAAATTGCAATGTCACCATCCTCATCATATTACAAGGTCAAGGTCCGAAGCTAAAAATAGAAACTGTAATGTCATCATCATCATCATCATCATCATCATATTACAATTCTTAGAAGTCTAAAAAATAGTGTGTTCAAAGGTTATTGATCTGTATATCATAGCTAAAAATGGCCGGTTCAAGTCCTCACTAAAAGTTGATCACGTTACAGCTAAAAGTATAGTGACAGCATGATCGTTGAAAGTAGCTTATGCGCGTAACCAGATATGTATGGTAATCAAAGAGATGGTTCATATCTGCACTAATGTAACATAGTGGGGTCGTTTAGAGTAACAATATAAGGAAATAGTGTAATGGGTAGTGAGTGTTGTGTCAAACATGTGGATGGCATACGCTCAAGAGCAATGGACCAAAGCAACTGACCTGAGAACAGCGGTGGAACGCTTGAAGCAAGAATTTTCAGCATTAGTATTCGATGCCGAACATGAGGCGGTTTACGGGCGAGGTGATTATAGTGAAGCGGAGTGTAACGTCCTAGTGAAAAGTATGAAAAGGAGTAAAGATATGTGAAAAGTTTTAAATTTAAAGGAAATATGTAGAACATGTTTTGTAGAAGAACTGAAAGCTGCAATTGCATCAGTTTTGCAATGATGTAAAAAATGGACGGCATCTCTTGATGGTAGTAGTTCATCCTCATCAGATGCAGATTAGCCTATCGATACAATTATCAAAGTGCACTCTCCTCTAACATCATGATGCAGTAATATATAGGACAGTTCCGGTGTCAACTATAATTCATAAGCGTTCTCGAATCAATAAAGATGGATCTATCTGCATTGAACAGTAGCACTTTCTGTAAATCCTTCACGAACGTAAAGACGCAAAATATAAAGTGATTGATATGAATACTATCAACACAAAGTATGGGAAACATATTATCATTGAAACCTAGAACTTTAAGTGAACTTACCTTAATTCATATGCGTTCTCGAATCAATAAAGATGGATCTATCTGCATTGAACAGTAGCACTTTCTGTAAATCCTTCACGAACGTAAAAGACGCAAAATATAAAGTGATTGATATTATACAAATCAAAGTATGGAAACATATTATCATTGAAACCTAGAACTTTAAGTGCATACTTACCTTAATTCATAGCGTTCTCGAATCAATAAAGATGGATCTATCTGCATTGAACAGTAGCACTTTCTGTAAATCCTTCACGAACGTAAAAGACGCAAAATATAAAGTGATTGATATGAATACTATCAACACAAAGTATGGGAAACATATTATCATTGAAACCCAGAACTTTAAGTGCATACTTACCTTAGGATTTTATGATAGTTCAAAGAAGATCGCATTGAAAAGTTTAAGCAATATCTGGTTGAGAATGACGCATTACCAGCACCGGAACTGTAGGAAAGATGACTAATTTAACATTTATGTAAAAAAAAAAATAATAACATATATATCTATGTATAATTGTTTGGAAATAAATTATATATTTTTGTTGCAAAAAGAAGTCTTCTATTTTGATTAAATGAAGGGTATATCATAATGAAGGGCTGCTATTGATGAGACTAAAAAATGTGGTGTATAATAATATGGTGTCTGCAGCTATATTGGCTAAGCTCTTCAAGGTTAAGATTTATTGGTATCATATTACAATTCATACCAACCAAAGCAATATCTGGTTGAGAATGACGCATTACCAGCGCCGGAACTGTAGGAAAGATTGCATTAGCGCATTACAACACGCTAACGAAGACAACCAGACAAATATAGAAAAGTAATGATTGTTATAATTGATGTGCAAGGATTCAAAACAGCAAGAAATATATTTACACCTAAGGAACTAGCGATATATAATGGAGAGCAAATTGCTCATTACGTATTCAAACCCCATTTCCATGGACACCTTGGATAGTGAATTTCAAAAGCAAGCTAATTGGTTAATTCAAACCACTTTATCAAGTGGGAATATGGATATACTTCTCCATGTCTATTCCCTAGTATACTTAGTGATTGCATATCAACAACAGATGAGGTGTACGTTAAAGGACGGGAGAAAGCCACATTTTCGGTGTTTACAAAATTTAAAAGAATATTTGATAAAGGTTATATACCAAATTGGTCTAGTGAACTTTTCAAGATCGTTAAAGTGCGTGTAAGGAATCCGGTCACGTACTTACTACAAGACAGGGACACCTATTTATAGACAGGAACTGCAAAAGGTTAAATATCCCGATGTGTATTTGGTGGAAAAGGTCATTTGACGTAAAAAGAATAAAGTGTACGTAAAGTGGTTGGGATTAAAATAATATTCATGGATCGATGATGATGATGATAATGTAGTTTATAAGCATATTATTGTAAGGCAATAATCTCATTTATAATTCAATGATGCCGGTAAGAACAACAAGCACTTTGGAACACTTAAATTACTGTTTAATAACGGATATAAATGTCCTGCTTGTATAGGTACCGACTAGTATGAATATAACTTATTGTAATATAGTGTGTACTTAAGGAACTAACGTAGAATGTAATTTCTGTAAGAATAATAATAAAAGACCAATTGTAATTTGTATTATTTATTAATAATAAAACTACTGATACATAAATATTAGGCCTAAAGTGTTTATGTAGTCCTCAAATGGTCAACCTAAACTGCTTTCAGTCTACAGGAAACAGATACCGCTTCTGAGAAACAGCTACCTGTTTTGAGAAACGGGTACCGTTTTAGGTCTGTTTTGAGCTGTTTTCGGAAACCGGGAAAGCTGTTTTGAGCTGTTTCTGCCTGTTGCTAGAAAAATAGGTATCTGTTTTGAGCTGACTGCATCAAAGTTTATGCTATTAAACAGGACAGAATTTGTCAAAATAAATGGATCTATCTGCATTGAACGGTAGCACTTTCTGTAAATCCATCACGAACGTAAAAGACTTGGAGTGTGTGCAAAACATAAAGTGATTATATGAATACCATCGACATAAAGTATGGTAAACATATTATCATTGAAACCCAGAACTTTAAGTCCATACTTCCTTACAATTTTATGAATACTTCAAAAGAAGATCGCATTGAAAAGTTTAAACAATATCTGTCTGAGAATGACATGTAGATTACCAGCTCAGGAAAGGCAACTAATTTAACATTTCTGTAAAAAAAATTATAATAACATATGTCTATGTATAATTGTTTGGAAATAAACTATGTATTTTTTATTACAAAAAATAAAATGTCTTCTATGTTTTGATTAAATGAAGAGTAGGTACATCGTAATGAAGAGAGTTGCTTGGGTAAAGGACTGCCGAGTTATGGTTTATTAATGGAAGCAATTGACAACGTTTACGTTACATATAATTGTACCATTGGCAAGATACAATTTTTTCATGCAAAACTTTTGTATTTTCAAGAGACACCATCGTTCCTCGAGACTAGCGTGATTAGAGAAATTACACCTCAAGTGGAAGAAGAAGAAGAAGAAGAATAGCGATACGACCGACCCTTATTTTGAAAAGATGCATGTTTATAATAAAAAGGCTTCTCCGGGATTGCATGATTCAGTAAACTTTTATTGCTAGAAATGGTGAAAGTAATAAGAATGATAAGAAGAAAAATTATTAAGTATTGACGAGAGGAAGAAAAGACTCGAGGTGTTAATTAAGGAAATAAAAAATTGAGGATAGATTTAGAGCTGTATGAGGTAAAAAGAAAATGATGCAACTTCAGTGAATGTGCCATGAAATAAAGGTGCTTTAGTAAATAAATAATTACAGTAGTGTATGTTATATTGCATAAGGAAAAGGCACTTCATTTGATAAAAAAGTGTGTAGGCATAGAAAAGAAAAAGTGAAATTTAAAATGTTTCCATATGGTTTTAATTGAATTTGTATATATAATATATATATATATAATAATATATATATATATAAATATATATATATATATATATATTATAATATATTAAAGTTTCTTATCATGATTTATTAAATTATACAAATTATGTGGAAGAAATGACACATAAAGCTTTATATTTATATTTATTTATAAATCACTAGTCCTTTACCCAAAAATTCCAATTTTGACATGTAGAGTAAACAAGTAAGAGCGCAATAGATAGCAATCCAAAAATTCTCAAAACTAAAGAATGTGAAAAAATTTTCAAGTATTAATGACAAATTTTTAGTTTAGTATTACAGAAAAGTTGAAACTTGCACAAATGAATAAATCATAACACTTTAGTCCTTTACCCAAAAATTTTAATTTTGGTATGTAATAAACATGTAACAGCGCAAAATAGGAGTTTCAAATTCCAAAAATGTGGAAAAACTTTGAACTTCCAACTAGCGCTTTAAAATAAGTTTCCATATGGTTTTAATTGAATTATATAATATATATATATATATATATTATATATATATATAATATATATATATATATATATATATAATATATATATTAAACAGTTTCTTATCATGATTTATTAAATTATCCAAATTATGTAGGAAGAAATGACCCATAAAACTTATATTACAAAGAAAGAAAGAAAAGGTCAATAACATTATCCTGTTATATGAAATGTATGTCAGCATTTCTGATGTGTCTATTTTAAAATAAATAAATACACTCTTTTATAATATCAGATTAATTTTAACTCAAAATTTTGAATTTTGTATATAGGTTGAATAAATAACAGCGCAAAGGATAGCATTAAAATAAATTCAGAATATAAAAATTTCAAAACAGTCTTGTAATATAGTACATAAAGGTTGAAACTTGCGTACATTTATATTTATATTTATTTATAAATCAGTAGTCCTTTACCCAAAATTCCAATTTTCGGCATGTAGACTAAACAAGCAAGAGCGCAAAAGATAGCACTCAAAAATTCTCAAAACTAAAAGAATGTGAAAAAAATTTCGATTTATGCAAAGTTTGTAGTTTTGATACGTAACTGAACGTTGTTAATTGCTAATAAATCACAACTCGATAATCCTTCACCCAAAAATTCTGAAATTTCGTATACAGATCCAATAAATAAGAGCGCCAATAATAGCAGTTTCGAAAATTTCCCAAAATGTGATAAAAAATTTGTTTTACCAATTAAAGCAATATGAAATTGAAAGTTGTTAATCTAATAAATCACAACTCGATAATCCTTTACCCAAAAATTCTGAAATTTCGTATACAGATCCAATAAATAAGAGCGCCAATAATACAGTTTCGAAAATTTCCAAAATGTGATAAAAATTTGTTTTACCAATTAAAAATATTGAAATTAATTGCTTAATAAATCAATCTCGATAATCCTTTACCCAAAAATTCTGAAATTTCGTATACAGCCAATAAAAGACAATATTAAATAAATTATAAAAAAATTAAGTCCTCTTACATTAGAATATTAAACTGTATTTTTAAATAAATCGATTAAAAATCTAAATGATATAATAATAATAGTAACAATTTATTAAACTTAAAAAATTAAAAAAATAATTTTAAATTGAATAAACAAACAATTTTCATATGTAAATTGAAAAATCATTTAATAAAAATAATTAATAATTTGAAATATTACATATCTATAAATGACATTGTTTCAATTATGTATTCAATCCATGAACTAATATTTTCTAATTACCATCAATTTTTATTACACAAATGGTCCTGCTTATGTTCATCCCATGTGCTATATTGCTAATACAAATAGTACTGAAAACATAAGCTTTAAACATACTTCACATAGAATATTAGTCTTAATTTATAGTTATAACCATTGATGAAAGATCAAAAGTAAAATTAAGGTTACAAAACAAATCTAACAAATTCAATTAAAAATTCCGAATATGTAAAATTTTAGATTTATAATCTTAATTTCACTTTCTTTCAAAAATTGATTTTGATAAAATAATATAGAACTTAAAATTTGTTATAAATTTATTTTTTTGGCAATCACTGATGATTATTTTCTTTATTTATGTTTAAAAACTAAATTCCTGAATTTTTTTCCATTTAAATCAGTCTTTCTTTTCAAAGTTAATATTCTTTAATCTTAAATTTACAGTTTTATTATATTTACGATAAACAAAACATTGGTAAGGTATCCTAAGTTGAAGATAATATAATATATAGAGGAGTTAACTGGCTATTCACCGTTGAGGTGGTGGAGTTTTTCCCAAGATACAACTTTGGTTTTAAACGTTATTGTCACCAAAGGTTCATACATCGGAGAATGTTAGCATATCATGTTTACTAAATGTGATTTCAAAAATGCCAATTTTACTTTCAGTTTTATAAATCTTTTGGACACTTATTGTTATAAAGGTTTTATAAAATTGGGTACATGAATATCATAGATTTCGTTAGAACCTTAAAAAATGGTGCTTGCTTGGTAAGAGAAATTAATTTGACCACATGTAATTGGATCAGGTTTGTCCTTATCAATGGCAATATGCATTTGTTACTCTTAGTGGTGTGTATATTCTATTGGGCGCTACGGTGGTATCATACCTGAGGTTCACCCGTTCCCGATTGACCTACGATTGAAAGGTTGTAGAGCAGAGTAGAGTTATGAAGGTTTGGAAACATTTCCCAAGAATTGAAGTCCTGAATCATCAATTAGCGAACTTAGTGGTATCCCTCGGGGACCTGGATGGAATTATTCATAAACAATTAATATGAGGACTACACATGAAAATCGTGCAAACATTTAACGTGATGGGTATGGAGGGGAAAACGACTTCCCTCCAGTTAATTGTGGGTGAGGTTCTGGTATAAATTGAATGTCACTAGTTGAATTACAAGTTTGGTTAGAAAATGTGGTAGCTGAATATCAATTACCCGGTTCCTACCCGATTTACCCCTTATTTTAAAATTAAACCCGGAAGGGGGTTTGGCCCTTTTGCAAGTTCCCGAAAATTTTTAAATTTTAAAAAGGGGTAAAAAAGGGGTTAAAGGGAAAAAACCTTTAACCAACCCATTTAAATTTTTAAAGGGGAAAGGATTGGTTTGTTGGAAAATAGGGAAAACCAAATTAAAACCCAGTTTTTATTTACTTGCTTGGTTCATATTAACCATTTCTTGGAAATTTAAAACTTTAAAATAGAATTTGCCAAATAAATTTCATAAATTTCTTAAAATGTTTTTAAAAATAAAGGGTTTGACCTTTGGTTCTTTTCATTTTTAAAATTAAAAGGTCCCAAGGTGGCTAAAATTTGAAATTCAAGGTTTTTAATCCATTAAATTCTAAAATTAAATTTTTTGAAGGTCCAAAGGTTTTTATTTTGGTTCATTTTCCCATTTCTTGAAATTTTCAATTAAAAGCTAAAATTAAAGTTTCCCAATTTAATCCTTTTCTTAAAATATTTTCTTTTCCAAGGGTTATTGGTACCTTTGGTTTCTTATTTCTTAGGCATTTTTAAAATCAATTTAAAGCTTAAAATTGAAATTGCCCAAGGTTTTAATCCATTAAATTTCTTAAAATTAAATTTTCTTTCGCGCCCACATGGATTCTTTCATAACTTTGTTAAAAATTTTATCATGGTTCAATTTTAAGGGTGAATACTACTTTTCAAGCCTAAAATTTGAAATTGAAAAGTCACCAATTTTCTATTGGTAAATTCCGAAGGCTTAAAATGAAACTTGTTTAAGGTCTCTCCACTTTATTAACCCTTCAATCATCAATAAAATTTAGAAGTTAAAATAAGTGTTTCAAAGGTTAAGACTTATTCTTAGCCAAAATTGGCCGGTTCAAGGTTCAATTAAATTTGATTTCGGTTCAGTAAAAGTAAGTTTGAACATGTCGGTTGAAAGGAACTTAGGCTTTAACCAGAAATGTTGGTAATCAAAGAAAATTGGGTTCATAAATTCAAATTTTAACAATTATTGGGGGTCTTTAGAAATTAAAATATTAAGGAAATAAATTAAAATGGGTTTAAAGGTATTGTTGGCAAACATTTGGAAAAAGGTCAAGGGCAAGGAACCAAAAATGTTTGAAGGAAAGGGTTAAGCTTGGGAAAAATTTTCAGAAATTATAAAGGTCCAAAAATGAAGGCGGTTTTAAACCGGGCAGGTGATTTGGTGAAAGGGGTTAAAAGCCTAGTTGAAAATATAAAAAGGAGTAAAGATTGGGAAAAGTTTAAATTTAAAGGGAAATATTAAACATTTTTAAGGAAGGGAACTAAAACTTCCCAATTCATCATTTTGGCAAAATGGTTGTTAAAAAAATTGGCCGGCAATCCTCCTTTGATGGTTAAGTAAAAGTTATCCTATCGTTGAGTTAGCCTAACCGATAAATTAATCAAAGGTGGCAATTCTCCTTTAACATATGGGCAGTAAAATATAAAATAGGAAGGGTTGGTGTCAAACTTAATTCATAAGCCTTCCAAACAATAAAGGGTGGAACCTTAACTTTGCATTGAACCAAAGTAGGGCATTTTGTAAATCCTTAAAAAGTAAAAGGAAAATATTAAAAGTTTTTAAAATGAAATTTATCCCAACACAAATATGGGAAACCATTTATTAATTCATTGAAACCTAGAACTTTAATCCCTAACTTACCTTAATTCAAATGCGTTCTCGAATCAATAAAGATGGATCTATCTGCATTGAACAGTAGCACTTTCTGTAAATCCCACGAACGTAAAAGACGCAAAATATAAAGTGATTGATATGAATATTCAAACAAAGTATGGGAAACATATTATCATTGAAACCTAGAACGGCTTTAAATTCATGCGTTCTCGAATCAATAAAGATGGATTATTGAAACAGAGTTTCTGTAAATCCTTCACGAACGTAAAAGACGCAAAATATAAAGTGATTGATATGAATAATCAAAAAAGTATGGGAAACATTAAATTAAACATTGAAACCCAAAGAACTTTAATTGCATACTTACCTTAGGAAATTTATAATATTCAAAAGAAGGGAAACCATTGAAAAGTTTAACCAATTATTTCTGGTTGAGAATGACGCATTTAACCGGAACTTAGGAAAGATGTAAAAAAAAAAAAAAACATATATATCTATGTAAATTGTTTGGAAAAATTATATTTTTTTGTTAAAAGAAAGTCTTCATTTTTGATTAAAGGGGTATATCATAAGAAGGGGCTTATTGAGAACTAAAATGTGGTGTATTTGGTTTAGCTATTTGGCTAAGGGTTAAGATTTATTGGTATCATATTACAATTCAACCAAAGTTATCTGGTTGAGAATGACGCATTGCGCCGGAACTGTAGGAAAGATTGCATTAGCGCATATAAACACGCTGAAACAACCAGACAAATAAGAAAAGTAATGATTGTTTTTGATGGCAAGGAAAAACAGCAAGAAATATATTTTGGAACTAGCGATATATAAGGAGCAAATTGTATTCAAAACCCCCATTTGGCACACCTTAAGTTTTCAAAAGCAACAAAACCAACCACCCTTTATCGGAATATAAACTTTATGTCTATTCCTAGTATACTTAGTGATTGCAAAACAACAGATGAGGTGTACAAAAGGGCCAATTTTGGTTTTACAAAAAAAGAATATTTGATAAAGGTTATATACCGGTCTAGTGAACTTTTCAAGATCGTTTCGGGGAATCCGGTCACGTACTTACTACAAGACAGGGACATATTTAAGACAGGAACTGCAAAAGGTTAAATATCCCATGTGTATTTGGTGGAAAAGGTCATTTGACGTAAAAGAATAAAGTGTACGTAAAGTGGTTGGGATTAAATAATTTCGGATGATGATGATGATAATGTAGTTTATTTATTTTGTAAGGCAATAATCTCATTTATAATTCAATGATGCCGGTAAGAACAACAAGCACTTTGGAACACTTAAATTACTGTAGAAAGCTTACTATTGGTTTAATAACGGATATAAATGTCCTGCTTGTTAGGTACCGACTAGTATGAATATAACTTATTGTAATTGTGTTAAAACGTAGAATGTTTCTGAAGAATAAAATAAAAGAAATTGTAATTTATTAATTAAAAAAACATACTGATACATAAATTTAGGCCAAAGTGTTTATGTAGTCCTCAAATGGTCAACCTAAACTGCTTTCAGTCTACAGGAAACAGAAGCTTCTGAGAAACAGCTACCTGTTTTGAGAAACCGGGTTTAAGGTCTGTTTTTGAGCTGTTTTCAAACCGGGAAAGCTGTTTTGAGCTGTTTCTGCCTGTTCAAAATATATCGGAGCTGACTGCATCAAAGTTTATGCTATTAAACAGGAAAATTTGTCAAAATTGGATCTATCTGCTTCGGTAGCACTTTCTGTAAATCCATCACGAACGTAAAAGACTTGGAGGTGCAAAACATAAAGTGATTATATGAATACCATCGACATAAAGTATGGTAAACATATTATCATTGAAACCCAGAACTTTGTCCAATACTTCCCACAATTTTATGAAAAAAGAAGATCGCATTGAAAAGTTTAAACAATATCTGTCTGAGAATGACCAAGATTACCAGCTCAGGAAAGGCAACTAAAACATTTTTAAAAAAAAATTATAATAACATATGTCTATGTATAATTGGGAAATAAACTTGTATTTTTTTAAATTAAAATGTCTTCTATGTTTTGATTAAAAAGGTAGGTACATCGAAGAAGGGTTGTTTAAAGGACTGCCGAGTTATGGTTTATTAATGGAAGCAATTGACAACGTTTACGTTACATATAATTGTACCATTGGCAAGATACAATTTTTTCATGCAAAACTTTTTTTCAAGAACACCATCGTTCCTCGAGACTGGTGATTAGAGAAAACAAAGTGGAAGAAGAAGAAAAGGAACAACCCGACCCCCTTATTTTGAAAAGGATGCATGTTTAAAAAACTTCCCGGGATTGCATGATTCAGTAAACTTTTTTTAGAAATTGAAAGTAATAAGAATGATAAGAAGAAAAAGAATTATTGTTTACGAGAGGAAGAAAAGACTCGAGGTGTTAATTGGGAAAAAATTGAGGATAGATTTAGAGCTGTATGAGGTAAAAAGAAAATGATGCAACTTCAGGAATGTGCCATGAAATAAAGGTGCTTTAGAAAATAATTAAGTAAATATTCATAAGGGGCACTTCATTTGATAAAAGAAAGGTGTGTAGGCATAAAGAAAGAAAAAGTGAAATTTAAAATGTTTCCATATTTTAAATTGAAATTTATATATATATATATATATATATATATATATATATATATATATATATATATATATATATATTAAACGAGTTTTTCATGATTTATTAAATTATACAAATTATGTAGGAAGAAATGAACATTTAAAATATATTTATATTTATTTATAAATCACTAGTCCTTTACCCAAAATTCCAATTTTGACATGTAGAGTAAAAAGAAAGGCAAAATTCCAAAAATTTCAAAACTAAAGAATTGAAAAAAATTTTGTATTAATGACAAATTTTTAGTTTAGTATGTACAGAAAAGTTGAAACTTGCAAAATGAAAAATCATAACATTTAGTTTTAAAATTTTAATTTTTGGTATTAAAAAACATAACAGCGCAAAAATAGGAGTTTCAAATTCCAAAAATGTGGAAAAATTTGAACTTCCAACTAGCGTTTAAGTTTTTATGGTTTTAATTGAATTTATAGAATATATATATATATATATATATATATATATATAATATATATTAAACGAGTTTTTATCAGATTTATTAAATTATCCAAATTATGTAGGAAGAAATGACCCATAAACATATTCAAAGAAAGAAAGAAAAGGTCAAAACATTATCCTGTTATATGAAATGTATGTACATTTTGTATTGTCTTTTTTAAATAAAACACCTTTTTATAATATCAGATTAATTTTAACTCAAAATTTTGAATTTTTATAGGTTGAATAAATAAAAAGGATAAAAAAAAATTCAGAAATAAAAATTTAAAACAGTCTTTGTTGAAAAAGGTTGAAACTTGGACATTTATATTTATATTTTTTATAAATCAGTAGTCCTTTACCCAAAAATTCCAAATTTTCGGCATGTAGATAAAAACAAGAGCGCAAAAGATAGCATTTCCAAAATTCTCAAAACTAAAAGAATGTGAAAAAAAAATTTGATTATTAATAAAATTTTAGTTTTGATATTAAAGTTGTTAATTGCTTAATAAATCACAACTCGATAATCCTTTACCCAAAAATTCTGAAATTTTGTATACAGATCCAATAAATAAGAGCGCCAATAATAGCAGTTTCGAAAATTTCCCAAAATGTGATAAAAAATTTGTTTTACCAATTAAAGCAATATGAAATTGAAAGTTGTTAATTGCTTAATAAATCACAACTCGATAATCCTTTAAAATTCTGAAATTTCGTATACAGATCCAAAAATAAACGTAATACTTTGAAAAAATTTAAAATTGAAAAAAAATTTGGTTTAAAAAAAAAATTTTGAATTTTGTAATAAAAATTGAAAAATTTCCTTTACCCAAAAAAATTTGAAATTTTAAATAAGGTAATAAATTTAAAGGAAAAAATTTGAAAAAATTTTAAATTGGAATAAAAAATTTTTTTCCAATTAAACCAATATGAAATTGAAAATTTTAATTCTTAATTTTAAACTTTGTAATCCTTTTTCCCAAAATTTGAAATTTTTATTAAATAAAGAATTTTAACGCCAAATGAACTTTAAAAAATTTTAAAAAACTTGAATTCGTTTTTTACTGGAATATTAAACATTTTTCCTAATATTTCATATAAAATATTATATTAATACATTAAATGGAACTAATTTGAAATTTTTGTAAAATAACGGTTTTTAAAATAAATTGAAGATTTTTGAAATTGGTAATTAAGAAAAGAATTTTAATATTTTAAAAATAAAATTGCAATTCCAAGGGTTAAATGGGGTTTTGGGAAGGGAGAAACTAAATTGAAAAATGCCTCCTTAAAATTTAAATTTTTGTAATTTCCGAGCAAAAAATTTTTGGCAATTTTTTTAAATGGTAAACATAACGTTTTTTGAAATATGAAAAATTAATTAAATTTTGAAATTTTGAAAAAAAAAGCAATTTAAAAAATTTGATTCGAAGTCGAAGAAACTTGCATGCAATTTTCCATTTAAAACTAAAGTCCTTAAAAAATTTTGCCCTTAAAAATTTTAAATTTTCGGGCCTTAATTAAAAAAAAATTTTTTAAAGCGCAAATTTTTTTTTTGTATATTTTACTTAAATTTTTTTAAATTTTGAAAAATTTTAATTTAAAATTCCAATTTATTTTAAACAACCGCCTTTAAAACACACCTTTTTTTAACTTAACCTTCGAAGAAAAAGAGAATTTATTCCATTTAATTATTAAAAGGTTAAATTAACCCAAAATTTTTGAAACAACATTTAAAAATGTTGTTAATTTCTTTGAACGTTTTAATATTGTAATTAATAAGCAGTTTAATTTTGGTGAAAAATTTAGGAAAATTTATTTTAATGCAAATCAGGTTTAAAATTAACAATTTAAAATTTTAAATTTTAAAATAATATTTTAATTTTAAAATTAAATTTTTAACCTGGTAAATTCCTTTGGCTGTTTATTTAAATTTTTTTACAAGAAAAATTTGAAGGTTTTTTTAACCATTAAAACTTTTTGATAAAAAGTTATTTTTTAATAATTTGAAAAAAGTTTATTTTTATTAACATTATTTTTTTTCTCTACAATTTAATAATGTTTTTCCCTTTCTTTTTTGTTTAAAATTTTTTTAAATAAATTTCCATTGCATTTTTAAATTTCTTAAGAATGAAAATTAGGAAAATTTTTATTGTTTAAATAAATTGAAACAAATAACCAGGTTGTTAAAAGATAAAAAGTTAAAAAAATTTTAAATAAAAACTTAATAATTTTAAATTTTTATTGAAATTAAAGTTTATTAACCTTTGAAAACTTAAAATTTTGCAGATGGAAGGGGTTTAGGTTTATATTAACAGTTTTAATTTTACAAGAAATAAAATGGTTTTATTTAAATAAATTAAAAATATTTTAATGTGAAAGGTTATAAGTTAAATTTCCCTTATTTTAATTTGAAACTACCTCAATGTTTTATTTTTTTAACATTATTTTTTTTTAATTTAAATGTTTTTTTCAATCCATTAAAATTTTGTTTTTTTAGTTTAAATTTTTTTTAAATTTCAAATTTTTTTAATTTATCTTTTACACTATTTTTTTTAACATATTTCATATTGGTTATTTATTTAAAATATTTAAATTTAATTGTAAAAAACCTTCAATTTTTCCTTTTTGTTCATTTCGCCTTAAAGGGTTTAAAAAAATTTAGAATTTTTGGGTAAAATTTCCAAATTTTTATTGAATTAACCTTTTCAATTTATAGCTTTAAGGAAAACAAATTTTTTTCAATTTGGGGAAATTTTGAAATTTATTATTGGGTCTTATTTTTAACTTTTGAAATTTTCAGAATTTTAAAAATGGTTAATTTAAATTAAAAAAATTTCCAATTTATAATTTTTTTGGTTAAACAAATTTTTTAAATTTTGGGTTTTTGATTATTGGCCTCTTAATTTATTGGAACGTTAGCAGGAATTTTGGGTGGGTTACATTGTGGTTTATTAAAATTAAAATTGTTAGAAAAACCTAAAACTTTGTTTAATAAGGGAAATTTTTTTTACATTTTTTATTTTTTAAATTTTAAATGATTTTTTTTCGATCACACCTTAAAAAATTTGTTTTAAATTAAAATTTTAAATTTTAATTTATTTCATATTTTTTTAAATTTTTATACAAATTTATTTTAACTATTTTTTTATTTATTAACCATATTTCAAATTTTGGTTTTAATTTATTTAAAAAGAGGTTTTAATTTATTTTAAAATAGAAAAGAAAGGACCTTTCAATTTTTTTTAAATTTTTTTTCTTTCTTTGGGTTTAATTTTATTGGGTCTTTCTTTCAAATTTTGGGTAAAATTAAATCAGATGTGTTTAATTAAAATTAAAATTTAATTTTAATATTTTTTAATTTTAAAAAAATTTTTTTTAAATTCAATTTTGGAAATTTTTTAAAATTGGGCTTTTAATTTTGGGCTCCTTATTTTTGGGTTCTGTTTTAATACCAAAAATTTAAAATTTTTGGGTAAAGGATTAAAGGTTAGATTTATTAAGGCAATTTCAACTTTTCTTTCATATTCTTTAAAATTTGGTTTAAAACAAAATTTTTTTCACATTTTTGGAAATTTTAAATTGCTATTATTGGCCTTATTTTTATCTTAATTCAAAATTTGGAATTTTTGGGTAAAGGATTATGATTTATTTAAATTAAAATTAACAACGTTCATTTTTACGTTAATTTAAAAACTTAAAAACTTTTATTAATAATAAATTTTTTAATTTTTATTTTAAATTTTTTATTCTTTTGGCTTTTTTCCTTTTTTTTCTTCATGCCAAAATTTTTTTTTAAAGGAATCCTTTTTTATAAATAAATAATAAATTATTTAAATTTACCAAAGCAACCTTTATTTATAATTCACCAAGGAACTTTTTTAAATTTTTTAATTTTTTATTTTTAATTCCCTATCCTTTTTCCCTGTTATTTAATTCCCCTTATATTCAAAATTTCAAAATTTTGAATTAAAATTTAACTGAATATTAATAAAAGGTTTTATTTAAATTTTTTTAAAATAAGGGCCTACGAAATGCTTCTTTTTTCTTTTAACAGGAAAATTTTTAATTACCTTTTTCCTTTCTTTGAAAATAAAAAGTTTTATGGGAAAATTTTCTTCCTTACAATTAATTTGGAATAAATTTAATTTTCCATTAATAAAAAACTCCGTTTTAAAAATTTTATTAATTATATTTATTTAATAAAAATAAAAATTTTATTTTTAATAAAAATAATATTTATTTAAACAATTTAAAAATATGGAAAATTTTTTTTAAAGGAAATTGTTAAATTTTCCCTTTTTGGAATTTGAAACTCCTATTTTTGCGCTGTTACATGTTTATTACATACCAAAAATTAAAATTTTTGGGTAAAGGACTAAAGTGTTATGATTTATTCATTTGTGCAAGTTTCAACTTTTCTGTACATACTAAACTAAAAAATTTGTCATTAATACTTGAAAATTTTTTTCACATTCTTTTAGTTTTGAGAATTTTGGATTGCTATCTATTGCGCTCTTACTTGTTTACTCTACATGTCAAAATTGGAATTTTTGGGTAAAGGACTAGTGATTTATAAATAAATATAATATACAAGCTTTATGTGTCATTTCTTCCTACATAATTTGTATAATTTAATAAATCATGATAAGAAACTCGTTTATATATATATATATATATATATATATATATATATATATATATATATATATATATATATATACAATTCAATTAAAACCATATGGAAACATTTTAAATTTCACTTTTTTCTTTCTTCTATGCCTACACACCTTTCTTTTATCAAATGAAGTGCCTTTTCCTTATGCAATATAACATACACTACTGTAATTATTTATTTACTAAAGCACCTTTATTTCATGGCACATTCACTCGAAGTTGCATCATTTTCTTTTTACCTCATACAGCTCTAAATCTATCCTCAATTTTTTATTTCCTTAATTAACACCTCGAGTCTTTTCTTCCTCTCGTCAATACTTAATAATTCTTTTCTCTTCTTATCATTCTTATTACTTTCACCATTTCTAGCAATAAAAGTTTACTGAATCATGCAATCCCGGAGAAGCTTTTATTATAAACATGCATCCTTTTTCAAAATAAGTCGGTCGTAGTCGCTACATGTTTCTTCTTCTTCTTCTTCCACTTGAGTTGTAATTTCTCTAATCACGCTAGTCTCGAGGAACGATGGTGTCTCTTGAAAATACAAAAGTTTTGCATGAAAAAATTGTATCTTGCCAATGGTACAATTATGTAACGTAAACGTTGTCAATTGCTTCCATTAATAAACCATAACTCGGCAGTCCTTTACCCAAGCAACTCTCTTCATTACGATGTACCTACTCTTCATTTAATCAAAAAATAGAAGACATTTTATTTTTTGTAATAAAAAATACATAGTTTATTTCCAAACAATTATACATAGACATATGTTATTATAATTTTTTTTACAGAAATGTTAAATTAGTTGCCTTTCCTGAGCTGGTAATCTACATGTCATTCTCAGACAGATATTGTTTAAACTTTTCAATGCGATCTTCTTTTTGAAGTATTCATAAAATTGTAAGGGAAGTATGGACTTAAAGTTCTGGGTTTCAATGATAATATGTTTACCATACTTTGTGTCGATGGTATTCATATAATCACTTTATGTTTTACACACCTCCAAGTCTTTTACGTTCGTGATGGATTTACAGAAAGTGCTACCGTTCAATGCAGATAGATCCATTTATTTTGACAAATTCTGTCCTGTTTAATAGCATAAACTTTGATGCAGTCAGCTCAAAACAGATACCTATTTTTCTAGCAACAGGCAGAAACAGCTCAAAACAGCTTTCCCGGTTTCCGAAAACAGCTCAAAACAGACCTAAAACCGGTACCCTTTCCAAAACAGGTAGCTGTTTCCAGAAGCGGTATCTGTTTCCTGTAGACTGAAAGCAGTTTAGGTTGACCATTTGAGGACTACATAAACACTTTAGGCCTAATATTTATGTATCAGTATGTTTTATTATTAATAAATAATACAAATTTTGGTCTTTTATTATTATTCTTGAAATTACATTCTACGTTAGTTCTTAAGTACAATATATTACAATAAGTTATATTCATACTAGTCGGTACCTATACAAGCAGGACATTTATATCCGTTATTAAACCAATAGTAATGCTTTCTACAGTAATTTAAGTGTTCCAAAGTGCTTGTTGTTCTTACCGGCATCATTGAATTATAAATGAGATTATTGCCTTACAATAATATGATAAACTACATTATCATCATCATCATCGATCCATGAATATTATTTTAATCCCAACCACTTTACGTACACTTTATTCTTTTTACGTCAAATGACCTTTTCCACCAAATACACATCGGATATTTAACCTTTTGCAGTTCCTGTCTATAAATAGGTGTCCCTGTCTTGTAGTAAGTACGTGACCGATTCCTTACACGCACTTTAACGATCTTGAAAAGTTCACTAGACCAATTTGGTATATAACCTTTATCAAATATTCTTTTAAATTTTGTAAACACTGAAAATGTGGCTTTCTCCGTCCTTTAACGTACACCTCATCTGTTGTTGATATGCAATCACTAAGTATACTAGGAATAGACATGGAGAAGTATATCCATATTCCCACTTGATAAAGTGGTGGTTGTGAATTAACCAATTAGCTTGCTTTTGAAATTCACTATCCAAGGTGTGCCATGGAAATGGGGTTTGAATACGTAATGAGCAATTTGCTCTCCATTATATATCGCTAGTTCCTTAGGTGTAAATATATTTCTTGCTGTTTTGAATCCTTGCACATCAATTATAACAATCATTACTTTTCTATATTTGTCTGGTTGTCTTCGTTAGCGTGTTGTATATGCGCTAATGCAATCTTTCCTACAGTTCCGGCGCTGGTAATGCGTCATTCTCAACCAGATATTGCTTTGTTGGTATGAATTGTAATATGATACCAATAAATCTTAACCTTGAAGAGCTTAGCCAATATAGCTGCAGACACCATATTATTATACACCACATTTTTTAGTCTCATCAATAGCAGCCTCTTCATTATGATATACCCTTCATTTAATCAAAAATAGAAGACTTTCTTTTTGCAACAAAAAATATATAATTTATTTCCAAACAATTATACATAGATATATATGTTATTATTTTTTTTTTACATAAATGTTAAATTAGTCATCTTTCCTACAGTTCCGGTGCTGGTAATGCCTCATTCTCAACCAGATATTGCTTAAACTTTTCAATGCGATCTTCTTGAACTATTCATAAAATCCTAAGGTAAGTATGCACTTAAAGTTCTGGGTTTCAATGATAATATGTTTCCCATACTTTGTGTTGATAGTATTCATATCAATCACTTTATATTTTGCGTCTTTTACGTTCGTGAAGGATTTACAGAAAGTGCTACTGTTCAATGCAGATAGATCCATCTTTATTGATTCGAGAACGCTTATGAATTTAAGTATGCACTAAAGTTCTAGGTTTCAATGATAATATGTTTCCCATACTTTGTATTGATAGTATTCATATCAATCACTTTATATTTTGCGTCTTTTACGTTCGTGAAGGATTTACAGAAAGTGCTACTGTTCAATGCAGATAGATCCATCTTTATTGATTCGAGAACGCATATGAATTAAGGTAAGTATGCACTTAAAGTTCTAGGTTTCAATGATAATATGTTTCCATACTTTGTGTTGATAGTATTCATATCAATCACTTTATATTTTGCGTCTTTTACGTTCGTGAAGGATTTACAGAAAGTGCTACTGTTCAATGCAGATAGATCCATCTTTATTGATTCGAGAACGCTTATGAATTATAGTTGACACCGGAACTGTCCTATATATTACTGCATCATGATGTTAGAGGAGAGTGCACTTTGATAATTGTATCGATAGGCTAATCTGCATCTGATGAGGATGAACTACTACCATCAAGAGATGCCGTCCATTTTACATCATTGCAAAACTGATGCAATTGCGCAGCTTTCAGTTCTTCTACAAAACATGTTCTACATATTTCCTTTAAATTTAAAAACTTTTCACATATCTTTACTCCTTTTCATACTTTTTCACTAGGACGTTACACTCCGCTTCACTATAATCACCTCGCCCGTAAACCGCCTCATGTTCGGCATCGAATACTAATGCTGAAAATTCTTGCTTCAAGCGTTCCACCGCTGTTCTCAGGTCAGTTGCTTTGGTCCATTGCTCTTGAGCGTATGCCATCCACATGTTTGACACAACACTCACTACCCATTACACTATTTCCTTATATTGTTACTCTAAACGACCCCCACTATGTTACATTAGTGCAGATATGAACCATCTCTTTGATTACCATACATATCTGGTTACGCGCATAAGCTACTTTCAACGATCATGCTGTCACTATACTTTTAGCTGTAACGCGATCAACTTTTAGTGAGGACTTGAACCGGCCATTTTAGCTATGATATACAGATCAATAACCTTTGAACACACTATTTTTAGACTTCTAAGAATTGTATATGATGATGATGATGATGATGATGATGATGACATTACAGTTTCTATTTTTAGCTTCGGACCTTGACCTTGTAATATGATGAGGATGGTGACATTGCAATTTCTATTTTTAGCTTGAAGTGGAGTATTCACCTTCAATGAACTCATGACCTACTTTTTATGCATAGCTTATGAGATCGTCATCGTCGTCGTCGACCTCGAAAATTCTATTCTTAGATTTATGATTACCTTGCAATTTCTATTTTTAGCTTTTCACCTTGACCTTTTTATATGTCTAAGAAATATGACACCACGGTAGGTCAATAACCCTTGACCTAGAAAACTAGATTTAGATTTATGATTACCTTGCAACTTTTTTTAGCTTTTCACCTTGACCTTTTATATTTCTAAGAAATGTTATATGACACCACCGCAAGTCAATAACCTTTGACCTTCAAAACTATTTTTAGATTTATGATTACCTTGCAACTTCTATTTTTAGCTTTTCACCTTGACCTTTTATATTTCTAAGAAATGTAATATGACACCACCAAGGTCAATAACCTTTGACCTTTAAAACTATTTTAGATTTATGATTACCTTGCAACTTCTATTTTTAGCCTTTTTATATTTCTAAGAAATGTTATATGACACCACCGCAAGTCAATAACCTTTGACCTTCAAAACTATTTTTGATTTATGATTACCTTGCAATTTTTTAGCTTTGACCTTGACCAACTACATTTTAAACTCCCGCTTAAAGTTCGACCTTGAGCTCCAAAAGCTTGATTTCACCACCAGAGGGCGAGTGAAATTTAAATGCCAAAAACATGCGTGGAGCGCGTTCTGGCATAACGAGAAAACTCACTGACCTTGAAATAAATCCCCATAAGATTTACATGGGTGACCTTGAACTGGTCCAGGATCGGCATACTATAAGAAATATGACACCACCGTAAGTCTTCGACCTTGAATACTATTTTTGATTACCTTGCAACTTCTATTTTTACCTTTGACCTTGACTTAGCAGGGTTACCAACCTAACACGTGGCCTTAGCAGGACCGTTACCAACAACGTGGCCTTCACTTAGCACCTTCAAATAGGCAATGTTACCAACCTAGAAATCTAGTGACTTTTCTGGTGACTTTTTCTAGATCTGGTGACAAATCTAGTGACAAAAGTGGATCAGAAGTACAGTAGTATTACTACTGTTTTGTTTAGTTTCTTTCATATCTTCCTTTCTGCTTTGTTCCAGCTTAATATTGTTTTCTACCATGCTTTGTTCCATTTTAATACTGTTTTCTACCATGCTTTGCTGCATTTGTTGGAGCATTGCCATTAGCATCTCCATGTCTCCCTTATTTTCCTTCTTCATACTAGTTTCACCTTCCATTTCTTCTATGTCAGACATTTCCTTTTCTTCTTCTATAATTTTACTTCCCTTAGGACCATATACCTTTCCCGGCCTAGTTAATCTAATATCTTCTTCTTCCATAAGCAAATTTTAACACTTTTAAATTTAATCTTTAATTTATTTTAAACACTACGCAACACAATATTAAAATTTTCAATCATATAAATTTTATTATGCCTTTTTGAACTGTCGTTCCTTCTAAATTTTCTAAAATCGCCCCACGTTTTGGAAGCCAACTGTACTGATTGAAAACTCCCCCACACTTATTTAATGTATATTTATTTATTTCTACTTTAATTTATTTTTATTAATATTATTATTATATAATTTATTTATTATTATAATTATTTAAAATTGGAATTATTTTTATTATTGGCTAAAACTCTTAATATTTAAAATACAGAGAACATGAGACTCATCAAAGGGGATAGGGATCAAAATTTAGAAGAAACTTTACTTTTAAAATTATAAAATAAATGATTATTAATTTGAATTATATTGATTTTTTTGAATACAATAATCATAGTTAATATGATTAAAGCACATTGAGTTAATGTCCAATTATTTTTATCGTATCTAAATTGATCAAGTAAATTGAATTATAATTTTTAATTCGCATTAATACCTGTGTCACACCCTGTACATAACAAAATTCTTCTAAAGTATACGTGGGCATGTGCTGTGAATACGCAAACATGTGATTTGACTACAACAAAAAGTGAAATTCGACATACAAGTAAGTATAATTACGTTTGAATTAAAAACAATATTAATATAAACCATTTAAATTTTTAGAACAAATAACATTCCCTTTGAACATGCATACATGTTGTTGCACATCATGATTATTACAAAGGATTGAAATTATGAACATAACAATAAAGTATCAATGTCGACAATAAAGTACTCACATAAAATGTCCTCCTTTTGTGGGTTACTGCTGCTGAAGTTGCTTGTAGACAACAGCTCCTGCGAACTCCAATTCTGCTTTGCGAACATCCAAATTTTCTTTTATATAAACAGCCTATTCACTTAGGTAAGTTTCACTATTGTTATTATATTATTGTAGAATCTTTATTTTTAGGCTCATCACTTCTTCTTAAATTAAATTCAAAATAAGTTTTGAAAAGCATGGATCGTTGAAGGATGTTATAAATTAAACACACTTTCGATAACAAGGTGTATAATGATAAAAACACGAAGACAACACAATTAAATATCCATACCTACATAAACAATATAAATTTAAAAACAAACAATGTCGAAACTGCGGAAATATTTTTATAACTTATCGAAAACCTCCGATTTGAAATTTAAAAAGGTAAACTAACCTTAATTTAATTATTTCCCGACAAAAGACTTGTTTCGTTAACACTTCCCATACTAAATTGCACTTTGTTATTTTACCGAAGTGACGTTATTTTGTTTAAAAAAATTATTTTCAAAAAAAGTTTTGCAACACCTTACTTTGGCAAGTTGTTGAAACAGAAGAAAATTAAGAGAGTTTGTGAACCTAAAGCACTTGTATTTATATGATTTTGGTTGACGACCAAATCTTCGAATGTTCTCTATAGTTACCAAGAATATTTCCTAAATTCTGATTGGCTACTGTAATTTTTACATTACGATATTTTTTAAAAACCCTATAACTTTCGCCCCCTTAAACATTTCTTAAAACTAATAACATTTCCATAATCTACATAATTTTCTCTATAATTTGAAACCAAACACGATCTAATTCCTACACTTAATAACTACGTTAATTTTTACACTTATTTATTGATTTTACGCTAATTTTATTAATTTTACAGGCCTGGAAATGACCTCTACATGAATAGGGGATGCTACTACACCCAAATATTCATCTTAAACATGCCTACGGCCAATTTGAGAGGAAAATTATTTGAATTCTACCCATTCACTTAAAAACTAAAATTAACAAAATGGACATAAATATAATGAATTGTAACATGAAATTGAGGCTACCTTACTATTTTTGCCTCTACTAATTTAATTTATACAAATTGTGTCAATTTAAAATACTTTTTACAAAAATTTTATGCGAGGAAATAACATAACCTCATATTGTTTATATAATTTTAATGTAAAATTTCACACTTTTAACCACAATAACTGTTAGTATAAGTGTTTAAACTTAATGTTCAAGTCACCAATTAATTTATTTTACCACTTTCGTAGGATCATAAGTTCTTCTACGACTAGTGTCGGAATGTTGTCACTCACTAGTTTAAGGTCATAAAATGTTGATTAAACACAATAATCCCAGAGCTGCTGCATGATTTATGTTTTATAGTTACTCGCTAATGTGCTTGTTCTGTTTTTTCATAATTTTTGCACTGATATGTGTTTAACGCACTAATACGAATGTTTTCAATAATCTTGGCTGCGTACGTGTGAATTGCGACATTGATACCAGCCTAAATCTAGTTTTAACATTATTTCTGTCAACCACAACCTGTATCACATGTCGTCGGGGAATATTGTTTTAAATAAACTTACTAAACTAAATGAAAACTTGAATGAAATCATAACGATAACAAACATATCCTATACTTCAATGTACTGTGCTGTCCATTACTTATACTAACATTATATTAAGAAATATTTAAAATTTACAAACATCTCAATGTTTATTAACCATTCTTATCTAGAATTATTTAATGAAATGTACCATTTCGTACCAACTAAAGAAATACTTCACTATGCGACTTACATAGCTACTTGTAATTTGAATCATCTCAGTATATATATATATATATATATATATATATATATATATATATATTACTGCACAATTGACAACACAGTTCTTCAAGCTTACTCGTCCACTTTCAACGTCAGCGTCTTTTATTTGTTCGTTCCACACTGATTCATTCACATTCAACTCTTTACTCACAGCATCTGCGTATCTCATTCTCGCACCATTATCTACTACGTTTTATTTCCTTCTCCAGGCTCACTTTTGCCCTAAACACACTATCGATACCAAAAAGTGGTCCGATCCGTGCATTACATTTGTGTCTCTCACCACGTTTCGAAGTCGTTCATCATACAATATCAAGTATACATTTTATGTTGAAACCACGTATTAGATACAAACAGGCTTCTCTCCGCACAGATGTTCCCCAGGCGTTCTCCATTCTCATTGAGTCTTTGGTCTCCGAACTTTCCTAGAACGCGTTCAGTACGTTGTCTACGTACAACCACCCATCCATTCATATCTCCCAATATTACCAGTCTTTTATTTGGCTTACATACGCTTTTTCTCCATTCGTCGGTGCATAACATGCAATAAGAAAAACTTTTCGATATATATATATATATATATATATATATATATATATATATATATATATATATATATATGTATTCTTTTTACTTGCATAGTTTTCGATCACATTATATTTAAATTAGATTGTTCCCTAGGCGATTCTTGGTTCTCTTGCTACTTACCGGACTTGCTGTGACCAAATGATTTAATTATTTTTAATTTATATTTCCGAATTAGAGTCAGTTATTTGCTTGTTAAATTTAATATTTATTTATTTTTTTTTTTATACGGATTTGATCTAGTTATTTGTTTTCCATTAAAGCTAACGAAACGAACTTTTATAATGGTTATGTTTGTATTATTATAGAAATGGGATTTTTGGCACTTATATATCATTAAGTAGGAACTGACCGCTTACTTCAATCTGAAGCTGTACATTTTTTGTTTTTTGAATCATAACCGGCATGTTTTGAATTTTTATACTACTGTTACCAATACGTATTTATGTTGTTTTATATACCCGCGCTACTGTGGGATGGAGTATGCGAATTCATTTCACCAACCACAGGTAGTCGGGGCACACCTCAAACACGTCCAAATTTTGTATTTAAGCTCGTTTTCATTTCGCTTGGAGCTGATTTTGTGAGAAATCCAGCATAAATTGTATTATCGGTATTTTGTACAAACGGGCGGCTTTAGAATTTTCTTTAACTTAGCATCTACATCTATTACGGTGTATCTGACATTAAGTTTTAAACATCCATCTAACATACATTATTGTTTCCGTTTTACAATCTATTATCGTTATGAACGGAATAAAAAGCGATGCATAATTATCCTAAACAAGTTATTATTAAAGTTACTTCATTTCTTTTGATTTTCACTTTGTAGGTTCGAGGGTCGTGTGTTGTTCCTCACCAGATATTTTCCTTAATTAACTGTTTATATCTTTTGAAAGGTAGTTTCATTTATGAAAAGCCTACATCCATGGCCAAGTAGTCATTTGAGCCGATTTTAAAAAAGTGTTGCACAGGATTCTGCTTTACTGGAACACAAAGTATATGCTATAAAAAAGAAAACATGCAATAATGTATGTACCAAAAAGATGCTACTTACATTTTAATTTTAATAGTCTATTGATTGATATATTAAATTCTATATAAACGATTTTGTATTCTACATCATATTATTATTATTTAATTGTTTTATAAAAAAAATTACCATAAGCGCATGCTCTATTGAAACGAGGCTGGGAACAACAATGACCTATACGATTTTGTCTTTTGTGAATGTATAACTATTTTACTTCGGATACTGAAAGAGCAATCAACGTTCGAAGACGAGGACGTCTTAAAACAATATTTTCGCCAGTAGAAGATATTAAAGAATGGTCAGGAAGACCTAGTGGGGAAAAAACTGATGTTCTATAATTATGTAAAACAGAGGTCTAAAATACGTAGAGTATGGTTAGTGTTATCATGAATTCTTGTGGGTTCGGAAATTATTTTTGTAATACCACATGGAAGGGCAATTGTTTCTGCACTATGACCAGCAGGATTAGTGGTAGACGAAAATTGAAGCTAATTACAGTTATGAACGTTGAAATCTTCCAAAACTGAGATATCGCAAGATAGAAACTGAGACAGAAGACAGACAACTTTCAAACTGAGGTAAGCGAAGAGGTCTTGAAAGTTGCAGTTATTGGGAGACCTATAGATGCAATCGTAGAATTTCACAAATTTAAAACCAGAACGTTTGAACCAAATCCCGTCAAATTTTGTGTTCTTCAAGGAGGAAATCCTTTTGTAAGCGACGCTGTCCTTGAGACATGCACACACTCCTCCTTTGTATCGAAAGTAAGAGTGAAAATTGTATTGGGGATGTTGCAAATTGGATGAATCTTGTGTTTCAAATAAGAGAAAAAACTTAGATTATAATTGTTCAATATGCTGTTGAACAGGATTAGTATTAGAACTGATAGCGCTGACGTTACAGTAATGGATCAAAAAGTGAGTACTTTCGATGACCTAGGCCCTGTTATCCGAGCTGGACTTTCAATCCGATAGGAAGACGGTATAGGCGAGAGGAGAGACAGGATGAGAATGGATTAAGCATAAGGAAAGTATGACGGGCAGCCGTTACCGAGTTGAGAAAATCGGAGAACCAACATTAAGGAGCCGACGCTAAAGGTGGTGATGCCTCCCACCATACTTCCCATATCTATTTTTACCGTTGTAGACGAATCAACGAACCAGTAAACACCTAAACACGTAACCTTCAAACACAAATAGACAAGAATAGGTAAAAAATATGCTTGTATAGAGATGTTTGGATGTTTTCAGTCTTGTTGGCTAGTTATTTTGTTTTTGAATTTGCGTGTTTGTACGATTAAACGTCCAATAACTTCTTTCTTTGTCTGTATGTTTACAGGTTGAGGTGTTCCATGTTTGGACGTTTACTTCATTGCTAATTCCTTAGTTTGCATGATTATATATTTCCGAGCTTACGTGTTGGGGAATTTTTTGTTTTGAGTTGTGACTTTGTTGCGCACTTGTTTATTTGCCTTTTCTGCATTTTATAGTCTCTTAGGTTTGGCTACTTGCGTATTTGGTGCATGTTGTATGGCTGCTATTATGCAATAACGTCCAAACAACATGTTCTTGAAATCCGAACGTATTCATCGTTGCACTAAGACCAACAGATACCCATTAGTTTACTTTAGAACCAAGAAAAATATGCTGAAGCACGCTCTCTACTTAATGCTTACATAACCACGGTAAACAAGCATTACTTATTACAATGGTATAATTAATTATTTATAATTAGTACATAATCTAATAAATTAAAATTAATCAAAGCCAACCTCCGTTAGCCTGTGTAAATCACAATGGAAGTATTTCTTAGTTAAGAACCATTGTCGTTACACCATATGTAACAATGTCTCCTAACAGAGTAAAATAAAAAAATACATTTTGCATACTTCTTAAGCGCTTTTTAAAGTCACAATTATATACTTTGTTAATGATCAATAATTTATATATACGTTGGTGTTAGTTGAAATTTTTTTGTACATGTTTTTATCAGCAATCTTTATAAACACGTTTTAAATTTTCTAATTTGGGAAATTTATTTTTAACACCTTTAATTTCCTTAACGATCTTTGTCTATAATGCAGAAACATTTATCTTATTGGTACTTATTAATATTTCCTGAAAAATTAAAAAGAATGGTTTTACTCTAATTTTCAAGATAATTGCGTATAAAACAATACACACCACCAGATTCGACAATAACGTCTAGCTATATAAAACTTCTTTAGAACTTCATTTTACGAGTAAGTGAATGCAATTAATAGCTACCCCATTGAGATAAAATATGTCCTAAAACACATTCCATTCAACCAAATGCAGATTCGGAAGAGTTGCACTGATTTTGCGATGCTTCCAGTAAAGCCTATTGCATTTATTTGCGAATCATAAAGGACGGTAGCATTCATGCCAGCTTGTTATGTGCTAAAGCGAAGATAGCGTCAATTAAACATATGACGACCCCTAGATTAGTGTTATGTGGTGCAATTTTACTGACTCGATTAAATAATAAAGTCATGTCCGCTTTAAACATACGACCAAAGGCATTCATATGGGCGGATTTAAAAATTGTGTTGCATTGGATTAGGACAGAGCTCCATCTACTCCAATCTTTTGTAGTTCATAGAGTATTAGAAATACAATCATCAAGTAATATTGAGAATTGGTATATAAAAAAAAACTGCAAACATGTGCTCTAGGGGATTACTCCCTATTGAGTTACTAAGGTCGTCCATTTGGTGGGAAGGTCTAAGGTGGCTTCAGATTCCGTATGTATCATTAGACGAACAAATACCAGAATTCAAAAGACAGGTTTATATAATTGTCCAAAAATGGTCAATATTCTCAAAATTTTCTAGATTCTCAAAATTGACGAGAAAAGTGGCATATTGTCTGCGATTTATCTCAAATTGTAGAGGCGAGGAAATAAAACAATATGACCGACTATGTGTATAGGAGCTAAGTGATAGTGTTAAAGATTGATGAAGATATGCCAAAGGGATATGACGAGATTAAATCACTGCAAATGCAAAAATCGGATTAATGCGAGATGGCGGTCGCTTAAAAGTCGACGTTGAATTACAATTCGAAACACCCACATTTGCTAGATTTAGGGCATCCATTTTCTAAATTAGTTATCAGGCATGAATTATCATACTCTTGCACGGAGGCCCTCAGCTGACGTTATTCTCTTTGCGATTACGGTACTTGCCAACAAGCGCTATGAATGCGATAAAAGTGTAATTAAAAATTGCATTTCTTGTTTCAAATGTAAACCTTCAACCTCTCATCCCATTATGGGCAATCTACCAAAACAAAGAGTAACACGTAACTATCCGTTTGCTGTTACAGGTGTCGACCTTACTGGACCATTTGTGTTAAAAAACAAGAGTGGTCGTGGTACCAAATGTCAAAAAGGACATTTATGTCTCTTTGTGTGCTTCTCTATTAAGGCAATTCACATAGAAGTTGTTAGTAATTTAACCCCAAGTGTGTTCCTAGTGGCTCTTATATGATTTACATTCAGGGGAGGGAAATCAAATAAAACTTCCAGATAATTCCACTACATTTGTCTGTGCCAAGAAAAAACTTTCAGTGGTATAAAACTGTTTGGCAAAAGAAAAGGAATGACTTGTAATAGCTTAAATATTAAATGGAACTTAATCCTCCCCAAGATCCCAATTTTGGGAGTTTATGAGAATCCAAAAATAATTCAGTAAAATCACATATGCGAGAGATACGCCATTCACATTCGAAGAATTTCATACACTTTGCGTGCAAGTGGAGGCGATAAATTCCAGTCCTTCGCATTTTTTGATCGGGAAACCCTTGATGTCGATACCTGACCCAAATTATTTGGATCGTCTGATGAGGTTTCAGTTAATCGAGCATATGAAACAGGGGTTCTGGAAAAGGTGGTCCTAATAAAAAACGAAACTCTCCCACCACTCAAATGGCCATTTGGAAGAATAATCGAGGTATATACTGGAGAAGATAATGTCGTACGCGTTTGCACGGTGAAGACTGCGAGCAATAACTTCAAACATCGGGTAGTCAAGATATGTAGACTGTCGGCGGTAACTGATGCTGATGAATGATTGGTATTAATCAGCGAACAGTGCAAACCGACAAACTGTAATGCAGAAATTGTTTGTGCTAGACAAAAC
Source organism: Vesta saturnalis (assembly GCA_036346205.1). Classification (NCBI taxonomy): domain Eukaryota; kingdom Metazoa; phylum Arthropoda; class Insecta; order Coleoptera; family Lampyridae; genus Vesta; species Vesta saturnalis. The sequence goes on from JARFJB010000673.1 coordinate 754,765, forward strand.
TATATATGTATTATAAGTGTTTTGTAACTGTGGTTTCATATTAGTTGAATCCATCGGCCTATTTCCACAGTTTTTGATTTTATAGCACGACGTTTCGGAAGCGGACTCTGCTTCCGTCGTCAGGCTTGGTCCTGAGAAGAACTTGATTTTTATTTTTTCCCAATTAGTTTAGTACTCTTAGATTAGAACTTGGTACCTTTCACTTGTCTGACACCTTTACCGTTGAGCCATTGAGTAATCCAATACATATTTTTAAAACACACATATATATATATATATATATATATATATATATATATATATATATATATATATTCGTCGTGGTTGCGCAGGTGTATTGCGCTTAAGCTCTATGCGCACTACTGGGATCTAAATGGGTTTCATTTCTACACTAGCTTGGCTTGTAGGATTTTCTGCTAGTGCAATGTATGTGGCTTTTTTGAATTTCCGGCGAGTTGTATTCTCGTCCTCTGCCACTACCTGTATGTTATCCCATTGGATGCGGTGGCCTTCGTTCGGCGATTCTTGATTTTTCTGTTTCGCCATTTCGGATGTGGTTCTTATGTTTCTGAGTTCTCACTTTGAGTGGTCTAAAGCCCTCTCCTATGTATGCTCTGCCGCATTTGCATGGTAGGCTGTGCACACAATTCTTGGAATTCTGGTCTTTACTGTGTGATTTGGGTTTGGTTAGTACTCCCCGAGCGTTTTTGTTGATTTGAAGGCAGTGTGTGTCTTGTATTTGCTACCCATCCTTCATACTTTGCCTGAGGTACCTTGTGTATTTGGTATTAATGCTGTATATTGAGGTTCTTCTTTTTCGGTTCCCTTTTCCCTGTTTAGGTTAGGTGGTAGCCATTTACTTTAAGTGTTCTAGCGATATTTTCTTTTTCTTTTTTCAGGTCTTGTTTTGAGCATATTGCGTCTTTCCACGCCTAATTTCACGCTTTTTAGGGTATTAGAGCTGTAGTGTAGGTACCTACCCGTGGAGGTAGGTTTCCTGAATACACTTGTCGTGAAAGTGTTGTTACTCCTCTGTTCAAGTACATCCAAGAATGGTAGTTTTTGTCCCGACTCGAGTGCGTAGCTGTTTATATGATCTAGGAATTCATCTAGCTTATGATTGCCGTGTTGTCAAACTACGAAGGTATCGTCCACGTATCTAAGCTACATCCTTTGTTTTTCCGTGAATTCGGATATCGCTTGGTCTTCGACGTCTTCAATATATATACATATATATATATATATATATATATATATATATATATATATATATATATATATATATATATATATATTGCTCAATATGGGCGATAGTGGGAACCCGGCGCCATCCCAAACTCTTGTTGGTAGAATTTCTCTTCTACTTGGAAATATGTAGTTCTAATGCATATTGTCACAAGTTTCAATATTGTGTTTACCGAGAGTTGCGTGTGTTCGTCTAAAGTTTCGTCCTTTTCCAGTCTGTCCCTTATGATAGTTAGTGCCTTGTCGGGGGGTACATTTGTGAATTAGCTCACTATGTTGAAGCTTACCAGTATTTCTTCGTGGTTTGGTTGGAAGGTTCTGATGGTTTATACAAGATGTTGCGTATTCTTGACCATAGATACGGTTTCTCCCGATAATGATGTGATGATGCCATGCAAATAGTGTCCTAATGGATAAGGTGAATTGGTCTCAAAGGAATTCCTTTGGTAGCCGTACAGGTGCGGAGGTTTGCTGTAGTGTGGGTTAGTTTAGCTCTCTGAGAATCGGAGGACTCCTCCTTGTGTTTTCCAGCGTCTGGTATATCCGCATCCTCCATAAAATTCACAATGGAATTGGAGTTGGAACAAAAACTGCCATTTTTGGATGGACTTGTACACAGGAATGACACTTTCACGACAAGTGTGTACAGGAAACCGACCCACACGGGGAGATACCTACACTACAACTCCAATCACCACAAAGCATGAAATTAGGCGTGGTAAGATGCTTGTACGATAGAGAGGAAGCAATATGCTCAAAACAAGAGGACCTGAAAAAAGAAAATGAAAATATCGCTAGGACACTTAAATAAAATGGCTACCACGATCTAATACCTAATCTAAATAGGAAAGGGTAACCGAAATAGAAGAACCTAAATGCGCAGCGATAATACCATATATACAAGGTACCTCACACGAAATACAAAGGATAGACAGCAACAGGATACACACTGCCTTCAAATCGACAAGAAAGCTTAGGGGAATACCAACCAAAACCAAACCACACAATGAAGACCAGAATACAACCTACCATTCGAATGTGGCAGAGCATACATAGAGGGCAGTAGTTCGCTCAAGTGAGAAATCAGGAACATAAGAACAACATCCGCAAAGACGAATCATAAAGGTCAAGAGTCGCCGGACATGTCTGCAACAAAGACCACCGCATCCAATGGGATAACATACAGATTGTGGCAAAGGGCGAGAATACAATTCGCGGGAAATTCAAAGAAGCCACATACATCACACTAGCATAAAATCCAATAAATAAGATATATTAAATAATAAGAAATATTGGATTACTCAGTGCACAGCGGTAAAGATGTCAGACTTACAAGTGAAAGGTACCAAGTTCGAATCTGAGAGCGGTCAGGTGCTAGGGAAAAATCATAATATATGTTAGAACTCTTTTTGTGCGGTTGCGTTGATATTTGATTAATGAGTTAAGTTTTGACAAATTCTTACGTATTTCAGATATTTCTGCTATTGTTAGCCACCTGGTTTTATTACCTACCTTCAAGAAGGCTTAATGACCCATAGGTATACGAAAAATCATTTCTCCAAATGCAAAACTTTTGTACATTACACTTAATTCATGGTTAATATAGTAAATAAAAATCAGCTATTTTCAATCCACTACGCCGTGTATCCAGACTTGAATGACAATTACAGTGCAATAGCGCTTCTGATAGCAGTTTAAAGCCAACACTGCTCAATCGTTTCAGTGGGAACAGTTACACTTTACAAAACACTAAGGGGTATAGAGGTATCAACAATGTGCTAGGTATACACCAGTCTCGTAGTCATTACTGCCAATACGGATAGACAATACGGTTGTTCAGGCCCGTTCAAACTATAAAGTACTAAGGGGCAATAACTATGCGCGAAATATCCTCACAAGTTACGTGGTTACTTGCAATAATGATAATATGGCAGAACAGCACAATGGGGTACCGATTTCTTGAAAACATCCAGCCATGTAGATAAGAGCCACTATGTGTGTTTGCAACACCTAAATTTTAAAGTTAACCTTTGAGTATTTGGATACACTATGCGAAGATATTTGTAAAAGTTGGTCATACGGATGGTGCACCTTACGAGGGAAATTCGCAATTTTGAAATATTATGAGTTTGGAAGCAAAATGTGAACAGTACATTGTTTTTTTGATTCTTTCTTAATATGTTACTTAGAAATCAAAGACATGCGTAAAAATATTTAACGCTTGTTAAAATGCCGATTTTATGTCAAATACGTATTTTTGTTCAATACGTACTTTAAAAAAAGAGGTTACAATAAAAAATAATGTAAACTTTTTAGTAAACCGTGGACCCATCAAAGCTGAATACTTAAGATTGTCGAAGCTCCTCCCTGTAGCAAGATACCGGAGAGGGACCGCTAGTTTTTCTGTAACGGATAAAGCTTCTCGCATGGTAGCACCCTCACGCTTGATGTCAGGTGCATTCGTTGCTAACAGTGTATCAAATTTATATTTGTCCATTCGAAAATAGTTATAGTAATCGTGCATATCACTTTCTCTTAGTAAATTCATGTGCCCATACCGTTCTTTTTTTCAGCCATTCCCATCGTTGACGGTTAAAAACACGTTTCGCCCCTAAGCATAGCAAAATAGTTGCACATGCTATTTTCTTTTCATATTTTCATTATTTTAACCTCTCTACAACATAAACTTCAAATACACGCAAGTACGGTACAAAATGTAAATGACATTCAGTATAGTTATTGAAGAGGCTATCGTCAATAATACTAAACCTGTGCGGTGTAAACAATATTGATACCTGGATTATCAATAAAATTGATGATCCAATATTGATCAATATACTGACCATGTGCGGGCCGCTTTAAGCGAATAGATAATGTTGTTTTGCTTTAAACGCCTTTATTTTAATCTTCTGCAATTGACAAGTTACGTTACGATACTTAGGACTGCAATAGTTAATAATAATAGTTTAAATTATTACATGTTGAAGACTAGGTGTACATTGTGTCCCGTTTTGGTTGAAATTGTAGGGTATCTCGTTTGCGAACAAAGATAGAAACATGCGGTTTTCGAGACCCTGGTCTAGTTTTTCGTGAAACGAAAGGTGCCACAAACAGAATTGTCATAGTCCTATTAGTATTTGAGATATATTGCGAAATTTTAGCACATTTTAGGCACCTCTCGTAACTGCTTTGCCTTGTAATTTACCGAAACGGTGAAAAGTGGGTTTTATTCAGAATTTTCCGTAGAACTTAGTGGCGCGTATAGTTTTACCCACAAAAAGTCGTTTTCTTCGCAATAAAGCAAAATTTTGTTTTTTTTAAACGGAACACCCTCTATATTTTTTTATTTTATAATAGAGCTTACTCTCAGCTTTCAAAAATATATATATTGTGTAGCACTTCTTTTGCAATGTTAACCTCAAAAATGAATGTTACGTTAACATTTTGATGATATGGTTGGCCATGAAACCTATAAACTCAGTACAAGCGCGTATTTTCTTCTGCTTTACAATAGTTTTTGAAACATATTCAAACTGGCATTTTTTTTTAATTGGGTAAAATGCTTCTTACAGCTTCAGAAAAAGTATTAATGGCAATAAAACTAAATTTGTAAGTAGGCTGGGCCTAGTCTGTTCTAAACCTAATTGACCTGTCACATTTGATTAAAATTTTTTTTGTGCAACAATCGTATTGCTTGTTCAGTGTGTAAAATATGGCGGAATATAAAACAACAGGATGGAGCCCCTTCTCACAATGCGCAAATTATATGCCCGTTTTTGGAAAACAATTTTGGTAATAGATGGTTTGGCACTAATGGGCCAATAAGATGGCCTCCTAGGTCTCCGGACTTGTCAGTCTTAGATTTCTTATTATGGGGTTACTTGCAAAATAAAATATACCAAACTCAATATAACATTGAACGTTTGACAAATGCAGATAGAGAAACTTTCAGACATTTACAAGATCACCCTATTATTGTGCTTAATGCTATAGCATTAAGCATTCCAATTCTATAGAATGAATTGGAAGAGTGTGTGAAGCATGTATAAGACAGAATGGTCACCAGTTCAAACATCTCTTTTTGTAATTTATATTAGGTCTGTAAAATTGTAGGTATTATCGTTTTCAATTTAGTGTTTTTGCATAAAACCCATAACCTTGTTTTTTCATGGCCAACTATATCATCAATTTGTTAAATTAACGTAATATTCATTTTTGAGGTTAATAATGTAAAAGGAGTGCCACACAATATATATTATTTGAAAGCTGAGAATAAGCAATATTATATAATAAAAAACTATACAAGATGTTCCATTTAAAAAAACAAAACTTTGGTTTATTCCGAAGAAACTGACTTTTTGTGGGAAAAACTATGCAACCCACTAAATTCTACGGAAAATTCTGTATAAAACCAACGTTTCACCATTTCGATAAATTACAAGGCAAAACAGTTACGAGGCATGCTTAAAATGTGCAAATTTTGAATTTCGCCCTGTATCTCAACTACTAATACGACTATGACAGTTCTTTTTGTAGCATCTTTCGTTGCACGAAAAAGTATAACTGGGGCGCGAAACCCCCATCTTTCTATCTTTGCTCGCAAACGAGATACCCTACAACTTCAACCAAAATGGGACACAGTGAATATATATGGGCCGCTCCAAATAATATACTGGGTGCTAAGGGAAAGTAGTGTTGTGTATCCATAAGTATTAAACAATACTTTATTTAGTATTATAGTTTTTTTTACTGTTTATAACTGTAAAGCTTAACTCCAACATAAATAACATTCCGAAAATATTTTCTTAAAAGGTTTTATATAGATTTCATATGGATAATGAACTATTTTAAATTCGTATTACATTTATATTGATCCAGCAATAAAGTTAGTAAACTTTGCTTGGTTAATCCAAGTTTTGTGATTCTAATGTGACATAAAATTGATTCCGGATTTCGTATCGTAACTATTAATTTAAAGGCAAAGTTTATACTGTAAAAAAAATTAAGTTTGATGATAAATTTCAGTATGAAATCCAACACTATGTTGAAGGAAAACGAAAACACTCCATTTTAAGTAAAATTATACTCCAAAAAATATAATTGCATGAACAGAGATCAGAGATTATTCAAATCATTATTTTGATGTAGATCTCAGAAAATTGCATTTTTGTTACAAATATTATACGTATAAATAACAAAATGAATGTCAGAAGAGGGCATCGGAAACTGAATGTATTCATGCCAATTATTTCTGTTTATTGTAGAATGAAACCTATATTTCATTATCTACGATCGTAGATTATTGCACGCTTCTACAGTGTAAAGATTAATTAGAGGAAAATTAATGCGCATGCGAATAAAAAAATTCTGGAATTTAATATATGTAACAAGGTAAAATCAACTTAATCGTATTAAATAGTAGACAACGCAGAAAGCATATTCGTAATCAGAGATTCAAATTAAAATCATTAGTTAGATTAATTTGATTTTGGAAACCTTACGGCTGATTTAACCAACGCAGGTTCTATCTCTCGCTCATTCCACTTAGTTTTTATTCTCTAGGGTAAATGGTCCTAGGTTAAAATACATAATTGATGGAGAACATTCTACTTTTACAAAGTAATCAACTATTCGATTAAAAGTTGTATATTTAAGTTGCTGAATAAAATTAACATCTACGAAATATTTTAAGCGATTTAGTCATCAGCATTAAAATGATGTTGCTAATCATTCTCTTGCCTTACTTTGAAGTCATGAAAAATGTTTACTCAAAATAGGCGAACGAGATTGGATCAAAGAGTGACTAATTTCATTTCCTTCCTTGTCCTTACAAAGCAGACTTTGACAATAAAATAACTTTGATCCCTTACTGAATATTTTTAATCTAAAGAAAATTTAAGCGAATTACGTAAAAACCTTAAAACGGACATTAAATTTTAATTACCTATATAAAGGAATATAGGGTGTAAATTTGATTAGATCTAACGACCGTCAACCCTACATATTTGAACAAATCATGTTATTTCACGTACGCTAAACAATAAAACATAATGCAGCCAATGATTTTCCAATTTGGCGCAGATAATGAATAGCAATATTCCATTACCCGAGCGAACCCTTGGAAAGACCGGGGAACCGGCGAGGGATAAAATCCTGTAATTGAGAATGTTCCATTGGGAGCGTTTGTTCCATTAGTCTCTCGACTTTAAGGCAGGAATGTAAAACAAATAAAAAATACCCTTGCGGTTTAAGATATTATTGAAATGAGATGTGCAGGTAAACTTTTTTCACTTGTGACTTTCTATAAATATTTTAAGTACTAAAGTAAATTCAGTGTCACTACCGCAGTAGTAATAATAATTACTTCGCTAACTTATATTCAGAACACTTAATTATAATGTATTTGATAATTTAAAAGACTTCAAGATTCATACACTTTAACATATCCTGGATGTGTAGTAAAAATCAATTCACATTCTCTTTCAATAAAATCAAATTACTAACGTGCGATACGTTACTTCTTGCTTTCCTTTTATTCAGTGAAAAAACTGTCGTAGCGATAATACGTTATCTCAGTGAAGCACTGCTGCTGTATTTATATAATTGCCCTGAACACTTTCCTACAAATATTTTTGTGAAAGGACTTTGTTCTATCTTTACTATTTCATCAAACTAACACAGGATATCTAAATAATACGTGTACCGCATTTATCTCACAGGAGCTGTTTTTACTATAAATACTATCTACTATTGTAAAGTTTCTCTGAAAATTGTTATGATAACTTTAGATACACAATTAAGAAAAATTACAACTTCTATTTACTGTGGAAATATAGCTTTTTTGAATAACATATTGTACTTAAACCTTTAGGTAATATTATTAATTTGCTAAACAAATGTGTTAGATTACTGCGTTGATAAGAAATTGTTACGTGCGCAAACGTACTGATGCCCCAAAATAAATAATAATGGGTGTGCCGTAATAACTAATAAGAAATCCGGAAGCTCAGTCGGTCGGTCGAAGCACTTGGATGCGTGGGCGTGTGGCTGGCGTAGGAATATACAAAATTATAAAAGGGCACAACTGGGTTGATATTTGTATCTCCTTCAAACCAAAAAGGGGCCACGATACAGCAAGAGGTACGGTACGATAAAAAAAAATATGTTGAACGCAGTCCAGGAAAAAGACCGATACGATCAAATCCTAATCCGTAGTGATAAAGAAAACAAGCACTGGTAGTTTACCTCCTATGCGGCCTCGAAGGGCGCCTAGGAGGTTGGTTCGGTTCCGTACTTTGTTCAGAGTCTTGTTTAGGTCAGGCGTTCCAGTTAAGGGTCCTGGTAAATGTAATTCCTAAGTAGGTTATGTCGTCACGTAGTAGTAATCGTTCCTCTTGCAGGGAAATGGTTACGTCGTTTTGTGAGAGTAATTTGTGTTGGGTGTAATAGGGGTGTCGCAATAGGATGGCTTGTGTTTTGGTCGGGTTTACGGAGACTCTCCATTGGTTAGCCCAATTAGAGAAGTTCCGTAGTGTGGTAGACATTCTATTGGAGGCGTTCTTGGTTGACCGATTAGCTGCCCAGAAAGCAGTGTCGTCGGCAAACTGCGTCAGGGATACTCCAGGGGTTGTCTCGCTGGGGATATGGTGGGGAACCCTGGGGTACGCCTGCTTGTGGGGTGAAACTTTGGGAGTGAGCTGAGCTTACTCGGACTCGTACCATCCTATCTGTTAGATATTGCAGTTGTTGCTTTGTAAGTTCGGGTGGAATACCTAAGGGTTGGATTTTGTAAACTAGACCCGCATGGCAGACTCTTTCTAAAGCTTGCTTTATGTCTAAGAACACGGCGAGGTTACAATAGCGGTAGTTAAAGGCTTATGACGTTTCGGTTAGGAGTTTTAGTAATATGTCTTGACAGGTTCTGTTGGGTCGAAAGCCAAACTGGCTGTGAGATAAGAGGTTATTTGACTCTAGGTAATCTCTCAACCTTCGGGCTAGGATCTGCTCAAAGCATTTACCTAGACAGCTGAAGAGAGAGATTGGTCTGTAGGGTGAGGGTTCTGTCACGTTGGAGAGGTTTTTAGGGATCATGACGGTTGAGGCGGTTTTCCATGCGTCGGGAAGTATGAAATGGTGAGGCACTTATTGTATATGGATGCTTAAGCGTCGGTTCGCTAGGGTTGGTAAGTGTCTCAGTATAAGTCTATTGAGTCCGTCTTAACCAGGTGTGGCTATTTTGTCTTTTTGGAAGTAGTTGAGGGTTTGTATGGGAGTAATTGGGCAGTCATTTTCGTCCAGGATTTTATCGGGCAATTTGAGTTTCTGAAATCATCAAGGTCTTACTATAGACGATTCTTAAAATCGTCATCGAACGAGGGATCGTTAGGTGAAGTAAGTACGGACTGAAGATGATGGCGGATAATTTCGGCCTTGCCTTGGTTGCTAGATATTAGGTTACCCTGAGGATCGGTTAGGTGGGATTTGGGCTTGGTTTTGAGTTTGGTGAGTACATCTAATGTGTGCCAGAACTTCTTCCTATCTCTGTAATTAAGATTTGAGGTAGCCTGAACCCATTTCCTTTCGGTGTATGTGTTGGTTTCACGCCGGATTAGGGCGTTTAATCGGTTACATTCGGTCTTCAGAGCGGGGTCCCTTGATCTGAGGAATTCGCGATATACTCGCCTCTTCCCTTTGATCAAGGTTACGATATATTGTGGGAGAGGTTTGCGGGAGAAATCGATTGATTTTTGGGGGATTGAGGCTTCGACCGATTCCGTGAAAACGGAAGTTAGGTCTGTGACCGCTCTCTCGACATCGTTGGGAGTGTGGATATCGTACGCCTGAAGATTGTTGGTGATGTATTCGCTGAACACATTCCAATCGGCGTTTTGAAAATCTTTACGGATAATGTGAGTTGGAGGAGGACGAGGAACGGGGCCAAGGGAAGTTTTTACGAGAAGAGGGAGGTGGTCTGATGTGACGGTTTCATCTAAGTGGCAATCGAAGAGCATGCGTTGTATTAGTGGTTCAGTACATATAATGTGATCGATTATAGAGGCACCTTGATGACTAATAAAGGTGGGATTGGTATACCTTATTCGGGACAGTGGTAGGGTAAGAATACTGTGGGATAGGCGGATACCGTTTTTGTTTGTGATGAAATCTCCAAATTGTATATGTCGGGCATTAAAATTTCCTAGGAGGATAGCATTGAGTAGGGCGGAGGTAAGATCTAGTAGGTCATTGGAAATGACTTCTTCGCAAGGGTTGTAATAGCTAAAGTGACGGAGGGGGAAGTATACCATTGCAGAAACACATTCGAGATGTTGCAGGTGCGGCGGAAGAAGATAAAGGGTGGCAAGAAATGAATTTTTTATTATGAGGGCTGTGCCTCGGAAACCATTGTGGGCGCTAAATTGGAGGAACGAGTAGTATGAAACAAAGTCAAGACTACATCGATTGTCTAGTTTGGTTTCGGTGATTGCGAGCATTTGTACATTGTTGGAGGTTAAAAGGTTTTTAATGAGGGGGCGCTTTCGACGGGTACCTCTCGCATTAATTGCCCCTATTATGAGATCCATTGCACTAACGGTGAAGGAGAGGTATTAGGGTGAGAGGTTACGGTGGAAAATTAACGGATGAGGTGGATAGAAATAGCGATACAATTACCAACAAAATTGGCGGTGGTACGGCGTTTCAGGTATTCGCTGGACGTATTGTCGACAGTTTTCGCAATATCGGCCCTGCGCTCAGGGAATAGTTGCATAAGGGAGAGGGTAAAGGAGGCGAAAGAGGGTGCTGGGGTTTTTCATCCTCGGTGTCGGATGTGGAAGAACGGAGCAGTTTAGGAACGGCAGTCTCTGCCGGGGTGGCAGGGATTGCAAGACGAGTCCCGCAGGCGAAGCAATACGTCGCGTGAGGTCCACCGCAGTTGTTACAATTTGGTGTATTCAGGAGAATACAGGAGAAGGCTTTGTGGCTTTACGCACAAGTGGGGCAACGGAGGGTACGGGTGGGACACTCCTAGGAAATGTGTCTCACTTGCGTGCAAAGAAGGTAGTTGAGAGTGGATTGGGAAGAGGTTATCAGGCGCAAGAAGAAAGTGGGAGAGTTGGTCGTTTTGGTGACTGGGAAGGTCAGTGGAATCTCGAATCTCCTCAGGAAGGATGTCTGTCTACGCCGCCAATGACGCAGGAAAAGATATGTGTTTAAGGTTCGGGTTGGTGGAGGGAGCGGGCGTCCGGGGACCAGACATTTGCGTCAGCATCAATCCAGACTCGCCGAAGTTGTGGTGTGTCTGACGGCAGAGTTAGCTTGGGATCTAGGGGGCGGGAAGGAGCAAGGGACACCGTAGCACGGAGGCCCGGTTTGCCATGTTTCACCATGAGATGTAGCTTCACACCTCGCTGGATAAAGGCTTGGGCGTTGAGAGTCCGATAGAATGTAGAAATTTGTTAATATTAATAAAATAAAAAAAAACAAAATTTATTGATAAATTTTGTATTATTTAGCCTTCCTTGTTGATTTCTTCTTGTGCTTGCTGGCTGTTGTCCTTTGCTGCTGTGTTAATCTAGGTAGATCCTGCTGGTCCTAGATGGATTCGGCTCCTGGCAAGCTGTAGCTTCTTTCTGGGTTACAGTCGCAGTCCTGGACGGGATTCGCTTCCTCGGATTCATTGTATGCGAAGCAGTGGCAGTCCTAACTTATAAGCGGCGATGTCTATGATGCCCGGCACGTAAGCGAAAAACCAAAAGTTCTTTTTAAAATTAAAAAAAAAGATTTTTTTGCGTTTATAAGCACGACGTCATCGAATGAATGTACACTCGTGAGTGCGAGTTTGTCTTGACAATATTTCCATATTATCAAAATGTCAATATTTAAATCATTTAAGGAGTGGTCAGCAAACGCAGACTTCTCTGGTTGACTTAATCAACAAAATATCGTATGCTCTTTACATTTGTATCATAGATACGTTTTCTGGTTCCAATGTATACTTTTCCACATGAAAAATATAGGTTATACACTCCGGAAGATGATAAGTGGTTTCAAACATCTTCAGGTTGCCTTAAATGTTCTTTAATCTTTCTTGTACGTTTAAAAAAAGTACTAATGCCGTGAGTAATTAGATTTTTTCAGTTCTGTCTGTAATGTTAGTTATAAAAGGAAGAAAAGTAGTACCAACGTTAAGAACTGGTTTTTATTTATGGTTATGTCTAGCAGGTTTAATGACGTTATTAATATCAGTAAGTGAATATCCATTAGCTTGTAAGGGTTTTGTTAAATATTTATATTCATCTTTCAAAAATTCCTGAGCACAAAATCATTCTGCTCGATCCACTAAAGATTTAATTACACCAATCTTTTGACGTGGATGGTGGTTGGATAATTTATGCAGGTATCTATCAGTGTGTGCCGGCTTTCCGTGAATCTTAAAAGATAGTGAATTATTATTTTTAGATATTAATATGTCAAGAAATGGTAAACTTTGATTAGTTTCTTTTTCCATGGTAAACTGAATACTAGAATCTATACCATTTATAAAAACCAAAAACATTTTTCCATGCAAAAATTAGCTATAGCATAACTAATAGGACTACCCAATGCTACACCATCAAGCTGTCCATAGAATTGATTATTCCACGGAAAATAAGTTGTAGTAAGACAGTGCTGAAAAATAATGGTTATTCAATACACTTAATAGCATGTTTTAGAGGAACTTTTGTAAATAGTGAAACTATATCAAAACCGACGATTATATTACCCTCTTTAATTTTGAAATTATGTATTTTTCAATAAAGTTGGCAGACTTTTTAATATAATGCTGTGTTTCTCCTATTTGAAGTTGTATTAGAAATGTAAGGTGTTTCGCAAGATTATATGTAGGTAAACAAATTGCACCAACAATAGGCCTTAAAGGAACATTAGGTTTATGAATTTTTGTAAAACCGTATAGTTTTGATAAAAGAGCTTCAGAGTTAGTTACTTTATTTTTATTTCTTCAGGAATAGATTATAATTTAGTAAGTTCTTTAGTTTTTAAAAGAAACCTTTTTGTAAGATCTTTTTGTAGTTTACGATAAGTCCCCGGTTGTAACAGTTGTTCTACTTGCGTGAGTGTGCATGTGCGTGCGTGTGCCTGTACATGTGCATGTGCCTGTTCGTGTGCGAGTGCGTGTGCTTGTGCTTGGAGGGGATTGAGACAAAGTATTACTTCAGATGCTCCAGTCCGTCAGGGGCGTAGGTGAGATAGATCTAATTAAAAAAAAGGACGCTTAAAGGAAAGTATCCAAACAAGAACAAATCGCAAACTGATTACTTCAGGTTCAAAGGTAATAGACGTTATAAGTACACAAGGAGATATAGAGGTAAAGATGAAGAGCTACGTAATGGTAGTTAATATATTGTACATGCAGAACACAAGGTACATTCCTATAATTAAAACAAGACAAAGTTAACAAACAAAATAATGAGGAATTGGTTACCACATTCTATACCATTATAAGCGCATTTTCTGCATGTACAATTAATATCACTATTAGTAAACAATAGAAACTGGTTTATGCATATCAATTCCTTTTTAATTACCTATTAATGATTTCGTTGTTGCACATTTGAAAATAAATGAATTATATTAAGTAATAAAACCTCTGCATTCACACAAAAAAACTTTACAATTTCCAAAAGGAACACAGTTACATTCAAAATCCCTCAAAACGTTTGGTAACTTCTGGAATAGGATTATAATTCCATTGTGTTTACCACTAGCGGGCGATCTTGAGTCATTTGAAACTCGCTTACGTTTGCCAGTCTATCGCTTTCTACTTCGACGGTTCTTATGATAAATAGTTTAAACGTACAGTGTAATCCTTAATTCATGTAGGTAATTTACGCTTTGACTAAAACGCGTACGTTTCTATTGAAATCCAAACGTTAGAAAGAAACGGCTGTATATTCGAGATGTCTCAGTGTAATAAAGCGCTAAGTCGAAATAGAAAATCTTTATTTTTACTAGCCTATACTTTTTTTATTAGCTTATGTGCGAGGCTGCGCAAGGTACTGGTTTCACCAAGTATGCGTTGTGATTACAGTGCATAGGTGTAAATACCATAGGACCCTAAAGTGTTGCCAAAATATTAGTCAATTGCCCATGAAATTACTTTATAGAAGCTTAAGTTGGCTTTATCCGTGTGGATATCCTATCCTTAACAACCACTCGCACTTTCTTACCTTGTTACGAGCTTCAACTTGTGATGTGTAATCTTTACATCACCCAACTGCACTTATTTTGAGATTTTGTTTCTTTCAAAATAAATATATTTCATTTTTCATTGCGTTTTGTTTGTAATTTAACCGAAAAGAAACCTAACCCATCCCAATCGACTCCCCAACTTAAAACTGAGCTGCGGTATGGTGTACGACGTGATGACGACACATGCGTATATTAATTTATAATTTCCGAAAACATTTCATCAATCTCCAGAGGTTGCTATTAACACTGCGTATTCAATATTAGTATTAATAAATAAACTTGATCATTTGAAACGCGATTAATTATTTTTGAACCCAGCGCATTTGCGTTAAAGGTTCCTTAACATATACCCATGCATGCATGTTAAATAGGGCTTATCATCGTATTGAATGATAAAGTATGCAGGGTGTTTCTAAAGAGATGCAAAATATTTTACAGAGTGACTTTTCAGCAAAAGTTAAAGGCGTCTTTCATATAAACGTTTGCGCATAATCACTTTCCATCCAATTTACAGTCCTTTATAGTTAGGGGGAAACATTGTTTTTTATTTAATATCTCCATTGTGGAGATATAACAAATAAAAAATTAAAATGATGATGATTTGAATATTAAAAAGGTAAGTCGCACCACCGTCTAGCTCAACAAGGTACAATACTTACGAAACTTACTATAGGTTGAGAACTCATTTATTTTCAGGTGGTGAAGGATGCAGACATATGTCCATAGATATAATCAGTAATGCATTTGTTTGGGAGCCACTCAATCTTATAGGTTTAATAACTAAAATACAACAGAAATTCAGAAAGTTGTACATTAATACCGGAGGTAATCTGAATAACACTAAACAGCTGTATGCATTTGTATATTGAAGACAACAAAATGTCTGATTAATTTCAGCATAAAATAACTAAAACGCTATTTCTCGTAAAGCTTTACGATATTAAATAATTCCTAATTCACACAATTATACAAGCATAAACCCTACGAAACTTATCTCTTAAAATGAAATTTTATCAATAAAACCTCAAAATAGCAAATATTCTATTAGAGACATTCTCATCAATCGTTACGTTAATAATCACAAAACAAATAAAAAAAGAGTAGTGGCCACTGGAAGGTTGTGTAAATCGACAATTTACGCAAAACGAATAAACTACTCTGTAACTTGTATGTAATCCAAATATCTTTGTTTTTTAAATTTCGCACCGTCAAAATAACTATAGCGTTGCGAGAAAAATCACATCTGACCTTACACTGCATGATGAAATAATATGCTCAAATTTCTTAACACTATTCGTATATTACAATACAAATAAGAATTAAAATAAACAATCAACGCATTATCCAAAACACACTAAATGTATCTCTCTCACGTAAAGTTCCTTATTATCTATACCGGAGTGAGCCTTGCAAGATTCAATTTCCCAGAATCGCATACTTTAAGCATCTTAATTTCAAATAACACCAACAGGAATAAACAATACATACAAATAAAACACTGTATTAAAATCACCAACAAAGATTAAACCTAGAAAAGTATTCACCTTCACACGCACAAAATACCCAATCGAAGCTTTTCCTTCCTCCTCACACCGATAATGGAAATGCTCGGCAATTGACCTTTACGGTATTTAATCGATGGATACCAATAACTTCTTAATTTCCTCCATTTTTAAATTACATTTACACGAACTTCAGTAACGATAAATCTTCAGACCATAACCAAATGACTCGGTCACTGTTACATCACTGATTCCTTTTCGATGGACCCGTACAAAAGTCACTATTGACTATCGACACAACACTATAATGCCACCGGGGTAGCTGAATACACATTGGGTGAACGGGAAAAGACTTCCCACGGTAAAATTTAAATAACCTCTGGAGATGTCAAGCAAATTTAGTACTTCCAACAATCACATCGCGCGTTCAACTTCCAACATTTTTCTCGCTTACAGCTTGACTAATACTCTCTTTTCCAAATTTCAACAGTTTTCGCCATAAGGTATCTCACGTCAACAACCAATCATAAAACACCATTCCTTGAAATCGTAAACGCGGTAAAAATCATATGACGATGATCTCCTAAAGCAAAATATCAATGTAATACGATCTATTTTGGTCACCAATCAGTAGTGATTAAGGGCTGGTTCTGGACCAGTTCAAGGTCACTCCCCCTCTGGTAGTGAGAAATGTAAGCTTTTGGATCTCTTCAAGGTCAAATTTTTGGCGGGAAATTTAAATTTTAGGAGATCGCTAAAAATTGCAATGTCACCATCCTCATTACAAGGTCAAACGTTTTGGCGGGAAATTTGTATGTCAAGGTTAGAAGCTAAAAATAGAAATTGCAATGTCATCATCATATTACAATTCTTAGAAGTCTAAAAATAGTGTCGTCAAGGTCAAAGGTTATTGACCTGTAGAGGTATCGTATGGCATTTCTTAGAAGTATAAAAATAGAATCAATTAATGGAAAGAAGAAGAATGCGAGTTGTTGTCTATGCTAAAAAGTAGACCAAGGTCAAATGTGCTTATATTGACTAAATTGGGTCAAGCTGAGAAAATTTACTAAACTAAAAGTAGGTGTGTATTTAACAAGTTTATACATGTTGTCATAGGTACTTAAGTCAAGGACACATTTTTGTGATATAAACCATAGCGAAGTGTGAATAGAAATTGCAATGTCATCATCATATTACAATTCTTAGAAGTCTAAAAATAGAGTGGTCAAGGTCAAAGTTTATTGACCTGTAGGGGTCTCGTATGACACTCCTTAGTGTTTCTAAACTAAAAGTAGGACAAGGTGGGTATTTAACAAGTTTAAATATGTAAGAGGTACTCAAATCAAGGACACATTTAGATCAAAATTTAAGGGTAAAAATAGAAATTGCTAGGCCATCATACTACAATTCTTAGAAAGCTAAATATAGGGTTTTCAAGGTCAAAGAGTAATTAATGACCTGCAGGTGTATCATATTACATTTCTCAGGAATATAAAAATAGAATTAGTTTATAGAAACAAAAAGAATGAAAGGTTGTTGTCTATGCTAAAAGTAGACCAAGGTCATACTACAACCCCACCATGTGTAAATTACAGATTAATCATTTCCTCAACAGTGTTTAGTCCCAGTACAATTGCGAGCAAGTCAAGTCGTTATAATGCAAGCAGCAATATCATTCCTGGAGCGATATACAGCAATGGACAGCATCTCCTGATGGTAGCAGTTATTGATCATCAGATGCAAATTAGCTTACTGACGCAATTATCAAAGCACACTCTCCCCTCTACCATAAAAAATCGTGATGCAGTAATATATAGGACAGTTCCGGTGTCAACTCAAACTTCAAAAGCGTTCTCGAATCAGTAAAGATGGATCTATCTGCATTGAACAGTAGCACTTTCTGTAAATCCTTCACGAACGTAAAAGACTTGGAGGTGGGTGCAAAATATAAAGTGATTGATATAAATACCATCGACACAAAGTATGGTAAACATATTATCATTGAAACCCAGAACTTTAAGTGCATACTTCCCTTACGATTTTATGAATACTTCAAAAAGGAAGATCGCGTTGAAAAGGTTAAACAATATCTGGTTGAGAATGACGTATACACACGTATGACCTTGAAGAGATCCAAAAGCTTACATTTCTTACCACCATAGGGCGAGTGACCTTCAACTGGTCCAGAACCGGCCCTTAATAACTACTCCTATCAACTTTGGAAAATGGACTCTAAACCGACGTACATAAAAACCACAACCTTTGTTTTTTTTTTTAAGTTTAATGTACCATCGCCAATATTGTAAATCTGCAAGCTCCGTTTCCTAAAGTAGTGTTAATTATAAAGCAACAGTTTTGAATGACGTAATTTTAACTCAACTGAATCATAATTAACGTTACTTACAAATAGGATTAACTGTTATTTACAAAAAGAAAATATTAAACTTCCATATAAAATTCCTTTTACTAATATAAAACAACGCGTGGTACCTAATCGTGATTTAAAAACTTCAAGCTATTAACAACACACAAACCGGATGATCTATACCTCATACTTGTAATAAATTCAGATATCGTCAAACAAAGTGAACGTTTGTCATTAAATTAATGCTTCCAAAATTTATACTCGAATATATCCAAATATGGAAATATCCTGCAATTTCTACATATAATATTTTAAATATCCTAAAGTTCGAAAACAAAAGAATCTTCGGTACTTGACAATAGATGAAATAAAATAAAATGCGACAAAGGAATTGAAAGCCATATCTTTATCGTACTATGAAAAGTATATGGATGAATGAGTTAAGGCATTGCCGCTCGTGCATCGTCTCAGATGGATGCTATTTTGAAGTCGATGATATAAATGTACCCAAAAAAAAACGTTTTATTTACCAATTCCCGAAACTTTTTGATGGTAGTGTATAATTGTTTTAGGCTTCACGAACAGTAAGTACATGGACTGCTATTGAATAAACAAAAGAGAAAGAAGCAATTTAAAAAAGTCTAACAAATGATTATGTAAAGATAGTAGGCTGCGTGTTGCGGAGAAATATTGCAATAGCAACAAGTCTTTCGCCATTCCGATCAAGCAGGCGTTACACCTAAGTGTTTATGGTCTGACAACCCCACTGTGAAAAAAACGCATTTGTATGAAAACAAAAGACATAAAAATGTATATTCAATTTTCAACATACGATTTACCAAATAGATACTGAGTTAGTATAAATATTGATAAACTTGCAATTTAGTATATTGCAGTGTCACAGTTGCATTTTAAATCAGTGCATGGTTTATCGCAATTTTTGTTTGAAAAATTTAAGCCGTAGTAGAAAACACAGACTTTCGTAGGATTCACAAATGAAAAATACGGTAGAGTAGGTAATGCTTTACACACGAGTTATTGAGAAACGTTAAGTTTTTGTAATGTTACAAAGTATGTAAAAAATTCCGTTACAATATGAATTTAAGTTAAAATAAAAAAAATTAAAGGTGATTGATGTACAAAAGCAGTCACAAAACACAAAACTTTTTACAGATATCCTCAAGACGTATTATTGATTTTTGTTTTACTACTATTATTTTAACGAGGCCCTCCTACAAAAATATATCTTTAGATCTCCTAAATACTACTTTGTGTATATTTTAACCGTTAGCAGTGTTTTTTTTAAATTTATCTTAGCTCGTAACCTTATCTGTAGAGAACAGAAGACAATTACTTTACAGTTACTGTAATGTTTTCCGACAAATCTTTATTTAACAACATATCAAAGTTTAATGGCATATAAAGAATGTAGTAGTAACTTTTGTCTGTGTTCCATTGAGTCGGGAACAACGCATGCATTAAATTAAAAAAAATTGTATTTATTGAATGCAACAGAAATAATTTCTTTTCAGAGTTAGATTAATATAAAATACCCCTGAAAATAATCCTAAAAGTGCCAACAGGGAAAATCTCTAAATCACGCCCTATACGCAATTTTATGGCGAACCAAGAATATATAAGGAACCGTATATCAACTTGCAGACATTCATTGTAGTTTCTAATAAAGTCGATAGCCATAGTAAGTCCATAGTGTGCATACTACATCGATCATTCTATTAAATTTACAAGCTCATTTAAATTTGATTCATTCGCCAATTTGCTTAAAAAATGTTATATAAACTGATTTGATGACAAACTTAGCTAGATCATAATTCAATGGAAATTTACATAACCTAAACAATTATTCTAAACTTTACAGTCTACATCGTGATTACGTTTCCGTAAATGTAGGACGAGGCGTTCCGAATTAAGGTTAAGTGGTTAATCTTGTTAGCGCACATGTGTCATCAACAAACCAAAATTAGGTATGCTCAGCCTGGATCACCCTTTCTGCATCGCGTAGACTTTTTGTTTTTATTAAAGAAACAGCGAGAAAGGGAGTTGAGAAGAGTAAACATGAAACTACTAATGGAAATTATAATTGATTATTTAACCCTTCTGTAACTTTTAATAAAAGGTAATTTCGGTAAAGATTTTAATTACAATTGTATAGGATTTCCTGTTTTCATTTAAGGCACTTAAAATTATTTTACAATTAGGTTTAACTCTTTTCAGAAACTTAATGTTTATGTATTATTCTTATCACGTTTTCGATCTTATGGAATGAATATGTTTACTTAAAACTTGGTTTTTGTCGTAAATTTAAGCGTAGATTGTGTTGTCTTAATTCATTTTAATGTGACTTTAAAACTAACATTAATATGCAAACATTATATTGTTTTCAAATTTAGACTAATGAAAACTTTAGGATAACAACTAATTTTCTACTTAAAGAAATTTAGTAAACAGACTGTCTAATGCCTTAGCCAAATTGGGTATAGAGACGGATATAAGAGTAAGTGCACCAATTCGTCTTCTAAGAAACTTGAAACAAACTTAAAAACCTAATTTGTAATTTTCTGAGACCTTTAACAAAGTTTTAAGTTAAATTAAGAGATACGTCTTATACTTTCTTGATATAATTCGTACTTGTAATAATAAATTGCGGTACTGCACTAATCTATTCTAGATATCTTAAATTAAGTTATCGTTTTAAATTCATATTGTTTATAAAAAAATCTTGATCTCTTTTCTACTACAGTTTAATTTACATAACCGTGAAATGTAAATGATTTATATGTTATGAAATAAAATATTTTTCCTTTTTTCTTGATGAATCGTCCTTTTTTTTCAATGAAGACAGCATTGTGAGCTAGAATTAATATTTCAGCAAACATGACTGTTTTACCTATATAAATTTTGTTTGCATACCGTATTATTTTTTTTGTAAAACGTTACTGTACAAATTATTTACAAATGTGTACGCTTTTGTTTACTGTATTCAATATCTTATTATACCCATCTACTTTAAAAACAAGTACAGTCATACGTATTAAATGTGCACCTACCAACTCCAAAGTGAAAAGAATTGAAATAATTTTAACCATAATTATTTGAGGATAATTATGCACCCCCTTTTTTACGTTCACAAGGAAAGTAGGCCAACAAAATTTATGACAGATGGACATTTAAAACTACATGTCAGATAGACGTTAATACTCTGGTGCTAGTGAATAAGCAGATAAGTCGGTTTTCTTAAATTTTACAGGAGAGCCGATACAATGTTTACGAATCTATGGTAAATCGTAGATCATCGATTTCAACACTTTGTTAAATTTTTTGTAACAAATAAGGACATAATTATGAGGTTTCTTTTTTAATACAAACATTACTAAAAGATATTTTGAACGACTTATGTGGATAGTCACGTTTATTAGTTTAGGTTAATTTTCAAATAAATCAACATGTTTGAATTATTTTTATTCCACATAAAGTTACCTATTCGGTTATGCACATTAACTATAATACAGACACACATTGCACATGTTAATTTATTTTACTTATTTTATCGTATTATTTTATTATTGTATTTATTTTATGTTATATTTTTATAAGCTAGAGTATTGAATTTATGTAAATAAATTATATTTGTACCTTATTATAAGTTTTTGTTATGAACGAATAAGTTCAAAGGTAAATATGTAATTAAAATTATTATTATTTTATTAAATACATAAGTAAAAAGTTTACCTCGAGTAGGATTAGAACCTACGACCTGTACTTTGCTAGAGTACCGCGCTAACCAACTATGCCATCAAGGTTTAAGCCCCAATCGATGTAAATTTTGTCTCTTTGTATGTAGAACTGATGTAAATTCTAAATATAATGAGATTACAATCAAATTACTTATATTAATGGAATGTGAGCCTGCAATATCGCAAGGATTCACACATACCAAAGCAACTTGACTAATATTAAATTATTATAAGTTTTTGTTATGAACGGATAAGTTCAAAGGTAAATATGTAATTACAAATTATTATTAATTTTATTAATTATATTTAGAATTTACATCAGTTCTACATACATAGAGACCAAATTTACATCGATTGGGGCTTAAACCTTGATGGAGCGCGGTACTCTAGCAAAGTACAGGTCGTAGGTTCAAATCCCACTTGAGGTAAACTTTTTATTTATGTATTTAATAAAATTAATAATAATTTTTAATTATATATTTGTACCTATTTACTTAAATCAATTGTTAAATAATTGACACAATTTTAATAAATGAAATAAATAATAATAGGTACATCTTAACGTAAAACTTATTTATTTTCTTAATTACATAAAAGAATGTAACAAAATGTCAAAAAAATGACGTAAAAATGCAAAGTTAGTTTTAGTTATCTGGATCGATTTCCACCAAGTCTGGATCGGTGTCAGTTACATCTGCTACATTCAAATTTTGATAAAAAGGCCAAACTGGTATATCAACAAGATATAATAATTCCATAAGGTAATTATTTTTTTCTTTTTGATTTGAACTGGTCCATTGTGTAATTTGACAAGATTTAATGTTTGCTTTCCTCGGCGTCTAAAATTAACTTATTTGAAACTTTCTTCATTATTAAGAGAAGTTTTATAATAGAGAGTCCCAATATTTTCTGCACAATATTGGGTCACTGGAGCCGTTTTCACAAAAATTAATTCTTTTGTGACCAACACAGCTCTTCAATAAATATGCGAAATTTAGGAAATCGTTGCACTCCACTACCTTCACTATAAATGGTTTTTTTTTCCTTACAGCTTCTTATTAGTTGCACCCAGTCCTATGAGTGATTTATTTTCATGGCGGTTTTCTTTTTTGCTTTGTCAGTCACTAAATGATCGACGTTGTATTGCAGATGGGTGTTTCCACTAATAAGGAACTTATGACCAATAGATTGCAGAGTAGTTTTTTCCTTTAAAGCTGTTATAAACATGACTGTTTTTATTTTGGCCACCGCAAGTATCGGAATAGAAACAAGCTTTTTTTACAGTAGGTCCAAAGTATGTCGATAGAGGCAAGAAGCGATTTCGTTGCCTCCTCTAGCCGAAACAGACTCATCCCATACGTAGCAAGTCGCATCATTGGTACCTAAGTTGTGGACGGTAAGATCATACGTCCACCTGTCTTTTATAAAAGGATATTTGATGTTTTTATATACGGAGTAGGAAGAGATTGCTGCAAATCAAAAGCAACCACAGTTATTTAGGGGTATGTTTTTGCGATATTTTTGTCTTCAGCTTTTGAATTATAGGCTTTCTCAGCTGCATAGTGATGACTGCTTTGTTCTAAAATTAAATCCTGTTTTTCCATTTGCATAAGTAAGTTTTATTTTAAACGTATCACATTTGTGGCAAGTATCTTTTCCAGGTTTTTAAAATGACAAACCGAGTTCGTGAAATTTTCTTTCATAAATGGCCATGGAAACACAAATTTACCTATTCTCCTTGTATAGTCGGTACATGTTTGATATTGTTAAATCGGACTGAAGATATTTCTTGGAACTAGTTTGTCTACAGTAATGGCTTAGCGGGAATACTTTTAATATATTGGATAACATCATCTAAAACTTCTTCAGGCCACTTACTTTTTGGCTCACTGTGACTCTTTTATCACCTGCTATTATAATAGTTGTAAAAAATTGTTGGCTCTGTATTATTTGTTTACTAAAAGCATTTTTTTCTCCAAATGTGTCAATGAAACATTTTTTGCATTCTGAAATTCGTGTGCCACTAACACTGAGTTCATATTTACATGAAAACTTTGTCTGCTTCAGTCCTCCACGTACCGTTTTCTTTTTTACTGTACAAATCAAGGACAAAATTAAATTTACTCTGTGCTCCGCTAACTTCCAGTACTCGTCAAACACAGTCTGTCGAATATGATCTGAAAATCTGCTTTGCCACTTACTGCGACAATGAGTTAAAGGTTTCATAACCCTAGCTTTTACGGTTTTATAGCAGATTCCCTTGGTTTGCTTGTACGACCTTTTATTTTTGGTGGCTCCAAAGTAGGAGTCTCCTTATTTATTTCTATCTCAATGATGACCGCTTCTTTGTAATCGTTATTTCTTTTTCTTTTTATGTTGTTATGGCGAAAAACTCGTTAACCGGAACTTCTACAGTTTTTTTTTTATTTTCTTGAACTCCCAAAGTAGCACAAGAAACTTGGATTAATAAATCAACATTAGTTGTAGGAAAGGAATTGTGTTCAAGAAAGATTTCATTTTCATCGGGATTAGTTGTTACATTTCCTCCACTTAAAGGTACATTGTGTAGTTGTTGGTACGTAAGCTGTTCATTTTGAACCAACGTCTGAATAGAAACAGACGCTTGGTTACTGATATTTTCATAACCATAATTTTGACTTTCAATCCAAGCGAGAGTTCTTGAGTTTGGTAACATCTACCGAATAAGTTTGGTTGCCTTCCCAAAGAACTTGTTTATGTTCTACTTCAGCCTCTTGTATTTCTGAAAAGATAGAAAATCACCCCCTAATAATAGAGATAATAATAGTGTAGTGAACTACAGCTGGTGAAGGTATTGCCAGAAGAAAGTCATGTAAACTTAATGTGACACTGTAAATACCTACTTAATGAATAATTTCAACTACGTTTATGTTTCGAAATGATACAAACATACATTGAGAACTGCTGTACATAATAATGAACAAGTTGATATTATTAATTAACAGGTATTTACTTTATGTCGTATGGACAAAACGAAACATCTTAAAAAAAAGTTAATATTTGTTGTGACTGTACGTAAAAGATACATTTATGGTTTCATCGTAGGTCTGTAAGAACTTAATTTAGACTATTATACGCCAGTATTATTTTTCGATTACAACTACCTTGTTATTGATTAAATTAAATGATAATGTATTCACAGACTAAATACCTACTGATTTCCAACATAAGAGGGTACAGCTCTCAGTAATGGTATTTTTCAGACAAATTTATGTTTTATAACAACTTACCTAAATTATTATTTCGTTGTATCTTACACAAATACAAAATTTGTGCGGTACGCTTACTCATTATGCAAATTTTTAAACAAACACACTCGCTAACGCACATCTTAAAATGCATAAATAATATGTTATTAATATTGTAAACAAAGTCGTTAAACTCAAAGACTCACGTTCAACGATGGCTAAACGGATAAGCAAATGAAAATCTGGGCAACTCGGAAGTACAATGGTTGCCCGTTACCAGATAAATAGACTCATTCGTCTTAATCCCGTAGCTACAGTAGAGAATAACAAGATAAGTCGGTTTATCCGCTTACATAGTAGAATAATTCGACTAGTCGTAAAAACCATAAAAATTTACCCGATGTTTGAATATTCACATGTTAATACTCCCAGTAAAGTAAGATATATTTGACTTATCTGCTTATTCGCGGGTATAGAAATGATATGTAGTATATGAATATGTAGATAACTGGTTTTATCAATTTTGATGAATTATCGCTTATTCACTGGGACCAGAGATATAGACATATACATGCTAACTAAAGAATATCTCTACCACGCGCACACCGGCACACGCACACACACATGCACAATCACGCACACACGCATACGTGTATTCGCATACACCCGCACACCGACACACACGCAAACAAGCACACACGCGCTCACACACGCACACACGCGCGCACAATCACACAAGCGCACACTGGCGCACACATGCACACACACGTATATACGCACACACACGCACATACGCACACACGCGCAACGGCACACGCACACACGATCACACGCACATACTAACACACGCCCACACGCACACACGTGCACACTCACAGGTGGAAACGTGCGTAAGCGCACACACGTACACACTCACACGCGCACACGCGTACACGGGCACACACATGCATACGCGCACACGCAGACATCATGTCCGATCTAGACATGATCGCCGATCTTGACGAAACTTGGCCAAACGTTGTCAAATGGGTTAATAAGTTAATTTAGCGTTAGTACAAAAATTCATTTCATATCCTTGTATGCCTACGTATGTACATGTAGGGTGGAAGGTAAGAAGCCACGATTAAATACCTAAAATAGAAGTATTTTAAGCGCATAGACTGTTCTATATCTATTCAAAGTAGTCCTATTCACACGTTGAAAAAATTTTCAATTAAAATTTGTTGAATCATGTGCTTATTAATGTTTACGTTATCTATCATCATCCGTAATGTCATTCGGCGTTCCTTTTCCACAGCTTCAAAAAGTTATGCGATTAGTTGTAACGAAGTAAAGCAGAAAATTCCAAGTCGGGCACCTGAGTGAGTAGCATATTTATTAATTTTCGCTAATTCCAAAGTAACAAATAACATTTTTTTAGATGCACAACCTTGTTAATTGAATCGACAAATCACGCCTAACATTGAAGTTTATTTCGAACACTTCTAAGTAACTGAAACAATTTTACACCTTTATTTATAACTTAAACCAGAAGCCAACAAAACTCAAGGTACCTATGATGATCGTATGTGGCTATTTATTTCCCAGGGCTCCCTCACAAAATAAGTAAAATAAAACATGCCAGTACGTTGGTTTTATCCGGAATACCCCAAACATCTTACTTGCTTTAACCTCGATGTTTTAGAGAAACAAATAATTGCTATCGGAGCCAAACCCTTGAATTATCTTCGAGACAAAGTTGTGATCCACCGTGCAGTGCTAAATGTTGACGAAAGGTAGTATCAGCGTATTCCCAGTTGCGAGAAGCATTTACATACAGGGATACACCACAGAAGAATCGGAGATACGAAAGAAAGAAACACCTAAAGAAATCCATGTCTTAGTTACGAGACAAATAATAATTATAGAAACTTTAAATGTAGACAATAACCTGTAGAGACGAGGTAGAATGTAGCTTTTAAGGAAACTTTATATCCGTAAAACTAAAGACTGTTAAATTTACTATGATTTCAAACATATGTTTGAGAAGTAGAGCCAGCTCAATGCTGAAAGTAAACGTACAATATAAATTTTGTAAAAATTACAGCAAATTTCCCAAACGCGTAGTTTCTTAAAAACGCGCCCTTGACAAAATGGCGTTCTTTTAGAAAACGAAAAGATCACCTGTTTAACTTTTCCTTTTTCCACCAATTAAAATCCTCTTCATCTAAACTTTTAAATGTAGCGCAAGCCGTGATATATTTGGTGCGGCGTTGCCACGTATTTACAACTCGTAACCAAAAAAAACACTACAAAACAACGTCACAAAAATTATTGTAAGCCTTATGCCAGTTTGTTGCAACAACTTAGCGACATAATCAAATAGAAACGGCTTCATTTCCATACCTGTCCATAAGGAGAACACACCTGTAATTTGAATGGCCATTTTCATGGATTAGGATTTGAACTATTGCCTTATTAGCCTTATCCGCAGGTTTGGCTCTCGGCGATTATCATGTTTCCAAACCTAAAAAAATGGCTCGGTGGAAAAAGATTTTCATCTATTTCTGAGGTAAATACTGAAGTAAAAAGCTATTTCGAGGACTTGGATACATCGACCTAAATTTTCCGAAAATACTTGCGTTTTCCTTGTTAGGCCACGTAATTGTCGACCAATCCTCATACATAGTTGGTTTTCCTTATATACATTTAAGCACTTTTTGTTTTCTGACTGACACTGTTTAAGTCGCAGTAGTATAGCCTGTGTAACGTTAGATTTTCTTGTTAATATAAGTTTATGACTCATTTTATAATGTATTCAAACGTTGCCATTTAATTTTAATCTAGAAACGTCAAACAATTGGTGATACAAAATTGAAAATCATGATACCTGGAAGTAGTCTGAACAATTCCATTTTCTTTTTCTTTTCTCGTTTTTTTTTTTGTTGTTGGTTACTAGTTAGAAAAGAACAAAAACGCTTCTTTTAAATTATTCCATCAATTTCTTGATTTTAGAATTTACTTTCAATCTCTATGAAGAGGATTTAGAAGAAGTTGACAATGATGAAACTAGTTACGTTCGTTTATCTTACCTTTGTCTGGAATTAATTGTTTAAAGAACTAAGGCGTTATACAAATCTAAAATCTCAGCCACCATCCTAGAGATTCATTGCTGGGATTTCTATCTTACAGCTACGATTTTTTTCCCTCTCATTTGGAATTGTCAATTTTTTTGGAGGAATAACAATCACTCAAACCGCTTACTGGTAGTCATCGACATATGGTCACCTTTCAATGCTGGTGTAGACTTATCCCAGTACAACCAAAACTTCTTGATAGTAAAGGTCAGAACATTCAATTAAGCCTGTACCCCAAGTGCGGAAGCAAGTTTGAATCAATTTCTTAGCTTTAATTTATTCACTCACTTTCTCTTTTCATAATATTTACGTCAATTAATTGCTTTATGAACTCAAGTTTAAGTTTCATCATTCATATAGCTTAGTTTTAATAAGAATGCTGAGTTGACGCAACCCTCTATTTAATTATAATTAACGTTCATTATTAGCGCGGAAATTTCTGAAGTGTTTATTCTCATTTATTGTTTAGAAATTTGTTAAATTCTGTTATTACAGTTAAGGCTTGTTCACACTACCACTTTAAATATATTGTATATATGTACTGCTGAAGGTTATCACGCCCCATATTAGGCTTACATTATTTTTGTTCTTATGCAATTTGAATTAAGTAATAATTGCGTTAGGCTTGTAAAACTAAAACAAGATTGAATTATAAATGATTTTTTTTACCCAGTTTGATTTGCTATATTTTAGAAATCAGTATTGGTCAGAAGGATCTTTCAACATTAATGCTTTATAATCATATTGAAATAAATATCTATTGCTAGAAAACCACTAGCCATCTTGTTGATGTTGTTCTAATAATCAATGTTATGAAAAATCTGGAACACTGGAACTGTGGCAGGACAATCAAAATACTTTTTTTTTTTAATTTTTTTTTTATTTTTCTTTTTTTTAATTTTGTGCGGTACGTGGGTGTATTTTGTTTGTTAATCAATGTTGTGACTTTCTTGATACATAATTATAATTGTGACTGGCTCTTACTTTAATAATTGTTATATACCCATAGGTTTATAGATACCTTGTTTTTTATCCAATTGAATTATTTAGAACTAATGGTTTACGTTAAAAATTGTTTATAGCAATTGGAATAACTTTTTTTGCATGTATGCGTTTAGTGTGCACAATGTATAATCTAAAAGTTAATACACCCTGATTATAACCTTTTGATGTTCAATATACTTATGAGCCTCCATTTTTTTGATTTATTTATTTGGTTTACCCGTGGTGAGTGGTAAGTAACTTTCTGTATCTATTTGTTACCCTGTTCCTTGAAGCGGGAACAGGTATTTTCAGATTCGTTGGGCCTCTATGTTATAATATAACCTTGTGGCGCCCTTTTATCCTTTTGTTTCTCTATAAGTGAACCCCAACCCAACCGATGATCTGCGGGCAACGGATCGTGTTACCATCGACAAAAGGTTACTTTAACTTTAATTACCTAGGTATATCTATTTTCATGTGGTGGCACCTGCGAATCCTAATTCATATATAACAATTACATGAGAGTGGGCGACAAATGTTTCGATTGCTTAAACAATGTCAAACATTAAACTTTTGAAATCTTTGAATTTTATCCAAGTCAATAACCTTTTATTAAGTTAATAAGCATTGTTCGGGTCGATGAGCTTTATCTAGATGGATAAACTTTATTTGAGTCTACAAAATTTATGCAGATCGACATACTACTTATTTCCGGAAAATCCTACCTATTCTAGTATAAAGTTATTTATTTGGGATAAACAATTAATCGTTAAGGATAACAGCTACTTTTTCTCAAAAATGACTCTCGCTGTAAGACATACAATAATCTGTTTATTCTTGAACGGAGTCAATCACTCCAAATCGGTAATTGTTATCCACAGACAAGTATCTAATTACCAAAAACAGGTAGTTGTTTTTTTTAATAATTCTAGATACTGTTCATTTATGATAAACTACATTATATCCGGTGCAATTTTTGTGTCAATTTTTTTTTGAATTCCCTTATGATCGATATAATTTTTTGCCATAATTTCAAGAGCATTAATTTTATCAACTTCAATTCCATTTGGAAATTAGAACACAAAGGTTTTAATAGTTTCAAAGTGGTTATTTATATTGTGTCAAGATATTTTACTCGTAAATCATTTTTGTAATTGTCCAAATTTTAAGAAGATTCTGTTTTGGTCACATGAAATATCAAATACTACCGCCGTATCTTGCTTAGAATTTAATTTGGAATCTGTTACAAGAAGTTCTGGGTTTGATGAATAAAACAAA
The DNA here is from genome assembly GCA_036346205.1 of Vesta saturnalis. NCBI lineage: Eukaryota > Metazoa > Arthropoda > Insecta > Coleoptera > Lampyridae > Vesta > Vesta saturnalis. Next base: position 785,485 of record JARFJB010000673.1, read on the forward strand.
CTAAACCATATCAGTTCTGAGTTCGTTATTAATCATAGCTTTGTACGATATTCGAAATAGTTTAATAACACTAAAAAAATAGCTGGTGTGGAACACCACACGACCTTCCAACCTACAAAATGGAAATTTAAATAAAGAAATAATTTTAATAACATTTTTTAAGGATAATTATGCAACCTCTTTTATAAGAGGTACATTACGAAAATAGGCAACATTGTAAAAAATAATTTATTTCAAACAGACGTTTAACACTTCATGACAAACAGAGGTTAATAGACATCTAGTTGCTAACTTAAATTAAAAGAAATGCAATAAGTTGAATTTCAATTTTTTTAGGATAACCATGCAACCTTTTTTATACGTTGATAACGAAAACAGGCAACATTGTAAAAACAAAAACTATAATCTGTCAGAATGACGTTTAAAACTTCATGTTAGATAGAGATTAATAGAAATAAATACATGTCGCCCGCTTCCACAGAAATATCGATAATACAGCTTCAACATTTTCAATTATGTTTATTTAGTTTTTACATTTAATTCGCTTTACATTAAAAAACTTTATAAAAAAACTTATGTAAAATTAAATTTTCTTTAAAAAATACGTCTACACCTTTTCTTATAAAATTAATCTTTATTTAGATACTAAAAAAAATTGAAGCAACACTTAAAGTCTACCTCAGAAATTTTTTTCCCCTAAATTACGCGTCATATCAATAAATTGCATAGAACATAATTAATGGATATGTTTAAGGTCTATATCCAGGTGTTTTTATATTTTTGAAGTATGCAGCTGTTTCAGAAATATTGATAAAAACCAAAAACTGCCCCTAATAACCTCCTCCGCCGCTGGAATTCTCCCAAAATCTGGTCAGCTCTAAGCCAAATGAAAACAAGCTTAGATGCAAAATGTTTTCAAGTACGTAGGTATTTTCGTTCTGGAGTCATGGTGGATACTAGCCTAGGATACATCCACACAGACACACACACACAGACACACACACATCTAGACATGATTTAGCGATAGTGAAAAAAAAGTCGATTGCATAACATTTTATACCTACATATGTATATGTAGGTTGGAAGGTAAAAAGAAATATGTACCGGAATGCAATTATTTTGAGTAACTGATACTAAAGGTATACAGTACAATTAGTAACCATGTACGATGAATAACAAAATAAATTCAATATGCAAAACCCAACATTATTAAGTGCAGTTTGTCTTACATAGTTAAAATTCTCATCTATCGTTGTAATGGTATTACGTTTACAATGAAAATATACAGTATATTCCGTACCTACAAGGTACACAATATAATTTCATATAGTGCACTTTCTCAAAGCGCATCTAAAAATTTAAATCTTGCTATTACTACTATCTTTATATTGTTCATTATTTCAAAGGTTTAATTTGCTCCTTTTGTATTTTTTTACGATAAAATGATAGAAGCTCTTAAATGAAAAAGAACTTATTGAAATATTGAAAGAGATTTGTTCTTTTTCAATTATACGTGTCATTTTGTACTTGACAGGTCCATTTGCTTTTTCTTTTTTCTTGTTTCAACGCTTTGTTATTAAACAGCTGTTCTCAATGAAGTAGTATCATTCTTGATTAACATTCTCGACTTACAGCTGTTCTATGCTTGTTTGTTTATTACATACTTTGTTAACGGAAAAATCCCATTTACAACAAAGGAGTAAACGATATAAAACAAAGACCAAGCTATACAGGGCCGCTTCGTATGTGAACTCTTTTAAGCAAAAATAATTCTATTCACTTTTCCCGAATTCCTAAGGGTTCTTGTGATAACGCGGTTTGAAGCCGCCAGGTCCTACGGATAGATTCTGAGGAGCAAATAAAGTAATATTGTTGCTAGGGAATTTAATAATAATCAACGTACTTACAGCATTATGAAAAAATTGTTGATCGTCAGTTCACTAATTGTTCTCATTGACAGTCGGTTGTTTTTAACGTGATTGGTGTTAAAATCAGGCGTGCAATGTGTTCATGTGT